>VZTU01034139.1:0-61365 GCA_013400835.1 Zapornia atra | reverse complement strand
CGAGAAGGCAAAGAAACTTGGAAATATATTTGAACCCAGTGGTTAAAATGGAAATGCAGAATCCTTCTCTGAAGCCAGTCTATTTGGCAAATATGCCTGCAAAGGACCGGTATCTCTATCTGACATTTTTAGAGGTGTCGCTGTAGTTATCCAGGCACATTACGACCACTGATTGTCCTCCAAAGACTCATTTATTTCAGCGGAGCTATGATGATCTGCCTGGCTGCAGGGCTGCCTTCAATTCTCAGACAACATAAAACAAGGGAGGCAGTAAACAGCCCACAAACAAAAGAATGTCTTTTGCCTAAAAACGGTGTGCCAATTTAAGTGGAAGTGTGTTAATTTAACTGTAAAGCAAATGTGTACCACAAAGAGAAGAGTTTTGTTATAGTGCAAGAAACCAAGAAGGAACATCTTCGAACAGCCCATGAGAGGAACAATTAAAACCACAAGGCAAAATTCTGCCTAAAATAAATGCTGTTTGACAGTGCAAACTCTAATTACTACCTGTGATTGTATACCTCATTAACAATAATTGCATGTAATAGAGTAGAAATTCAAGCTTGTTTCACCACTGTATTTTATAAATATGACATTAAATATATCATTTTATATATAAATATAACATTAAATATATTGTTTTATATACAGATATAACATTATATATATTATATATATATGTTATATAAATATAACAATCTAAAACCTGTAAAATATGTGATATTTTAAATGCACTACTTCCTGTCCTTCCACAGCATTCCATAGGTCTTGGCAAAGTCTGCATCTAGTCCTGCAAGACTGTCTGCCTCTGAGATATGAATTTTTTTCAGTCTGCATTGAGGAATAGGTTTGCCACCAAAAACATGCAGATAGAGCTGGGAAAAATTTGTGATCTAAGCTTGCCATTCAAGAAGTGTGGCAAGACAATAACTTAGTAGGCAATTAGAAATGAGCTTCCCTTGGAGCCAAGCAACTCAGAGGCTGGCAGGGTGAAGGCACAGTGCACCAGTTTCTAATCCCAATGATATATCCCCATCTGCATCACATGCAGCAGCTTTGATTCCTGTTTCTGAATGAGCTGGTGTGCAGCTGGATCTGCTGGGGAGACTACCTTATGTACAAGAGCAGAGTGAGCCCTGTGGCTCTGCAGGGAAAGATTTAAACTGTTATATTACTTGCTCGTGGAATTGCTCAACAGCCTGCTTTGAAAGCCAAGCCCATACAGCAACATTCAGGTATGCTGATGAATTGCAGGAAACAGAAAATTGCTAGTTGCATAGACATCATTCTGCAAGCAAATCCCCTCTGTGTAAATGAAGTTACAGTGTCAAAATAAACATTTTGATGGAAAAGTGTCTGTCCTTCAAACAGGTAATTTATCTCTAAATACAAAAGTTTTGTTACCAAAATAAATCAGACCTCCCCTAGGGGCCTTAGTAAACATCTCTCTCCCAGACTAACCTTTGTAGTGCAAACCAGCCTGAAGAGGATCATTAAAAAACACTAATAAACGATTGATGGATTTAAGATTAGCAGAGATCAGGATCAGATTTTGCGGAGACTTTTTTTTCTTTGAGGAACTTAAAGGGAAACTCAGCGAGCTCGGTATTAAAAGCAGGGACTATGTCCTTGAAATGTCTATATTGCTGGCTGGAATCACATTTCATCAAAACGCGAAGGAGCAAAAGAAAAATGATACTGTTTTTGAAAGCTTCATAGACCACGTTCCATAAAGTATGTGAGAATTTCCTTAATTTTAAGCAAGTAAATTCCCTTCTTGAAAGCATTAGTCCTTAACCGCACACTTAACTAGTTGCTATGCGATACTGCATCTATCTGCTTCCATTCGTGAAGACTCTTAATGGATTAAAGAAGGACACCTGAATGATATCAAGTTGACTCATTCCTTTGTGCAGAAAAGCCCTCAACTCGTGTGTTGAAATAATTGGTATTATTTTCTCCAGAAGAGCAGGAAGATGGTTTCTCCATCCAAGCAGAAGCCAAAGAACAAGGAAACAAGAGTTGTCCTAAGGGTGTAGACAATATCAAGAGACTGGTCAGATGAAACTCGAAAAAGGCACTGAATCAGCAAGCTAAAAGAGAAGAAGCAATAAAGATACAGATTCTGAAAGGGATTTAGGCACCCAATTCCTATTTCCTAGGAAATTCCTAAGGAGGTGTTGCAAAGCCTGCAGAAGATCTGCCACTGGTTTTCACCACCTCTGGACCTAAAACTAAAAAAACAAAGGGAAAGTGAACATTAAAGAGGAATTAAGGTCCAAAATCCATTTGCAAACCTTGCCTGGGCATCTAAGCAAGCTCCCAAATAGTCCCAGGTGGCTAGCGCTAGCCCATCAGGGAGGAGACTTCTTACCTTGCACAAGCAGGCAGTTGTGATAAAAGACCATTTTTATTTCCCTTGTAAAGAAAAGTCAATGTTCATTTGTTTGGGAGGCCTCCTTGACAGAAAGCTTTATCAGCCATGAAATTAGCCCTTCATGCTCTCTTAAGCCAATAGGCCAGGACGGAGATGCCTACTGCACCTGATGCTTGCAGTTAGTTCTGATTAGCAGCCCCCCATGGATTTCAAACTGCCGTCTCCTTAAATGCAGGCTGTAAAACTTCACTGGCTGCACTAAATCAATAGGGAGGCGCGAGACGGGGCTGGAGAAGAGAGGGGAGAAATAAACAGACACTAAAGCTACAACATTATTATCTGCTTTGGCAAATAGCCACAAAATTGCTCGATATACTGTATGCACACAAACATACTTTCACACACACGCATACAGTCCTGGCAAAGCAAAAAAAAGAAAATATCCCTTAAATAATATGTTCGTTCTCTCAGGCAAATAAGAAGCAAGCAGCTATATTTAGCAAGGAAATAAAACTGTATTATAAAGCCCTAGAGACCTATTATGGCAATGCCCTCTGCACTTTCAGCGTTTAGAGGACACTTATTTACTTGGCTATGAGGGGATTGCTAGAGACTTATAAAGTGCCTCCAGGAAGTCCAGGTGAGCCCGAGTCTCTTGGTGACTGTGAGATTGTGACAATTAGCTCCCCAAAACTTCACAGCAGTGCTATCACAAGGATCACATCCCCACACTGTGGGAACTGTGACCCCCAAGGATAGCTCTGCTATTTATAAACTCAGCAATACAGAGTTGGAAATAGAAAACTGATCTTTGGGAATGTTCCTATGTGGGAGAAGATCTTTTAAAAGAGAAACTTAGACCTGATGTGGTGACGGGTTTTCAGGCAGAGATCCAAAGGACCAGATGCAGAGTCCACAGAAGGACTGACACTGACCATATCAACCCTTGACATTGCACGGGAAATCAGCAACACGGTTTAATACAGGGAGAAAAGGAGAATAAAGGGTAGGTTTCATCTCATCTATTTTCATCATCTGTAATGTAGACAGGTCTTTCTGAACTACTGTGCATTTGCTGCCTTATGCTCCCCAGAGGAAAATAGGTGCAATTCACCTGACTTACTTTTGAACGAAATTATTTTTGCTCTGAAAAATGTCCATTTTTGTGTACTGACTGTAAAAGAAGCATAGGGCAAATTCAGAGGGATAGTGACAACCAGAAGGAGAGACTGACATGGAGCAAATTCTGTTAATATAAAGTGTTATTAGAAAATGTGCTATTTTTTTGTAATTTGCTTTAGATAACCCTACAATATAGAACAGAATAAATTTCTAATGATATTTTATTAAATAGGCTTAAGATTCCCCCCCTCTCTCTCTGTCATACAGGTAGTATCTTCAGAGGGAATTTGCCTTGACTGATTTAATTTCTCCTCCATACCACAGTTTTCCCTGTAGATTAAGATCAAAACCAGAGACTTTCCCAGAAGGAACCTGAATAGTTTTTGGCCGCACATTTATAGAATTACATTTGAAAGCAAAATGAAGTCACCTGAATGGAATGGAACAGGATGCATTAGGGGTAGGCTGAAATTCAGAAAGACAGGGTCATTCTCAGATTGGGTGAACACTTCCACATTTGTGGACCGCAACTGAGGTTTACAGCAAAGTCAGCATCTCAAAAACCCAGTGGATAGCTCATTATAAGCGAACACCTGAACTGTGTGCTAAAAAACACAGCTGGGGCAGACTCTGTGAGTGTGGGAGCTTGACACTTTAATACTAGCTCAGCATTCCCCTCTGCTTCTATGCCCCCATGTGTAAAATTAGGATACTAATACTGCTTTCATCTTCCTCACCACAGTGTTGTGACTATTAATTAGTTAGCCCCTACAGAGACCCGGATAAATGCTAAGTTTTAATCAGGCCTTGATGAGCTCAGGGAATGCAGCAAGGTCCAAGCAGGGGGTGGAAGAGTGAGATATACTGATCCCATCTAACTGGCACAGGATGATACCAATGGCATTTCCTCAACACAGTCTCCCTCCTCGCACCCCTCCAGGTGGCAACTATAGCAATGAGTAGAGGGATGCTGGTGGTTTGGCTGGCTAATTCCTGACTCCTCCAGCCTCCCTGGCTGATGTGACTCCTCTCTGGCAAAGGGCTGGTCCATGCTTCTTCCACTAGACAGTCTTCACCAATCACTCCTGTTACCCCTACAGTGTCACTAAATTTCTTGCTGCCAAATGTTCAAAGGGGAAAGTGGAACCCAGTTCCCAGTGTTTTGGAAGTGTGTGGTTAAATCTGATGGCCAGGGTCTCTTCTCTGCCAAGCAAAGAAATAGAGAGGAATGCCATAAGTGGAATCATGCCAAGGGTTTGTGTCTTTGCACCACAACCTTATTCTCCTTCTTTTGAGACAGTAGGGCTTTTAAAATTATTATTCCTTGTTGTTTGGTTAAAGGTTTTTTGCCAGTAAAGATTATTTACAGTTCAGTTGTGATTAGCCTTTATTGAACTGAACCAAATGCTTGTACTCTATATTTTTCTCCAGGAACATCGCCTACTGCACACACTACTTGGGTAGCTGCCTTTTCACTGCTACTTCCTTGGCCAGGTCTGATATTCTGGAATCAATGATGTCACATAGAACAAAACACCCTTAAATATAGTTTCATTCTTCACGAAACACAGGACCAAGTTCCAGAGAAGCAGAGATGGAATATTGAGATGGAAACTTGGAAATATATGTAAACAAGCACTTCTGTTGTGGGTGGAATAGAGAACTCAGGAAAGGCAGAAGCATAACCCCCTGAATTAATGATGAATCCCAGCACTCAGAGATGTGTCTTTTAAACAACCTTTGATAATTAGCCTCTCGGTAGCATGTAGTGCACATCCTGAAATAATGGAATGGAAATCAGCATCAATCAACACAGCATGAGGCTCCTTCTTCTCCAGCAAACACATATCCTTGCTAAACACTGGTGGTTGTTTGTCCTAAATTTAACTCCAATTAGGGCCTGATCCTCAGCTCTGCCTGAAGGGATGAATGTCCTCCACACTCATCCAAGTCCATCAAGAAACACAGAAATATCTCAGCATCTCTTAGAAGACATTCTGCAGAATCAGACCCTTAATAGCTTGATAGCTTGAATGCTAACATTGCCCAGAGCACTTAAACTGATAAACAGTCAAAGACATCCCTGTACATTTATATACAGCAAAACAGAGACAACAACAACAAAAAAAAAAAAGCTGCTCTCCTCCCCTGTATCTCAAGAGCAAAGAAATCTGCAGCAGAGATGAGAGGGACTAGTAAGAGGAAAGAGAAGAGGTGGCATTGATGAGAAGAAGCATAAATAATTGGTGTGAAGATTCACTTTGTGTCAGAAAGACAAACTGGGCTAATTTTCTACAAACATCCCAGAGAGGAACTGAGTCTCATTTTATTTCCACTATGAAAAAAAAAAAAAAAGAAAACCTTCTGTCCCGTTCCTCCTTTTCTGGTGTAAAAGGTAAGCAAAACTCCTCACATGCCCATCAAGTCCTTCTGCTAGACCAAGAATGCAGGAGGAAGGCTTGGCTTTACACTAACCTTTACTACACTCATCCCTTCCTCTGTCCTAAGCCATCAACAAAATGTTGCCAGGTCTCTGCAGCCACTGACAAAGACTTCCATATTCTCTTTACATCCTCAACATTTCACATTCAGCACTTCTCCAGTGTGATTCTCCAGTGTGATTGCAAATTACTTTGGTGAAAGTCAGTATTTGTGGTAGGGATAGGCAGCAGCTTTAACTTTACCCAGGCCCCCTTTTTCTCAGAGCATCCTATTATGATAACAAGGAGAGAGATTCACGAGCAGATTCAACTCATTGAACCATAGAAGCACAAGTGCCACGTAGCAAGGAACACACAGACAGTGAGACTGCCATCAAGTTATTAAGTAAACTCAGGTCCTCTGACTGGAGCTGGAACTTGTGAAAATATAGGGGTATAAATGAATGAAAAAGCCCTCCTCCGGTGCTGGCAGACAGGGAGATATTGTGGGGATTATGGGAATGCCTGAAAGGGCTCTAGTGTCACAGAGAAGATCCTGCAACAGGCCCTACTCTTACAGCTTCAGGAAAAAGTGAGAAATGGCTATTATCAGCTGTCCATCACTTTGGTGGCTGATAATGAAGGAGAGTAGAGGGCTCCAGCCCTCTTAGATATGACAGACCTGAGCGCTGCAAGTCTGACCTGCTGCTCCTGGCAAACCCCAGCAAGTGCCAAGTTTTAGATGGCTTTTGGAGGTGAAGGTGGCAGAAAGTTCATCACCTTTGAGAGGCAGCCAAAGCAAAGCTCACTGAGGTCACAAAGAGGGCATTGCTTCCCTTGACAAACCAAGAGGACTCGGCTGAAATCCACCTAAGTCAATGAATTAGAATTGTTATTTCAGAGCATCAGAAAACACAGACCATTGCCCTCATTTCTTATCCTTTTTCTAGGACTTGGAACATGCTCTCATTTTTTTTCTTAAGAATTAGACTCAGAATATTCAATGCAAATGAAATAAACGAATGAAAACTTCCCCAGTAAAACAATAGTCTGCTGGAAAGTGCTGATCCGATGAAATATAAAGTTACATAGTAATAACTTGATTGGGAAGTTTCACTGGAAAAAATTGCTTAAGTAAGGTCAAATATCTAATTTCCCATACATCTAAAAGTTTCTCATTCGATTTTCTATGTTATAGTGATGTTTGAAGTAATACTATTGAAGCTAGTGTTCTACTACTATAATACTATCTTTTTGCCATGGTCAACTTTTATCTAAATTAAACATTTGGACAAGCTCAAAGTGAAACCTTTTAAGAAAATGCTTTTCAGAGCATGAGGAAAAATATCTGTAAAGTCAAAAGCAAAGCTTAAACATATATGATAATAGTAACAAAAGGACAGTAGCAACATTACTTCTAAATTTACAGTTTGCCTTATAACTTCAGAGAAACTGGTCTTGATGGTACAGCTTGCTTTCTTCCCCAGGAAATGTTCATATAATTAGCCTATACCTTGTCCCAGCCTCAGAGTGATTCTACGGCTTTTGGAGGCTTTCTAAGCCTCCTTAGGATTTGATCAACAGTAATCAAACTTTCCCATATTTTCCCGGGAGCAAAGAGGAGATCGCACCTGCAGAACTCCCTCTTGAGTGATTGCACCAAACAAATATAAAGCCCGTGTGTAGGAGCCTGGCCAGAAAAGCCCATTGAGGTAACAGTAATGAACAATCAAATGCAACAAAGGTAAAAATCCTAACAAATTCTGTAGCCACACATGAAACTCACTCCATCTGAAGTCCAAATAACCTAAAAAGTCCTGATTCAGAGTGAACAAAAGTGGGTTGCTTCTCAACTGCCCTCCTGTAGATGCAGTCCATGCTTAGCTAGCCCAGACATGCTTGGTGGCACAATGACGTTTTAGGCATGCAAGGTCCTCATGTCTAGAGGGTGTGATCCAGTAAAGTCTATCTGGAAGACATATATATCTGATCCTGAAGGTTAACAGAGCAATATCTTTAGTCAGAAACACACAAAAGAAACCCAAAACCAGAAAAAACCCACCCCACATTGTGTTTCTGGTTAAACTTACAGCTTAGGCACTTATAAAATAATAAATCACTTAAAAACAGACAAGGGAAAAAAAAAGAAAGAAAACAAAACCAACACAAACAGCTTGAATAGCAATTTACAAAGTTGCTCAGCACAGCAATATTTAAAGCTGTTCTTCATGATATGTCATTTTCAGATAAGTTAATAAAGAAATATAGAAGAGAATCAATTTTTAGTAATCATTACCATGTACAGTAGTGAAACCTCCAGGCTATTCAATTAATTCTAGACCATAATTATGACCCAGAAACAAATTGTATAAATCAGCATTTTTTTATTTAACCATACAAATCAGACTCTGATCTTGAGTGCAAATCAAGAGTTGTATATTTCACAGCTCTTGCTGTCCCAGAAAATAGGCTCTCCAAGGATTCGAGCCCCTTGAGGCATAAGCTGTGCACACTTCAAGTTCCACAGGGATCACAGTAATTATAGTAATTTTTAACTCAACATGTCACAGTGCCCCAAAGACACTCCGGTTCCTTGACAGAATGCAGAAAAGGAAAGGTGAAACCAGCTGGCTAATTTAGTAAAGACCAGCTCTGAGGTGGAAAAGCTGATTTTAAAAAACCCCATGCAATCTGAAACCCATGATTCCAGTCCAGGATCAAGCTCACCTGGAGAAAGCTACAAGAGAGGAGCTGAGTTTCCTACACCTTGTAGCACTTTGTGTTACTAGCACAGCTATCCTCTGTGGATTTCAAAGCACATTCTGGTTGCAGCATTACATTTACTGCTTTAGTCTTACAATGTATTTTAGCAGACAGCCCAAGGCTCAGAGGTGAAGTCGCTTACCTAGGAACATGCAGTCAGTGAAATTCAAAAGCCATAAACTGAACTCAGCAGTTCAAGAGGTCTCTATGTGCTGTAGCTAGGCACACATGAAGGGATGCCAGTGCCTCACGGCCCCTCCAACTGGATGAATTCATGAGATCCTTTCCAAAAAACAGTGGTAAATTTTTGGGGCTCCCTTGTACTCTTAGGGAGCACTGAAACCAGCAATTTGGCGCTCTGCATCCCTCCAGGGCCTCGGTCTCTCTGTCATTCCTGCTGTGTATCTGGTAGTTCACTCACTGGTGTCAATCCATAAGGTATAAATGTGGCCCTTGGGTACGTGTTCCCAAGAGCAAGATGGGGCTGTTACACACCAGACAGCTGTGTCCCTGTATCCTGTCAGGCTCAGATCTGACACTCCAAACAAATAAACAAGACATAAGCAGGGTAGCTCAAGAGGTGGATTCACTGCCCAGGAGGAGTTACTCTTCTCATTAATCAAAGAAAGGGCAGAAAAACACAATCCAAGCCCCCATCTTCTTTCTTTCCTATGTTGTGTGTGACTCCAGCCTCAATTTCACTTGCATCAAGTAGGCAGACTGAGCAAATGTGATTACTTTAGTGGTAAAAGTGATCATATTAAGTGATTGCTTCCCATTACTATTTTAGGTATTGATTTAGTCTAACTCACTGTTATCATGCTTTGGTTTCTAATTTTTCAGTAGACTATTTTAATTCTAAAAGTATTATTTGTTTGAAAGTAAAATGCACATTGCTATTGCTATTGACAGGAGTTTTATAACCTTTTCTACAAACTAATATTTGGACCTATGTCGTCATCAGACAGCAATCTTTCTGACTAGTGATGAAAGAAAGGAGTCCCTCTGTTGATAATCTCTTATTTCAGCAAAAGTCTGACAGGTTTACAGTTAGTAAGGCTCTTTCTCTGGTGTTATTTTTATACATATTCCCTTAAAAATTAATGGAAAGTGATCAATGGGGAAACACATGTCCTAATACTGCATATATTGTCTGGGCAGAATGTGTTTTCACCCACAGCTGGGTAGGTGCTAGAAACAAAAAGAAATAAGTTTTTTAAAACCTTGAGAAAGGCGATACAGTTTGTAACACAGGTACAAGGAAAAATTGGACTTCTAAAAACTTTCAAAGGTTTGGAGATCTTTTTTTTTTTTTTTTAAAGAGGGAACACTGTAACTCCTGCAAATAAAATTCAAGTTAAGAAACAATTTTAGCTAAAATGAGATTTGACCACAATGAATCTTCATAATAAATTGTGAACGAAGTTCTTGATTTTAACCTCCCAAGATATTTCATTATCATGCATTTAAAGCAGATGCGAGTAGGCAATAAACATCCATCTTAGCATCTAACAATTTAATCTTTCTTCCCAGAATGCCTTTTTACAGACATCTCTATAAAAAAAACCAAAACAAAACTAATCACACCAGATACCCAGGCCAGTTTCTAAACTAACAAGCATCAGCTAAATCTTCAGACTTTAGAAAGCTTATCTAAATTCTCACACAAACAACATTGTTAACTTACAGTTAGCTAAGGTTGTAAGTAATGTCATCCTTATACAAAAAATGTGATAGACACAGCAGTTAGAAATGCCTAAACATAAAAAAGAATGGTTATAAGCAGTTTAACTTTACATAAATATTCCATTGCTTTTATATTTCACACATTTTGTTACAGACAATATTGACATTTGATACTTTGCCATATACATTCCAATAACAACTTCAACTCCATTCTTTGAAATACATTCATGATACCTTTCAATCCAGATTCATATGCATGTATATTGTTGACAGTTCAAGTATATAATTTATTTAGATTAATGCACATACTCAAGAAAAAAGGAAAACCTGTCTATTTTATTTTCAGTATAATTTAAGACTAAAAATAAATTTTAAAAATTAGTACCTGGACTAACTGGTAGAAGGACAAGCTCCTTAATACCAAAACAAATCTATAAAAATTAATTCTACCTTCTCTCCCTCTTCTCGTTCTTTTTTCCCTTCTCTATTTTAGAGTGACCTGGTTAAGACAGTGCTTTAAGGACCATGATATTCAGACTGTTGAGAATCAGTCAGCAGAATAACTTCCCAACCTAAAATATCATCACACAGTATGCTGGATCACAATCATCTTGAGAAATATACACACACACACGTGTGTGTGCATACATTAACAAATATATATGGGGGGGGTATTCATTGCAACTCTGATACAGCAACTTGGGGAGACAGATGAAGGTAAACATGGCTGGTGGCACATGCTGACGATTTTAGTATGTCAGCACTGAGCTTATTCTAGGAAGGTCAATATTCACTTGTTGCCATTGTACAAATAAACAAATGACGGGGGAGAGGCCACTACCAGCTCAAAGATTTCTCACCACATGATGTACCAAGAGCATTCCACTAACCAGTTTGAAAAAAGCACTCCACCTGGCCACCTAAACTACCTATGCCCAAAAGAAACATCCTTCAGAAAATGAGGTGGCACTAGGCAGATGCAGGAAGAGTGATTTCCCCAAGTCCCAGACTAAGGATGGCTCTGATGCCCTTACCTGATTCATATACCCAAAGGCTCCACTTGTACAGCCAGTGAGCTAAGGATGCTTTATGCACTGATGTTTTGCATCTTACCTGGACATTTGAGGCCCATCAAAGTATGTCACATTGTCGGCCATGGCTTTGAGGTTAAAGGGCACTAAAAAATTTCTGCTTCAAGTCAAGCCAAACTCCTGAGAAGAGGCAATCCCAAAATAGGTCTATCAAATGAAAATATAATTTCCAGTGTTCCAAATCTCAGGCACCCAGATTGCTGTGGTTATTCTGTGAGGATATTTGTTTGTTTTCAAAAAGGCATGCTTAAAATTAATCTCTTTCAGACAGAGATGGAATTTAAATATAATCAAACATGTTGCTTTGAAGCACTCATTTTTCTTGTTTAAATTTTTATAAATACATATATAATAGCACTCAGGCAAGAGTTTTTCATGTTTGGTTTCTCAAGTAGGTCAGTCTCAGCACTGCCTGGCTATAAGTGTCTGACATGAAGAACCAGCTGTAGAATGCAGAATCTGTTGTTTGTTACCTGTGGAGTGAAATAAAATAGAATATATACCAATCACTGTAGGTCCTTTCCAATGATCATCTAGCCAAAACTGGTCTGTATTTCTGTTTTCTACCTCCTCAGCCTCATCTACTCTTAAGCTCCAGATCCCAGTGTTCCCAAAATAAAAACTGCAGCTTTCCTGAGGCACACAGGCTTGCACAGATGGTAATGAAGAGCTCCAATCAAGCCACTGCTCTTACTACTTTCAGTTGAGCTACTGTCAATATCCCTGTGCTGCCATCTCCAATTCTAACTTCAGGATATGACATTAAGGTCTGAGCACAAGGGGGATGGCAAACACATCATGGTAGGGTACAGCTGGCTGGCTGGATGTCAGGTGCCCACTAAGCTCCTTTATGACTCCCCTCCTCACCAGAACAGGAAGGAGATAAAAATAACATGAAAAAAAAATTGTGGGACAAGATAAAGGTAGTTTAATAAAACAGAAATCAAAGGTCATATGCATAAGCAAAGGAAAACCAAAAGATTTATTCTTCTATGACAGGTGGGTTGGAACTTGATGATCTTTAAGGTCTCTTCCAGCCCTAACAATACTATGATTCTATTTCCCATCAGCAGGCAATGTTCAGCCACTTCCCAAGAAGCAGATCTTTCATACATGTAGCAGTCACCCTGGAAGACAAATGCCATCTCCCTTTCCTTTCCTCCTCCTTTCTCTTTGCTTTTATTGCTGAGCTGATGCCATGTGGTATGGAATATCCCTTTGGCCAGCTTGGGTCAGCTGTCCTGGCTGTGTCCCCTCCCAAGATCTTGCCCATCCCCAGCCTACTGGTGAGGGACAGCCTGGGTGCTGAGACAGCCTGCCCAGCAGCAGCCACAATGCTGGTGTGTTACCAGCACCTTGCTGGCTACCGATGCACAGAACAGCACTGGGAGGAAATTAACTCAATCTCAGCCAGCCCCAATACGTAAAGCCTTCTTGCCCTGTACTTTCTCTTTTGGGGTCACTCAAGCTGGAAAACTCATAAATAGTGGTCAGACTTAGATTTCTTGACTTTTTTCAGCCTCCTCAATTTACTTCCTTAGCAAGAGGACACTGAACACAGGATAGGTGAGCTGCTTAGTTCAGGCATGTTTTCTTTCCCATTAAGGTTTATTAGCTTTTCTTTCAAAATTGATCCATTGTACAATGACTAGAGGAAAAAAAAGTTTTGAATTTACTTTTCTGGTCATTTTATCCTGTTGTCAGCTTCCAGATTAAGGTTGGCAAGCTGAACTGAGAGGTTATATTCAGGGGAAGATAGACTTGTCTCTGAATAACAGCCTTATTAAAGTGTGGGTGCACAAAGTCATTTTAATGTTTGATCCAAAGTCAAATTTGGCCTACTCAGTAGGAAGAAAACACAAAAATGGACTTGCAGAAGCAGACCTGTGTTTCTGCTCTGTTGCAGAATAAATCTTCTGCAAGTATTTCTTGATTTCTAAATCATGTTTGGCACAATGCAAGTGTGGAGAGATACAATATTGTCTCTCTGCAAAGGAACAGCAATCAGAAGGGCTGAAGCTGAATTTAAAAAAACCCGCAGCATTTATCTAGAAATGCAGTAAGGCAGGGTGTTGAATATATAGAAATCATAGCAGTTTAAAACCAAAATGAAAATCTGTAGCTATTCTGAGTGGGAATAGGACTGAATAGTACACTATAAAATTTGATACATGGAATGGTTTAAATTTTTTTTCAAAATTTAATACAAAGCTTATTACCTAACTCAACTGTGAACAGCCTCAACCAACAACAAGCATACGGTTACTGTGGTCTCTCAGCCTTTCACTCTTTCACTTCTCCAGCTAACCTCTTCACAGGGAGTCCTGAAAAGAATCAGTGGATAATGATAAAGTTTTCTTGGATCTAAATTGGAAGATGTTGTTATGCTAAAGGATGGACTGTTTTCTTCTGTGATAATTTTCTTACAAGGGTGATGCATAACTCAGCATACAGAGGCACCTCTCAATTTGCAGATTAATTTCATGATTCCAACATGCATATTTGATGGAAAGTTTACATCGATAATCAGGTATGCCTGTACTGCATACTCTGGATCAAGTAGAGTTTAAGTTCTGTGCCACAAGTCATGTCTAACACAGGAAACATTCAGTCAAGTTAAAGTAACAGTGTGAGTGATTAAATCCGTCTTGGACTAACACAGCTGGCTGCAAGGCTATAGCTGGCTGGGAGACTACACAGTACTTTCTTGTGTCTGTTTGCATTTTGATAATATATCCACTGGAAGGTCTGCAGGTTTACTGGCTTTGGGACCATGTTTGAGAAAGGCAGGTTATAAGAGAAGCTATTTGTGCTGCTCTTCTGCCATGATGAGTACATGTGAATAAATAATCTCATCTCCAGGGCATTTTTCTCAGGGTAGGCATCAGTGTGAAAACATTTGGACTATCAAAGAAAAATTATAATGGTGTCAACTATTTGGCTCCATGATGACATCTAAAGTACAGATCATAGGACACCATGCCAAGACTGAAAGCAAGAGCTTCTATCACTGCACAATGTGGTGTCAAGCTAAGGGAAGCCTTAGGTGAAGTAGCTGAGAACCATCTAGTCTACTGTTCCTCTGAAGGAAATGTCTTTGTTTATTGTAGTTTATGAAAGCACCAAGAAACAGTATACCCTGTGCTAGGAGCTCTTCAGCAGCTCAAAGCCTCTCCAGTTTTCTTCACTGTCTTAAAGGCCCACTGGCCCAGAAAAAGACTGCCTTCCAGACCTCTGAAATCATCTTTCTGTGAACAGAATTGACAGCTGATCACTTTGGACACCCACCCAATTTATCTCTCAAGCCGCCCTTATAATGATGTCAGGTCATCTTCAGTGTGACTTTGTGCAGCAACAGGCATGCTGTGAAAGGCCCTGGAAAAACATCAGCAGTTCTTCCTATATGTCGACACAGAGAGTAGGAATCAAGGTTGTCAGTCATCACACCTTTCACAAAGTTAAGAAAATAGTCAGTCTTAGTCTTTGAAAAGGACAGATTCATTCTCTCAGTGTTAAAGGTCACAAGATAGAAAAAAATCACTGATCTTTACATGAAAACTTTCTCTCAGGGATAAGAGAACTTGCCTTTAGCCTTAGTCTTTGTTAAAAGGTAGAATTTCCAGGAGAAAAATCAGCCTTTATTCCCATTATTTGCTTGCCTCATAAAATATGCGAGAGCACTGCCAACGAATCTTGCATCAATTCATCACCACACCATTCCTGAAGCTTAAACTTTCATTGTGCAGGAGAAAAGTCACTGTCTGATAGTAGGTTAGATCCCTACTGATGCTCTCAGTGCATCAATAATTAAGCAGGGCTTTCAACCACATCATTTAATATGACAATATGTTTCTTAAGAATTGTGAAATTATCACAAAAAAAAAAATTACCAAGATTATAAAGAACTCATCGTGCTCAGTGGCCTATGTTCAGAGACATAGAGCATTCCTTCCACTTACTTTAACACAGCAGTAGCATTCAATGGCTTCAGGCTGTAATTAACAGCACAAAGCTCTCTTACTGGGAGACAGGATAACTATTCAACGAAGTATATCTATATTCTGCAGCAGGTTCCTGAGATGCTCAGGGTTTAAATAGCTTTTAAAGCAAAGCTAAAGGAAGTTGCACAAATTACAGTTAGTACAGGTGAAGAGAAACAACAGAAGCCAAGCACTAATATAGGAAATTAACACCCTTAATTAATTCTGCTGGTGTAGCCTGCCAGCTCCAACCTGGGGCTTTTGAAACATCATATACCAAACCGCTTCTAAAGCAAATGCCATCCATTCTCTTGGAATAATACTACAGCATTAGAAAAAGAACCTGGTAGGATGCTCCTGGGGTTAGAGCTCATGCAAGAGTTTGGGAAGTTTTTCTACTCATGAAGAAAAAAAACCCCAGAGAATTCAGGACTATTCTGTGAAGGCTGGATGCCCATCTTTTAACGTGCAAACTTTCTGCAAGTCAAGCACAATTCCTCCAGGATTTAGATACTTTTCTAGGACAGAGAGAGGAAGGACACACAGACTGGATGAACTGTTCTGGTTATGGTAGACTGCTACCATACTGTCATCTTTCCTGGGGGCCTAATCTTCCCTGCTCTTTAAATGGGAAGGGATAATGTGACAGAAAACTGTGCTGTCACAGGTGCCACAGCTTAAGGACTTTTTCACATGATCACAAATATCTGAGTCATCCCAGGCCAGCTCAGTTGTAGCAGATCTGCAGATCACTGCCATGAAAATGATCTCAGATCAGTTCATTGTTTCCAAAAGATACTGGCGGTGTTTTGGGGGGTGAGGTTTTTTCTGCTGAAAATGACCTGTTGCAACAAATAGGCTGACCTGAATTTCTGCTTGGGATGAACTGCCTGATGCCTGGAGACACAGGACAAACTGATCGGCTGGTTAAACAAAATCACCTTCTGGAAAGAAAGAGCATCCTTATAAAATAGTTCCGGTCAGGAAGCTTGCAACATCTTGGACTCTCCCCCTCATGGTAAATATGACCCTTCTCATTAAGCTGCACTAGTAGCACTGTGCAGTTGTTAGACAGGGATGCCAAGCACTGGACTGTGCAGAATTACACCCACCTCTGTCATTTCCAGGTGAGAAAGGGAACACCTTATGGTTGAAACAACTGAACAGGATACACGACAAGCACCTAAATCTGCAGATTCCCTGTGACATGGGAAAGTCCCCTCTCCATCAACTCAGTCATTCTCTGCCTTAGCTTATCATCCCTAAAAATCAGGCTGGAAAAACGTGTACTCTAGTTTGCTTGGATTTTATTTCAGACTGAGTGGGAAAGGAATTTTCTTCCATCATTCTTCCACATCTAGTGGCTATAACTCAGATTTTGGGCATTTTTTTTAATACTACTGCTAATAATAAAAGCCAAATTTTCACTTCTCTTGTCAGTAACTTGCTCCTCAGTGTACTTTCCAACCCATAGTCTCACTAGCTTCCTCTTGTCCTTCAGAATTGAAATGGAAATCTCAAAGCAACTGCAGCAGCAAGTGGTGGATAACTGCAATCAGTGAAATACAGAGAGCATTTCTACCATGGCTTTCTTATTAACTTTGCTTTCTCAGTAAATATGAATTTTATTACTAGCTGAGTTGGAAGGAAAACCAAGAAGACTGTTTCTAAGCCTTTGAAGCAAATCCTCCCACCTGGAAAAGGTGAAGTATTTATAACAGGTGCAATTTTTAAATTTAGAATCAATGTTAATTCCAACTACTTAGGACTAATTCAATTATTATCAGTAAGAGAAAGATAGCTTGTGATGGCATTTTTCTGCAGCCAATCAAGATGACAAGAACATTTTTCAAACAGATGAAAAGTGACCTAAACAATCCTATTCTGATTTTTCTGCTTACTGTAGGTTTACATCTTCACTCTTGCTCCTAATGAGGAGAAAAAAACCAAGCTCAGATGCAGCAGCAGAGCTAATAGTGTTGTAACATGCCTTCAGATCTCTGTGTCTGTGGCCAGCTGCAAGTTCTTCACCCTCTTTTATCTTCAAAAAATTTGTTAGAAAAAAATGTCATCTCAAAAGTACAAAAAGCATCAAAGCAGCCAGATCATTGTATACCCTGGGTACTATAGTGAGTCTGCTTTACCCTTAACAGTTTCTCCAAGGCTGTAGTTTAACAAGATGTCAACTTTGCAGAAGAGTACAGAGCATTCCTCTCCTGCCCCATTCCTCTCTCCTAGTCTCCGGTTACTCCCCCAGTACAGCATTCGATTTGCTTACCTTGATTTTGTGGGATTGCAATGTAAACATTATTACTAAACTGGAAAACAGTACTTTATATATTGTTAGTCTAGTGTCATCTTTAAATTGAAGGTATTGTAAAATTGTGTCCTAAAATACGTGAAAACAGAGAAAAGCAAACTGCTGGAAGATGCACTTCTTAGTGAAACTTTACCTGCCTCTCCCCTTTAGCCATTTAAACTGAGATATACACCGCCATTAGGGAAGGTAGCAAGAAACAAAACCTCAGAGAGGTCAGGCACACAATATTAAGATCACTCATTAGCATTCATTAACAATTTGGGAAAAAAAAAGAAATAAATCAACAACGGGCTTTTTTTTCTTGATGTGATTACTGTTTAAATCAAAGCAAAGGCAATTCAGAAACAGTTCTGGAATCTCAAAAAGAGACAGGTTAGGTTCAGAAGAGTAAGATTCAGTCTAAATAGTAAAATACCTCTCAGAGAAGGAATTGAAGACTAGGATTTTCCTTATCTCCTCGTGCCAGATAAGTGTCTTCACCAGATTACACATCTATCCCCAAAATGAAAAGGAAGTGAAAGTTTCGGAAGAGTCAGCTTCAAGTTTGCTGAGGCACATGAATTACAAAGCTGCAATGGAAGCGTTGTCAGAGATACACGTCAAGGGTGACATTAAAAACTTCTTTAGATAAGCCCTGGATGGACTTTTTTGCTAACCAGCAACCTTGCGGAAGATGAAGAGGCTGTAACAGCAGCATGCAACATACTTCAGGAATGGTTCAGCAGATGGTTAACACTTGAACTAACCATCATCTCACAGAATCACAGAATTGCAGGGGATGAAAGGGACCTCCAGAGATCGAGTACAACCCCCCTGCCAAAGCAGGTTCCCTAGAACAGGTCACCCAGGCAGTTGTCCAGACAGGTCTTGAATATCTCCAAAGAAGGACACCCCACACACCCGCAGGCAGCCTGAGAATATCTCCACTGAGTTAGGTTTGGAAAACACCCAGATTGAAAAGCTAGGATTCTAATGTTAACCTTTAAATCCAGCATTCATATTGAAAACATGCAGACCTTGGCAACCCATGGCTTATAGAACCTAAAAAGACTGATGTGGAGTCCATTTTAAGAGGTCTGGCTGAACAAAGTACCCTACTACAGGTGTTTTGGGGGTACTAACTAATGAGAAGACATTGAGACTAACAAGAGCTGATGTCCTCAAAAAACCCACGACAATATGCAGACAGACCACTTCATAGCAGCTACATAAGGGCAAAGTGTTCACTCAGATCTTGTTCATGTATTTTGCTGAATCTAGTTCATGGTAGCTAGAGGATGTTAAAGCAAAAATAGGAAAGGCTTTTGGAAAGATGTACTATATTTCACTATATTTTATGTTTTACGCATTATCTTCTCCCTAACATCTCTTATTCATGCATTAGCCCACCCAGATTTCAAAAGATGTCCAGGAAATGCAATAAACCCCGGAGAAAAACATAAAGGGGCAATGAAGTATCCCCACAAAAAATTAATTCTAAAAGGGCTGAAGACATTTTTAATAGAAGGAAATTACTCCCAGGGTGGCCTGTTTAAAACAAATCATGTTTCCGCTTCTTTTAGTCTTTATTTCTTACTCTCTAAGCAATAATATAGACTTATAAGAAGGAAGCCCGCAGTATTAGGCAGTTGGCAGGAAAATCAAAGATTATAAGCATTTAATTCAGGCTTCTGACACCATGAGAAAGCAGGAAAAAATGCTGCTCCCCATCTGCCTCAGACTTCTCAGCCTTACAGAGTGACTGAGTGCTAAAATACAGAGAGCACTTGGTGCTCTCTCAGTCATAGCAGCCAATTCTGATACTAGTCTTGTCTTCCGAGCAGGATAGCAGCCACAACAAAGTAATGGTCACTCATTTTTGGAGATAACAAAGCCAGGCAATCCCTCCTCTAGGCTAATTAGGATAGAGCTGAGCCACAGCCATAACTGGTCCCCATGGAAAGCAGAGCTGCTGCCATGTGGTAGTCTGGGTTCCCATAACAGAATATCCCATTTGAGAGTTGGCTGAGCTCCATGAACCTCCTGCATTTTGGCACTGCTACCAGTACCTGCCTAGGATGAGCCAAATAGAGGCAACTCTCTAGGCCAGCTTCTATCAGATGCAATTTAATTGATTTTTTTTCTCTTTCTTTAAATGATAGAGCAGCCACCATAAAATTCAGAGCAAGAAGAAAGGACCATTTTTATTTCTTAACTAGGCGGGAGAAATGACACGTTTGTCTGTATGAACCCTGTCAATGTTGTAGCTGTGGCCAGCTCTTCCTTCCCACATGTTTGCTAACCAGGTCTTAAAAAAAAAAGATATTGCTGAGGGCTTGTGTGATTGAAAGCAGCCTGGTTAGAGTAGGTTATAAAAGGAGCAGATTGAAGATTCAGCTTTTACATTACCCTCCTGGCTACATCTCAGGCTTTCTGAAACTGGGAAATAAGGACAATGTTAAGGCAGAACACTTCCCCTATCCTTCCATCGCTTCTCTGTATTTTATGACTAATTTCCTATGATAAGGAGAAGAAACAATCAGGTTGGTTTTGCAGTTTCTTAAGAATCTGTTTCCTATTAGCAAAGAACCAGCTCAGAGCTTTATACCTGGCCATTTGGTCAGCAGTCGCATTTACAGAGCATATATATTGCCTTGAAAATGGAAGAAGCCATCAGGAATAATGGTCTATAAACCAGGCTATAATTCTGTTGGCTCATAAAAGTGAAACAGAAGACCTAGACTGGACAACCATTAAGATACAACAGGGCAAAGAGGCTGAGCATGTTTATATCAGAAGAAAGAGAGCAATGCAGCTACATGGGGCTCCTCTCTGCCCACCTCAAAATATTTCAGAACCTCACTGGGCACACTGTCTCCAAAAACGAAGCAGCATGGAAAAGAGCACCACTCAATGCCCATGTCACTAAACAGTAACCAAAAAGCAACACAGCAGCACCATTGGTGTGACTTTGACAATGGTTAAACTTTGATAGTACATTTATCTCAGATTCTTCTTTTGCTATAGCACAATGAGTAGTAGCAAGTGACTTGACTGTCACAAGTTATTGCCAAATAGAAATTAACGATCTGCAGGATGGATAATGCAACAGTCCTGATGGATTAAAAATATCTCCTGTTTAACATACCCTGAGTATAGGAGCTACTTGCTGACATTATGATGTTGGTCAGATGATCTAGTACCCAAGTTGAATACAGGGCAGAGAAGTTGAGTCCAACATCAGAAAAGTACGAAACTCAATTACGGAGAGAACGAAGATATTTTGCAGTCAGTAAGCTTTTACAGACTCTGCCAGCTTTGCATTTCTGCAGCCAAAAGGCAGCCGTTCTGAAGGTGACCCAATGCCAACATTAGCTTACGGTCCCAGCTGTTTATGTCTGCAATAATCCTAGTGACATCAAATACTTTAGGGGAGTATTTCTTCTTTAAGTGAAAAACAAACTTGTGGAGAAGACTGGGATGCTACTGATAGCTCTGTATCAGAGCAAGTATTAGCAGTTATCCTGGTGGAAATAACTCGGGCTGAGGTGTCAAGGTGGGATGCAGTAGACTTTCTGAGTATAGGTGAGTTCATTGCATACAATTATAGGAAAGAGAAGGTGTTAGAGAAGCAGAGCAGGGGTATACAGGAATGTTTAAATTCTCATTCATTTCCCCCTCCTCCACTGAGTTTCGACCTAGGTAATCTGGGAGAGAAGGAAAAGTTCTTGCATCGACAAATCACAGTAGCACCTGCTTTGCTCATGTGGTCACTTCTAACACTGTATTCAATTGAATGCAGCACTTCAGTTGCAGAAATCTGAAGGAAAAAACAGGTGAACTGTGCTCCTCTTAAATCAGAGCACACCAAGTGTACTGAACTGCCCAAAGGAGCCCGGTGCAAAGTTATGGACACAAGTGAATTCAAAATCCTCATTAGCTTACTCTTCCCTTGTTTTTCTCAGATCCCTTTCAGAAGAAGTCAGGACTGTACCTTCCTGCTGGATGTGAATAATGAAGGTCTTACATATCCTCTGAGATTTTCTTAGCCAGTTGCTAGATGAAAGAAGTCTCCAGAAATCACCTCACCAAATGCTTGTACCAGAGATAACAAATTGCATTCCTAAAACAAGGAGACATAAATGACAGTGAACAGGTTTCTCCCTTTATCTTGATCCTGGGAGCATGAAACTGAACATATTATTTCAAGCTTTTCCAATGCAAAAGTTACCTTTGTTCCACTGGAATTTTCCCCTCCCCCCACCCCTCCCTTTTACTGTGGGAAAAGTTAGTACTGAATACTCACGAGGTTGAGAGCTCCTGATAGAAGAAATCCTGCACTGCACACATAATAAATTGAGTATCTAACCCCCATGCCCACCCCTCCACCAAAGCTGCCAAGCTCCAGCAGTCCCAGCTTCAAAGTCATTTCCATATCAGCTAATGAAGGATGCACAGACATTTGTTATTACCATTAATTTATTAAAGAGGCACAGGCACCAGCAATCATCAACCTCATTACAACCCAGATGGAACTTGTTGAAAATCATGCAAGGGCAGGGCAAGAGGAGTTAATTGCCCACACAAACCTCAACTGCAAACTAGGACTCTAAAGAGTGTTATCCTTCTAATGCTATTTGTGAGGACAGTCAGATTTAATTAACTGCTTAATGTTCAAGTATTCCTGCAAGAATTTGGTTTGATGACAAAGAGAAATGGGAGCCAAAATCTAAGTTCCACTGACTCCAGTATTTAAGAATTAGCTCACAGAAAATCTATCTCTGAAGTGCTCTGGCCACGAAGAGTTTGGTAAAACTCTCCTCTCTCTATTTCTTTTGTAATTAGCTGTGATTCCCTATTCTTCTCCTTTTTGTCAAATCTTTTTCTAGACTGTAACATCTGTTTGAAACCTCCGGGCACACAGAAAGCTCTTTAGATTGCTGTCACACACAACACACGTATGCTGCAGGGAAGTGCCTTTCTCAGCTACTGTCATGTGGACAATTTAGAAATTATTCTGAGCAAGGACATTGGAACCGGGTGCAAGGGCCCCAGCTGCCCCCTTGGTGACTGACACCTGCTCTTACGGGTTGCAGAGCAAATTCTCCACTCCTAAAGGATCACACCAGGCTAGAGAGTTTCACCTCCTTGCTGTAGGTAATCCTCCCTGAGCAAAGGGAAAGGAAGATAAACCCTAGGGCAACATTGCACTAGCCATAAGGCAGTCCATTAATGGCACAAATAAATAGCTGCTTCCTTGCACCATTAAATCAGGCCTTATGTGCTGATCCACAGCCTGCTAGATATCTGATAGAAATGTTTTGCTGTCTTTCAAAGTGTTTTGTAAGGCTGGCCCCAAAATCTGCCTGGCACCAGGACCGATTTTTCTGGAAAGAACTTTCATTAAAATACTACTTTTTTTTTTTTTTTCAGGAAAGCCTGAGGAGTATGATAAACCTTGTCTCCAGATGAAGGGATGTTTCATTTTTTATTTGAAGAGCTAAATTTATGAGTTGGTTCCATCTCCAAACTCAGCCAAAGATGCAGTGGCTTCTCTCAGGATATAGGATTTAAAAAATCCAGCAACACCTTAGGGCTTCATCACACCGAGAAGGCTAAAATCTTCATCTTACTGGCCCTGAGGGGAACTTCACTAGGAGATGTGAGAAACCTTCAGGGACTAGCACGCCTGGGAACTGCTCATGCTGGTGAGGTGACTGTCTATAGAGCAAAGGTGCTTTAGAGCTCAGCACAGCTGAAATCAGAGTCTTTGGGGAGAGGCAAGTGCAGCAGGGGCTGTGGAGCTGAAAGCACATTTCACTCCCCAGCAGATGGCCAGGGCTACTTAATGCTCCTGCTGTATTTTCAGAAAGCCAAAGGCTTTTATAGCCATACTCCATATGCATAGATAACATACCTAGGAGGGAAGAATAAAAGAAACCATTCTCTCCAGTCTCACCCTCAATACTCGCTGCTGAGTCTTAAAAGTGATGCTGCTTCTTTTCTTTTACTTTCTCTCGTTCCCTCCCATCACACTAACATCACAGGGCACCTGGGAAGCTTGACTTTGAATCACTCCCCCCCCATTATTTTGCTTTCTTGAAGATTTCCTACCACTGCCATCCCAAAGTCCTCATCTCCCACAGTCCTCCCCTCCTCAGCCTGCTTTCCGCCACACCATACCCTCACAGAAGGAATCATGTTTTATGTATGATTCAGTGAACACCAAGGTGTCAGTGCTGCTTGGCATTAATTTGCTGCCCTTGTAAATAATTTAGAGAGTCTTAGCTGGAGGTACACGACCAGAACAAGGCAGCCATCAGTGGAGTGCCACACGTGGGTTATCCACCCAAAAATATTCTGCCCAGGATGTTAGTTGAGGTTTTTTTAACTCAGTGCTAGGCACAAGAAATTTTAAACCCATCAGATCTGAAGCCGCACCCTATGTGTTATTTCCATTTCTACTGTGGCAGCGCCTAGAAATCACATCTGTTGACTATTGAAATACCCTGTTTCAAGCAGCAGGAGCATAACAAAGGCCAAGAGCATAATGAAAGGTCAGCCTCACCTCCCCATAGTTAGTCTAGGAATAGCAAACAGGCATGGTCTGCTCTGTCTGTCTTTGCCTTTGATCCTTGTCTTCTTCCACTCATTTGCCTCCTTTCCCTACCGCACCCAGGCACCTGCATGCAGATGTCCCTGGGAATATTCCTGACCATATTTGTTCAAGTAACTCCTTACCTTGCTCCCACTTCTGTCTGAATTGTATTGTCCTCACCACCTCAGAACCAGGACTTTTCAGGAGATATGTGTGTAGGAGGCAGAGAGGGCTGCATTGGCACACAAGGAGGTTATGAGTTTGACTGAAGTGCAGAAGAGGTCATGAACAAAGAACAAAAGTGGATGGTACTGTATACCACAGGGCACCACCTGGAGCCTGCTGAAATCAATGGGTAATTTCCCAGGAGCATCATTCCAGTGATCTACCTGCAAAGCCCCACACTGCCATTTTCCCAATCTCCCACAGGCTCCACACATGTAAAGAAGGGACAGATGCTGATGAACTTCTGTCTCCACCTCTCATATGCTCCTGTCCTATATTCACTTTGTAATTGATGGATATTTGCCTAGTTGCATTCAAGTGAAAAACCTAGCCTTATTATTTCCATCTTGATTTTCTCTCCTCGTTCTTGTCCTCAGTGCTAAAGGTAATCTTGGGGCTTAGTTTTCTCTGCTTAGCATCAGCCAGTGCTGTGGACAGGTACGATGAAGAAGTGTCTACACATGCTACTAAAATATGTCCTGCCTGCTCTATCTAACAGCACATTAGCATCTTGCTGTAGAGAAACAAACTACAGCAAGTGCTCCTTGGGAAAACTGAAAACATCAGCCTTTGGAATTGTGGTGCACACATTGAAGCAATGCAAGGGAAGCAAGCATGCTTGCAGACAGCAGCCCACATCAGCCACACCTGCCCAGGTGATCCTGCCAG
Source organism: Zapornia atra (assembly GCA_013400835.1). Taxonomy (NCBI): domain Eukaryota; kingdom Metazoa; phylum Chordata; class Aves; order Gruiformes; family Rallidae; genus Zapornia; species Zapornia atra. The sequence continues at coordinate 36,135 of VZTU01034139.1, read as the reverse complement.
TGATCCAAGGTGCTGCCCGCCCATGGCTCATCACGACTCCAGCTGCACAGACGCCCTGTCAGTCTCACTTTTTGTGAAGTAACCCACCACCAGCAATGTTCCAGGCCAACACCAGCAACATTTCAGCCTCCCACTAAATTAACCTGTATGTCTGAGATGTGTATGTCAGTACTGCCACGTAAGCCAAAGCTCCCTACAGAGTGTGTTATGGCATCTTCTGAAGGCAGCCAGTCGCAGGAATGCCTGCCCTGCTCAGGGATATCTCACTGGCTGTTAATTGTTGGGAGTACTATGCTTCTCCATCTCAAATACCTGATTTAGTGAAAAACGTACTTTGTGATACAGGCAAGGTGACTATGACATATAACAAAATTACCCAGAAACTTCCTAGCATACTCTGATTAATGGAATTAATTTGGATTTAACTAGTGCCTTCCCCAGGATCACAGCAGGATTAGCACATGTATAAACCCCAAGAAAACATCAGATGAGATCAGTTCATGTACCAGTAAAAAAGTTTATCTTTTCCTCGGCAGGGCTGTGGAGCAAAAGGACTGGGTCTGTCACTGCAAGACAGAGAAGCAGAAATACTCTTCTCGCACCACAGACTGAAATTATGAGAGCTGTACACATCCCTGTCCTGATGTGGGAAAGTGGCAAAGTCCCTGTGGGGTGATTATGTCTCATCATGCTAAACACAAGTAGCAATGAAGGGTTAATTTTTCATACCAACACCCACACACAAACAGTTTGAATCATGGCCTCTTGGTAGAGAGCACTGGTTCTATGCTGAGACATTTCCTGTTTGAGTGACAGCCTCCTCTGTAGTTAAGAGGGGTGTTTGACTCAGCCAAGCAGTGCTGGACTGTCACACTGGGCTATTGTGGCTCTGCTCTGTAGCTGTGGGGACCAGTTTGTGCTCTCACAAGAAGTGTTGTTATTGCTGTTACCCTGGAAGAGGTGGTAGGATGAGGTGAAGGACTCAGGCTGAACTTGTGCTTTAGCAGTGCATTAATTGAAACCCAGGCATCACTTGAGATGATTGTGATCTATGTGGGAGCTATTTCAAGATAAAAATGGCAAGGGTGCAAACAAAGCATCCAGCTGTGGGGTTGGCTGGGAGTGCCTGGATGGCAGATTTGGTGAGCAATGTGCCATAACTTACAGAGGTACCTTCCTGAAGGCAGAGGTGAGATTACTTTTTAGAAAGGTAATATCTGCACTAATGTTTAGCAGTAATTATACTTAGCCTCTCAGTTTTATGTCCTGAATCAGGATCAGACTCAGAAGAAATAGCTACTTAATAGTCTTGTGAGAGGAAATGTATTTATTAATTATAGATTACTAGTGGCAGACAATAACAGGGGAACTACCCATGCCTTCCCTCACAAGGCTCTTTGTGATCAGGTCTATATTGCGCGTGATACTGTGTAACTATGCAGTAAAGAACATGTTTTAACCTGAATAATTATACGTGTTAGATGCCCTCAAATTATTTAGGCACCTAACTCAGCACAGGCATCTAACAAGTGCCTTTGGCTTTCATATGCACAAGCCAAGGCTCCAAATATCTTCCTATCTGTCCTTTGATAAATTATAGAAATCACAAGTTATCCCGTGTAACGACATTACTTTAGATCCCAAGTGAGCTCCAGGATCAACCAAGTCACTAATGTGAATTAAGGATCACAGACTGGTGTTATCTGGTACAAAACTGTGTGGCAGTCCAAAAGCTACTGTGATCCATCCCTTGCAGCTTGGAGAAGCAAGGAGTCCTCCCGAGACAGTCTTCCTCACTGAGGCACACAAGCATCTTCACTGGAAACCTAGTGTCAGAGGGTACTTTAAGCCAAGCACAGCATGTGGAGAGAGAACCAGCCCAAAGCTTCAGGATACCAAAGGAATATTTTACTATCTGTGCTCAGTTTTGACAAGTGTGAGTAATGTGAGCACTGGGGCATCTTCCAATTGCAGGGAAATTATTTAAAAGAAGTGCTCAATAGCCATTGCATGACACATTCAGGACAGGCTGCAAGAAGGAGAGAGGGGGCAGAGATGATCTTCAGCTGTATAAAGAAACAGCTGTCCATCCTTTGCCTTGCTGAACAACACTTATACCTGGCAAATCCGACTGTTTATTGCCTCTTAGGCTGTTATACAGAGATGCTAATGCACCTGCTCTTCGGGATGAATGACAGCAAGGCTGGTGAGAAAAGCAGGCAGTTAGCGGGTGCAGTAAAGCATATGATACTTGTCAGGGCCAATCTGGCTGACAACTGTGTTGTGCCAGGTCTTCCCAGGCTGGCTGGAGAACAATAAAGCAGGACCCGCTCTCTAGTTTATGGCCAGCCTTTGCTGGGCCAAGGGAAGGGCAGGGGCACAGCAGCTGTTTGCAGCAAGGCTTGTGAAGACTGCCTCTCTGCGACCCAGTGCTTGCCTCTGCCAGCAACGGGGATTCACCCACATGTTGCGATTTCTCACCCACACTGTGGAATTGCAGCATAGTGTTGTGTTTTTTGAAATGCTAAGAGGTAGCCTGGAGGTGGTTTTCCATTACATAAAGCCCAGATATCCCTCTGGCATAAATCAGCAATATGCCCAAGGCATCTGGGAAGCCAGATCTTCATCCGATGTAGATGGGTGCCGTTTCACCAGGGAGATAGGTTTTGCAGAAGTCCCACTTCTGCACATTTGTAGCTCTGGTAAGGCTGACCAGGCCAGTGTGGTTGTTGGCTGATAGAGAAGCACCTTTCCCAAGTGGGTTTTCAGTGCCTTGCACAGTAGATGAGAAGTTTGTCCAAGGCAGAAAGGGCAATGCAAAGACACCCTCTTGGCTGCCCAAGCTTTGCAGAAGAGTACATAAATGTTTGTACTTGTCTACCATGTATAGACCAGGCTTCCTTTAAGCTAAACTAAAAATGGTTTTCACTTTAGCTCCTTGGACTGTAGTTTCTGTAAAACTGAGAATCAAGGTTCCCCAAACCACAGGAGTGGCTTCATAAGGGAAGAGAGGTTTGCTTGATTTGCCTTCTGGCTTCTAGATTCTGGGGCAAGGATTTTTAAACTCTTCTCCACCGTCATGCGCATTAAAAGGTTACTCAAGTAAAACAAACAATTTTTTTTAATCTATCTGCTATTTCTATTATAGCAGAGCCTAATCAGAGTCCCATTACAGCCCAGCACACATACAAATGCAGAAAGCCAGGAGAGAAAAAGGAGAGGAGAGGACACCAAGTGGTGTCACTCTGGAGTGGTGGCATAATACAGCCCAGCTCACTTAATACAGACTAGGATGTTAGCCAACAATTTATGCAAAGTTTTCAACTGCTCATTTATAATGATATTTGCATTATTCATATTTAATACATTTCTTTCAATACCTGTAGACATATTTCCTAAGTGATAGACCTCAGCAAAACACTACGTTACTCTGTGCCTTGCACATGGGATTGCGGTTTAACAGTGTGCTAACACCCATGTTTTTCTTTGACTGAAAAAGTGTGAAGAAAATATTGTTAGGAATTGGAATTGGTACCTACCAAAAACCAGTTTCTGACTGCTTTCAAGCCAGCTTTATGTCCTCCAGCATTCAGAAATTGTTTGAGATAAATACAGTAAGAATTAGGAGAGAAGCAAATATGTTTAGTCTGGGTTTCCATTTAGGATCTGATTTTACCTCTAGCAGAGAAGGCAGGTGCTTTACCCAGGTACTTTACTACAGACTCTGCAAGCAGGCAAGATCTGACCCTGAGTAGCTAATGCAATAAAAATCCAGCCCAAGCGATAGTAAATCTCCTGATTAATAATGGACAAGGAGGCTGAAAGTTTGATTGCACTGAAGCTGAGTTCAATTTTTGTGCTGAATCTGGGTGGAGAAATAAGGGATGCCCTTCCCATAGGTCTGCAGATATGGTCAAAGGTGTTCCTATTCATTATGGCAACATGGCAGGTAGAAAATAAAATTGGGCCATTTCCGGGGCAGAGGTAGACTCATTTTTATGGTCCTGCCGTGCTGCCTTTTGATGGTCTTTGGCTGTTTTAATGGCTTTGCTTTGTATGCTGCTGCAAGATGAAAAATGTGCCACTTCCTGCATCAAGAGAGAAAAATACCTGCATTTCTCAAATTAGACTCAAGAGGAACAAGGGAGGAGAAAAAGTCTGAAGTGGTCCATGACAGCAAGGAGCCCTATATACACTCCCATAATAGCCGTCAGTTGAGAAAGTCCATGTTTATTGGCTCCTGTTATGCTCTGCTCTTCTCTCTCTTCCCCAACCCAAAAACTCACAGTGAACTTCCATTCCCATCCCAGAGATCCTGATCCAAATCTACTAAGGAAAAAAGAATTTACTTCAGATTAAGGCCAGAATACAGAAGCAATTGTAACAGGATGGAAGGAACAATTTCCATAGATGACCAAGACCAACAGAGCAGTGATGTGAAAGTGGAGGATAAAGAACATGCAGGTCACTAGTTTGTCACACAGGCTGTAAAGGGAGCCCAGCATAGGGGATCTGAGTTTGGACTGTGTTTTGGCTTCATTTACAGTTTGATTCTTAAGTGTTCCAGCGCACTATTAAAGAAAAATGCGTGGATCAACCTTGTCTTGTCATCTCCCAGCAAGCTCAGTCAAAGGACTCCAAGCAGTGTGCAGAAATCACTTCTAACACCCCCATGAGCTGAGGGTGTGTCCCTTTTTGCCCCTTCACCAAAGCTGATGAGAAGAGTCCTTCTAAGTGAGCTCTGCCAAAATACAGTAAGATCCAGTACCATCCTCTTGCATTTTCCTAGACCTTTGGCTCAATATCAAGAGGACAAAGTAGAAGTTAGACCATTGCATAGGGGAATTCTGAGTTTTGTGGGTGGGTTTTTTTATAGAATTTATTAGTGGTATAATTCCCACTAGTGCAATAAGTAAATAGGTGCTTTTCAAAGCCTCAGGTATGCCTGAGATTGGGAAGACATGGCAATGAATTCCACTGTCTGATATTGTTTACATCCCTGGGGGCTGGGGGCAAAAGAAAGTGTATTTTTAAATATTTCCATACTCTTTGCTCTGGAGTGACTCCTACCTGTAGAAAAGACCAAGAATAATGCCAGGTTTGTATACTTTACTACATTTTATTCCCATTTATGAAATGCCTGTAATATGTCTGCTCCCAAAGTTGAACAGATATCATTCTTTCAGCATATGGAGAAAGAAAAAAAACAACCCAAAACAAACCACTACATTAAGAGTGTTTTGACCCTTCACTTGTTTTCTTATTATATTCTTGTGTATTCCTCTGTTTTGTTTTGATTTTGCAGGTTTGTTGGGTTTTTTTCTATTTGCAATGCAAGAAGCAGAACGCAACCACCCAGAGATCTGGATGCAGATAGATAGAAATCCATGAGCTGTGGAGGCTGCCTAAATTAACCACAAATGGACACGGGTGTCTCAAAGCTCTGACTTCAGCCTCAGCATTTCTCATCTAAGTGCCTAAATGCCTTGCAGGCATGGTCATTTATAAATGCAACAGGCGTAACTCAAATGGGGAAAAGTAAATGTACAAGAGGGAAAAAAAATTGTGTTTTCCTCGCATCAATAACAAGGTAATAAAAGAAACCACCTGTGAAGAAAGCCATGATTAATGAAAACAAATACAAGAAATTCGAAATATAAACTATGGCAAAAGGGCTTCAGTTTCAACAATTTCAAAGTTCAGATCCACAAGTAAAACACAACATAAAAGCTTGTAATACATGGAATAAATGGGTACAGGGGATGAAAAAAAGGTGCCATAAAAATAAGAAGGCTGTTTAAATAAGATGCACAATACATGAACAAAATAACCAAGGGTGCTACAGATACTAAGGAGGAGAGATCTCTGCTGCAAATATTTCTCTCAAATATATTCAATTAATCGCTTCTGTGGTTTGCAACCCAAACCTCTAAAGGTCTGCACGGTTCTTTATCCTGGCCCGTTGAAGGTCTTGAGGGACTGCAGCATTACTGACAGTGCACACTCAGTATCAGCACAGCAGGAACCGCAGGATCTGTCTATTCAGTAACACTCGCAAAAGATGCTGTAAGGGACTCCAGTCTGATCAAACCCAAATCCTGGTCTCTGGGCTTCTTCAGAGTCCCCAGGTTTCACCAGCCTCTCCCTTTCAGGGATGCAGGTGGAAAACTTCTCCAAGACTGAAGACTTCTGCTCTGGCCTGATCTCAGAACTCTTTCTTTTGACTCATTTTTAGCTCAGCTCTGTGAATTTCCAGATTACTCCTACAAGCAACTGAATACCCCAGCTCATAGCAGACCTCTGATGAACCTGTTCGTTCAGCCTCTGGGAGAGGAGTTAATCATGAAGGAAAACAATTCCCACAGTGCCTCTGATTTGGCATATCTCAGCTGCTCTGCCATGACAAGCTTTCTCAGGCTAAACAGAGCCTGACTGTCAGATGCTAAACAGACATACTGTAAGGGACAATTTCAAAAAGCTGTGGAAAAATATGGCTGACTGTCTTACTTTTTTGCTACATACTGTAAAGTTTATTTAGTAAATGTAACAAAGACATTTGTGGAAAATTATGAGGGGGATAATTATAGTGCTTTAATTTTTATTGTAATACTTATTCCGTAGTAATGAACCAAAAAGGGAAATCAAGACCTTGTTGTGATAGGTGCTTACACAAGCACAGAGCAAGAACAATGAGTCCCTGCTGTGAAAAATTTATTTATTCTTCGCTGAAGACATTAATTCACTGACACAGATCTTGATAGCACAATGGCCAATTAGTTAGTGCAGTAGCACCCGTTAATTAAAATTTACTAACTGACAAATCATGGATCCTTGGACAGCCTTTGATAAAAATGCATATTCCTTGCTGCCATTGCTTATTGAGCATTTCCTAGTAACAGTCAGTCCCCAAAGGCACCCAAGGCTATGGTTTTATTCTGAGGAAAGCATCCCCAGGGTGGTGGTAATCAGTATTTAAGAGGGAAAAAAACCTGAAGAATATCATATTCTTGCAGAGGGGAGTCTGGGAGGATTCCCTTCTCTCTCAGAACCACACTTGCATCTCCCTGAATACAGGAGCCATTAGTGGATACTTTTCTACTCATTTAGAAGAAATCTTTATTTGGCTTTCTCCAGAATATTTCATGGTCACAGGAAAAGCCATCCTAGTTTTTTTTAATTTCAGAAAAAAATTCCATGTAATTATGCCAAACCCAAAAATTCTGCCCTAATGAAGTTCAAAACCTTTTCTTTTTCCCAGAGCAACGCTGTCTGAAGTCAGTTAATGTTCTCATGACAAATCCCCAAAAAACACATTTAATTATTCTATCGCCTGGGAAACATGCTTAACAGCATTCTTAGCACATTCATTTCCCTGCTGATATGATTCGAAAACATCACTTTACAAGACGATCATTAAATTTTTTGTCTCTGGTTGGTGTTTTAAGTGTGAAAAAAAATATGCTAAGACATCCCTCCAGATGGTTAGTCCTGACAGCTTGTCAAAAATACACACATGTGGAGTTTACATGGCCACAAAACATAACCCTATCAGCAAGAAAACTGTCTGGCCAGAACAAGGCTGGTGATCAGCTTGAAAAGATAGAGTTGTTCTTCCATTTCTCACATCAGAAGACAGAAGGAACATTAGCAGACTGCAAATATTGATTCTTGACATTCCCTTGCATGTGGATTTTCAACCACTGTTTTAGTACGAAACCCACTTTAAAAACAGAAAATGTGGAAAAAGAAAATAAATATAAAATAAAGCAAAGCAGAAAACCCTGTAGGAGTTGTTCTCAGAATCATGTAAGTGAAAGAAGGACTAAAGATTCGGTCCAACTTCCCCAGTTTTGATTTTGAAATAAAACAAAGGGTCCACTGGTGTCAGATAAAGACAGACACCAGTTAGCAGTAGTTTTACAGTCGTGCAACTCATTTGGGACTACATTATAAGTAGCAAGGGACAGGTCTGGCCACAAAGGACTTGGTGCACACTGCCCATGTTGTAGAACTATGAAGAAGAGGTAGAGAAAATGAATGCAAGATTTGTGACCTAAAGGCTTTACAGACAGACGGACCCAAAGACTCCTAGGCAAGCCACAGGTTGCTTGAATCCCTTCTCTGGAAGAAAATCTGACATCTTTAACACAGAAGACTGTCTTTTCCCTCACCACTGTGATGTTTAAGGGTGAGGTCTGTGAAGCATGATGTCTTACACACACACCTCCTCTCTGGACAAAGGAGAGGAGCTTAAAAATGTTTATTCATTAAACACAAGTCGTGGGAATAACATGTTCTGTTGTTGACTCCTGCATGGCAACTTGGGGTGCCCAAGTGATAGCAGGGGAGGGCTGAAGATAAGAACATCTAGGAAAGCTTATGTAACCCCTTTTCTCTTGACTGATTGAAGAATCTTATGAAAGAGCAATTCTTACTTGCTTCTCTCTTTGGCCCTATTTATTCACATGAATGTGAAAAATACCAGTGTGTCTTACAGTTATGGAAAGTGGCTCATTTCATGTGGTCCCAAAGTTTTTTCTTGGCTTTCAAAGGCAGCCAGTGTCTGCAAAGGGAGTACAAAAATAACCCTTATTTCATGCCCAGTATGATCACTGAGGCTTGTATCCATCAGCTATGACATATTTACATCTCCTGTTGCCAGCATGTTCAACAACATGAGTGACATATTTACCCATCACAATAAAAAAAAAATCAAATAGCTTGTTCAGCTGAGCATATAGGATAGGAGGCAGTTGATCAAAACCTACCTCACATCAAAAATTATCCCTAAAGAGGTGTGAAAGAGATACAGATCAAGCTGTCATCTCCCAGACAGTCTGTCTGCTGTAACAGGGGCTGTCAGACAGGTTTGAAAACATCAATGGCGATGAATCGCAAAGGGGACTCTGGTGTGTTGGAAAACTCATGCAACTTCTGTAGCCTGCTCACTATGGTCCCATGGGGTAGGAAGTGGTGTCTTTTATAACTGTTTCTCTTGAGGCACAGTCAGAGCCTGGATTTTATTGAACTGCAAATGCTCAGGACTCCTTGGGATACAGGCACATGAGTGGAAATGATGGCATTGCCACAGCTCATCGAGTTGCCATCTGTCAGTGAAGACATTGAGGCACCGCGAATGACCTTGCAAACACTCCTAACCTACCCCCATTAGGAAGGAAAACGGAACATAAACCATGGCGGTTTAAGTTAATACATTTCATTTTACAGCCAGAGCAAGTGTGAATGTGTGCTCAGTCAGTCACGCTGGCTCAGCTGATGGGCAAGGACTTGATATGCTGCAGCCCTGTAAATGCTTTCTATCATGTGCTTCTGTCTGTTTCATTTATCAAAGCTATCGTGACCTACACGTGGCAATTTTCATTTCTAAAACAGGTCATATCCAATACCTACAAAAGCACCCCCCGTTCAGAGACAGAAGTAGGCCTGTGTATCACAGTCCTTCATCTTGCACCACAGTCTGAAGACCACTAGTTCATTATATTTAAGCTTTTAGACAGGTCTGTCTACACAGCTTCCACCACAGACATTAGAGAAGTCTACGGTTAACTGGATGTGTATCATCACAAGTATAAACAAGAGTGCCTTATTTGTATCACACATAGATAGCCTTGGACCACATGCACAACATGCTGAGGCAGCCGATACTTCTTTTCAAAATTTTCCCAAGAAGATCCTATCTTACACAGAAGCTCAAGGGTTAGAGTGCTTATGCTGAGAAAACTCATGCCTACATCGTCCACTTACATGGAAAGTACTGAAAGTCTTCAATTCATAGGAGAGGGAGGAAGAAGGCTTCTGGATGGAGGAAGGCTGTCTTCTAAACTGACCCTTAGGTTGAAAATCTGAAGCTGCTTTTCACCCATAGACAGTTGTTATTTATTGTGCCTTCTCTGCTAATAGGGTTTTCTGTGAGAAACGAGGTCTGTGGTGTTGCCGTGAAAAATACAGCTATGCAGTCCTGGCCCTGAAGGTGTTTTCAGCAAATGAGCAACACCTCACCCTGAAAAATATTGTAAAGTTGGCCTCCTGAACCAAGGGGTTTTCCATGGTGATTGGAGGAGGAATGATGTTGAACTGACCTGGGTTTTACCTAAAAATAAAGAGACTGAAGCGGAACATACCAGCTACTGCTTCAGCTGCTGTAAAACTCATGCAAACTCTCTCCTCCCCTTCCTAACTCCCACTAAGATGTTTATTTGCATGAACATACTCTCAAAAACCAAGCAAAAATCTAAGTTGGCCCATCGCTGACAGTTTCTCATTGCTCACTGAGTACAGATGCTCTTCTCCCTAAATCAATTACATGGTGTCACAGCCTGGATTTCTGATTTTGGTGCTGTTGTCTTTTTCCTGATAATGTGTTCTGTTCATCTGTGCCATATGCTGCCTTGAATTTATGCTGCTGTGTTTTATTAAAGCTCAGATTTTCCCTTGCCATTAAAGGAAAAACAGAACATTTTAAATGGACTGTGAAATAAGGTAAAGAAAAGTTTAATCGTGCTAAAATCAATTATGTGGAGTGCCTTTATTAATAGTTATTACATTCTGCATCACATTGCTTATTAAATATTGTGCATTTTGGAAACTGTACTATTTTGTGCTGCAGTTACATTGTAGTTTAGCAACTGGTCAGTTCCCACCTCATGCAAGATTGAGAGAAAGGTGCTTTTTGTTCTTGACAGACCACATCACTGGAAACATAGAAATCATCTTGCTGGAGAAAATTACAAACAATTTAGTACAGTATCCTGTCCCTGGCACAAAATATGATACCATATTTTCACCAGGAAAGTGTGAGAGAATTCACAGATGTCAAATATGCATTACCTTGCCTAACTCCTATCCATGAAATGCTGGCTTACATCATGATTCATAAACTTTTCTATTTAATCTTCACTTTTGTGCATCAATTTGTGTAATTTTTGCCATTCCCATGAAAAAACTTTTTTGTTTTTCATTGGCACTGGAATTTAAGATGTTAGTATATCTTGAAGCAATGAGTTACATAGCTTTACTATGCACATTGGAAATAATAATTCTTTTTTTTCTTCTCTCCTTCAAATCACTAACTTTGTTTATTTGTTTCTTTTGGAATAACCAAGACAACTAGACCTACATAAATCAGAATAAAATGTCCTTACCCTGTGGCAAAAAAATGTTTCTTCTCACTTTCCTACATCACCTCCCTCACATGTGCCCCTCCACTTTCTTCTTCTCAAAGAAGAGTCTCTCATTTTCATCTGGACTTGTAACAAGTTTCATGGGAAAAGAGGGCTCAGAACCCTCAGCATGGACTTCACAGTCCTTTATGAAATTCAGATCAACTGAAATGGAATCAAAGCTAGGTGAGCCATGGCTCAACCCATCTTATGTGTCCACACTTTTGATCATCCAAAGGAAGGCCATTTCCAACCTGCATTTTATACCTTAATTTGTGACTCTTCCTGCTGAGTGATTGCTCTGTGACAGATTATTTGAACTTCCCAGTGTCTGCTTCACACCAGAGCTAATAAAGTCACTAATTTTTATCATATACAACCAAGAATGGTGACTTTCAACTAAGGCAGAGAGGGCCCAGTACTGCAGATAGCTATTACCTTCTGGTCCTTCCAATCACTCACTCGAAAATGCTGTTTCTTTTTTAAGATCTAGCTAATGAATACATACACATTTTTTGAGTTCCTGTGTAGTGAAGTACTTACTAATCCACAGGTGGAAGCGGACTCTTGTTGGGAAGGATTCACATAAGAGAGAGACCAAATATGTAATAAATAGAGCCGCAACTTCAAAAAATGGTGAGGCTAATGGCTGCTGAGAAATGTCCCTCTTTCCCTACTTCTCTTTTTTCCTCTTTCTTATCAGTATAGCGTCCCAGGGAAAAGACTTACATGATTATATTGTGAACACTTGGGTGAGTGTGCATCTCTACTGATCAACTTCCTGTTTCCCAAAAACCTTTTCACTCCTTCACCAATTCAAATGCAATTTAACAAAGGCATTGTTTCCAGAAGTATACAAAAGGAATAAAATTGCACCCTTGTTTTTCTTTGCACCTTTCAGGTTTTCTTTGCTCTCCCTGTCCAACTTCCATCTCTTGCAAGTGACAAGAAATCACTGATGACAAAGCCTGTTTGTGTTGCCCACAAGTTTTCAGAAAACAGAACAGCCTGGAAAATGAAAGAGACTGTGAAAGTATTGTCAGTTATATGAATACTTTTATATCACCAAATTCACAGTGATTCCTTACTGAAAATTGTAGGTGAGAAAGTTTGTTGAATAAGCATAGAGCTGATCAGACTCAGTGTGACTTGTGTCTGTTCATAACTCAGAAACCATTCACCCATCCTAAATTACAGTATGGATTTTATTTATGTCATTGATCTTCATAAAATCCTAGTACCTTCCACCTAAAGTTAATTGGTAATCTGGTACATGTACAATATGTCTTCACAATGAACTGAGAATGCTTCACATGTGGCTTGTTTTCTTTATGTAATTACTAGCTTCAGGTCTTTAGTGTATCTAAGATAATTTGTAGCAAGGAATATTCCTGTCTAGATAGAAATTTTTTATCAAAGAATAAAGATTTCCAAATTTACTAGATTCAGCTGATTACAGTTGGTAAGGATATGACAGATTGTCCTGATCTGGAACCTCAAGACCCCCTCTAGTTCTTAGCTTTCCACCCATCAAGATTTGTACCTTTCTTATTTGGCCCTATCAAGGAAAAAACAAAACAAAACAAAACCCCACAAACAAGCAAACAAACCCCCCCAAAAAAAACTAACAGCAGAACCCAAAGAAAAGTTAAGTTAAAAATTGCCTATGTAGGGCCTTGATAATTTTAACTCAGTCCCCAGCTGCTATGTGTCTTCTTATCTTTGAGCATGAGAGATGCTTCCCCTGTGGACAGTTGTTCCCTGTGTTTGTTCACCACCTGCAAAACAGAACTCCAATGCTGAGTACAGATTTTGGCTACATGAAGCATAAATATGCAGAACAACTGAAAAGAAATCACAAAAAAATTTGGACTACAGGTTCTGGAACTGACCGGTGTCCTCTGGTTCTCAGAGTTTGGTAGTTCACAGATCACAGCTCCTAAAATCCATGTGTCAAATGCAAGGCACAATGAAAGAACTGCCTTACATCAGAAGGGAGAAAATGTTTCCAAAGGTAGACAAGAGAAAGACCCTTTGATGTGGATATCATGGAAGCTGTTTGCTTTTCCTCAGGAAAGTTGTGAAATTTCTTTCATGGAGGTTATTTAAGAAATAGCATAAATACCTGTCAGATTATGACCTAAGTGTAGTTTATTCTACTTCCTTGCAGACAGAAGAACGGAGTGACTTCTGCAAATCATATCAATCACACATATTCTACAGTGTCATGAAATGCCAGAACTGTAGTTATAGTCATGTCTCCCACACCGCTGTATAATCCTGTCACTTCCCTGTGACACTAGTAATCAGGATGCATAAGCACATTACCCATGTAAAAACCTTATAGTCTCTTGATGGTTTTTTTGGGGGAAGGTCATAAGGCAAATTTCTTTTGCAATTTGCAAATTTTTGCTTATACGTTTCTCCCAAAACCAAAATTTGGACCACAAGCCAAGAGAAAGTTGTAGACTTCATAAGCACCAAATATATTCATGCTTTAATATTTTTGTGGAAATTGCTCGGATCCTGCAATGATAGTTGGGTCCCAAACTACAAGATGCACAGATAAATAGAAACCAGTGAGAATATTCATGGATCCAGACTCCATTACATATCGATTCAGAGTCAGATTCTGACTCATGATGAGGAATTAATGCTAAACTGCAAGGTTTTTCAGAAAAGCTAAAGGATGCTGCTCCTACCCAGTGTCCCACTGGGTAATCCAGCCTTATTATTAAGTACGTCAAGAGACAGAGAAAAATGTTCCACTTTTAATGAAGAAGAAGTGATAGTGCAAAATAGTTTACTAAATTTCAGCCATGGCATTTAAACCTATTCATGTGATTCAAACTCATTTACTTCCCCTGAAGTTTCCTGACAAGAACATATATTTCCCTGGAAATGTAGCATACTAAAGCCATTGTAAATAAGCTGCATGAAAAATAGTGCTTTTATTTACATTATGATTTACCAGTCTTAGTTCCTTATCAATCTAGGCTCCCTGTATGCTTGCTACAAGGCTGAACATGAATCAATGTTTTCTCTGGGTGTCTCTTCAAAACCTTATGAAAATCACTTTCTGATCATGGGGACAGCTGTTAAACTTCATACTTGGTCGTTATTTCCTTGTAGGTGGTAGTAAGGAAATGAAACCATATTCTAAATAGGTTTTATTGACATGCACATACAATATATACTCACATTGTTCTCTGTTGGCAGTATCTGAAAACAACAACTTGCAATCAGATACAAGTTGAATGACTGTTCACGCAAAAATAAAATGGAGATATGGCTCATAAACCCGTGGTCCTGATGGCTGGTGGTCATTACAACTCCTGCAGAGTTATTTTTGCAAGCCTCAGTATGTATATCCTGTGCATTCCTGTATAAATTCTCTGAGCAGATTCCACAGAATAAAGAGCTTTCCTTCACTTCTGCCTGCACATTGGATGTGCCTTGAATCAGTAGCCCCATTTTGATACACCTACATCTCCATTGTCCCTATAAAAGTGTAAAGCATTACATAAAACAAATGTGTCTGATTATTCCCTGTTAAGAGAATCCCTATTAACTTTGTTTTCAGTAGTATATCATGTTGCATTAAACTAATATAAAAACCATATGATAACACCATGTTTTTAGCAGAGAAAGATGAAAAAAAATAATACTGAGGGAGTTCCAAAGCAGTACTTGTGTAAGAAACCAATAAAGGAGAAAACGTATGTCCTAACCAAGGTCAGACTCCTCTTGTGCCCAGCTCTAAGCAAAGAAGGAATAAGTATAATGCACCAAAATAATTGCAATATGAATGGAAAGACAGAGGAAGAGCTGATATTCCCTCCATAACAAAAAAAGTAAACTAACCAAACTATAGAAATGAGTCAGCTATGAAGCGAACTGAATTGCCCCATGATGGGAAGCTGGCAATAAACAAGATGGAAGACAAAGAGAGAAATTCTGATTTCAGATCAATGGGTTTTCTTGCTGCTGCTTTTTAATATAATTGTTTTGCATTTGAAAATGTTAACATGACCATGAATCCATAAATCTTTCCTCCTTTGCTCTACATCTGTCCTGCACTACCAGAAGTTTCAAATTACATTTCCAGACTCTGCAGGTTTCTTCACCTGGTCTGCCTTCAGCATTTCCCATAGTCATCCAAATTGCCTTCCATCATTTAGCTGATCTGGTTTTCTGAGTCCTGGTAGTAGATAAAAGAGAAGAATATCTTCAAATATGAGCAGTATTTCCATTCCCTTGTTTCTTGATGTGATTTTATTTGTGCTTACTTTGTTTCTGGATTTCATTACAGTATCCCCATAGTATTCAAACTCCTAACTATAGAGACCATTGTGAGAAAAATCCTTCATCTATTCTTTCCTTGTAAGATGATGATATAGAAGATTATTTTGATTGATTTATCAAAAGTAACCAACCATTTAAAGACTCTGCAGACAGCTGGCTTGCATTTGCTTCACTTCTCTCTTCAACCTGACACACATGGTTTCACTAGGCACTCCAGGAGGCCTAAACAAGGTGTTTAACATGAGTTTTCTCATTGTGCAGTCATTAGATCACTTTCCCTTACTGCTTCCAAAGTTGAGTTTGATTTGGATTTTAATAACCAAAGATAATAGGGAGATGACTAAAAACAAAGGGTCACTATGTCCCCTGAGCACATTTAAAATGCAGGTTCCTGAGAGAGTAAGAACTATAAAGTCTACATGAAATTGTGAAATTTGGCTGGTGTGAACAAACAATGTGAAGGCCAAGGGAAAAAAAAAAGTTTGCTTGTTATAGTCTTCCAGGAAATTAAGACTGCAAAGAAAAGAGCTATTTGTGATACAGAGCAGCATTGGTCATAGAAAAAAAAAAAAAGCCAACAAACAGGCAAAAAGCTTAACTGCCAAGAACAAGCTAAAGCAATAAATTAGATGGAAGTTCTAAAAACTGGTCATGTTCTACACCTCTTTCTCACAAGGACAAGCAGAGCAAAAGTTTCTAACTAGTCTGGGGAGGCAGACTTTCAACTGATTCTTTAGCAAAGCAAGAGACTCATTTCAGACATGTTCAGGCCTTTATGTGGGACATGCTTTCCTTGTGCTATCTCAGAAGCAAGTCATTTAATTCAAGCATCCATTACTCAAGACTATGTCTCTCAACAGGACATGAGCTCTTCAAGGATGTGCAGATCCAACGGATGCTGCAGCACTGTCCATAGGTTAGGCCAGACTGCATTGTATGGAGTACCACAAAAGTCCTGATTTCTTTCCTTATTTTTTTCCTGAAGGAAATGGAGATTCCACCAAATGCAAATTGTATCTGGCTCAGAGGAGGGCTGCCTGTCACCTGTGTTCCTATATCAGAAACACTGCCAGCTTCAAAAGAGGCTTTTTGGAGCTCTATAAATTAAAACTGAAATAATACAGGGACAACCTCTGGCCAAGCTTTCATTAATGTGAGGTGCTATGCCCTAAAGCATGAGGATTGATATTCTAACATTTTCCTTTTCCATCCTATATATGTGCAACAGAGGGTCTGTAAGTTGTTAAAATATTACTATTCTTCCTACCAAATTCTTGTGGGTGATGTCTAGTGTCAGTGAGTTCCAGTGACAAATTATGTTCTGAGAGAACAAGTAGTACAAAAAAAAAGATTTCTTTTTTGCCAGATATAACTTTAAATGCAGCCCACGCTTCAATCCCCCCACCTGAAAAATTGCTTTTGTTGAGGTGTTAATTAAAACCATCCACCATACGTTTATGGGACAAGTAGGTTTTAAATCAGCCAAAGAAAACGACTTATTGTTATTAAACCCATAGGTTATAGCATGCCTAAAATGCTCATAGTCCTAAACCCACTGCAGTCTCTGTTTCAAGGGATCCTAATAAAAAAACCCCCACATTTGGATACCATTATGGTTTGTAAATAACACTAATCTGTTTGGTTGTCGCAGGTTGCCTATAGGCCTTTCTCATTTCCATACAACAGTATTGAAATCGATAGTCCCTGTTGCCCAACATTACTTCCATAATTTCTAGGAATTGCTTTGATTGTTTCCTTTAGTCTTTTAAAAACCTTCATGCCAAAACTACATGGACATGATTCCTGTGTTAATTCTCTCTTTAAAAGACTCATCCAAATCCTAGGAAGACAGTAATTCTAGTGATTGAATCAGATCCAAAAAACATTAATTGTATGCATAAAAATGGTGATATTGAGGATATCTTTTCAGGCAAAAAGAAAAAAGAGGTTCTTGACTTGACACCGAGTGCTAAATTATAAGAATGTGGTCTTCATACTTACATAGATCCCACAGCCACAGCACCACCTAAATTTTATTCTCCATTCCCTTCTGAAATACTTTATGGATGATAAAGGTGGTAAAGAGCAGAAAAGATAATAGTGGGATGCAGGAAGCCAGTGCAGAGTGGTCTGTGGTTTTCTAAGCTGGATTAGTGCCCTGGCCACAGATATGTTACCAAGACCTAATTTTAAGTAAGTAACTCACCCCCCTTTGCTTAACTGCTTTGAAAACTTTAGATGCCACATCCCATTTGGGAGACACAAAAAGAAGGAGAGGAGCGCATGAGTGGCAGGAGATATTAGAAGGAAGTGGGAGAATGTATCATAATATTCAGTGAAATTAAGGGATTGTAAGGGAGGGAAAATTGCTTCTGAATTTCATGTGGAAAAATGCAAATGCTGAGATGAGTTAGCCTGCAAAATAATGTGACAGGAAAAGCGATGGGGGCACCAGAGCTTGAGACGTTTAAATTACTTTGGATAAAGCACTGGGGTATGGAATATAAAGAGCAGTTGCAAGTGCACTACATGTAACTTAACAGCTCATTGCACTCTCCTCGGGGCCTAGTTCCTCGTTGCCCAAGGACAGGCAGGTTCCTTCTGGCCCCAAGACAAGTTTCCAGTGCAGTGCTATTCCCTGACACTGTCACGGGGCTGCAGGCAGATGGGGAGAGGGACATTGTCCTGCCAATTCACCTTTAAAGACATCTTCTTACCCCAGCACTGGCCACTGCATGCACCAAACAGAAGAGAGAGTGGTGCCAATGCTGTAGGACTGGGTAGAAAAGAAACTGGGAGAGTGTTCTACAAGTATGCGATGTCTCCTTTTGCCCACTGTATGGGCAACTAAACCACTTCTGACCCCCATCTGGCTCCCTATCACAAGGGTTTCTCTGTGCTCACCACCCTCTGCTTTGTCCCAGGATAAACTTCTGGCTCAGGAGGCACTGCCACATACAAAGCATTTCTCCTGAGTCTCTCTCCTTTACAGAGGATGTGGCTGGTTTGCCTTCCCAGCAAGGACAGAACAACCAAACTACAGGGTGTGTCAGCTGTCTGCTTGTGAGTGATTAGCCCAATAAGAAGAAAATCCATAACAAGAAAGCGAGAGCAAGCTCTCCTTTGTAGCTTGTCCCTACTGCTCATGTCTTGGATGATTTCTGTTGAGCTACAGAGATCTTTGTGCTCTTTCCCTCATCCCAAGTGCCACCAGCCCAACTAGAGAATGCCAAGTCCATGGCTTTCTGTACCTGTAGACTTTGAACCAAATCCCACTGGCCATAGACTAGTGAAACTGAGTGACTTCAGTGAGAGATAGGCTTGTTTCTCCACTGCAAAAATCTTGCTGCTAAGGGAGCCAGTGCAGTAGGGGTTATGGTAGATATTGTAACACTCAGAAAGATCTGGGTAATCTGCAGGTATAATTCTAAGCTACAAATAGTTACAGATGCTTTCAGGACTCCATCAAAGCTTTATCCATTCCCATTTTATTCTCAGCATCAGTCTGATAATAGCCTATCGGCGTTTCTATCCATTACTTCTCACTCTGCAGGAAGATAGTGATGCATTTGAAAATAAATAAATGGTTTCAAAAAAACCTGCTTTCCTATTCTTCACCTGAAAAATAAAAGCAGAGTGAGAAACAGAACACAACCTCCATGACTGCAGTACATTAGAATTTCTAGTAAATGTTCAGAAGGCAGGAGAGGGTAAATTAAAGTGGTATGTGAAACCCACACCTTTTTCAGTTTAACTTGAATGGGGATGAATGCAATTTATCATGTGGCTATTGTGCTGATAAGAAGAAAATGCCTTGGGGTAATATTGCAGCTGAGGGAACCCCACCTTTAGAAGTCTTTAAACACCAGGCAGACAGACCTGCTTAATCTGTAAAGACTAAGGAAGCCAGGACAGCATTACAGTAGAAAAGGAGCACTTCCGTTCTTTTGGTAAGATGATTTCAAATCACCTTTTCAGGAGCATGTAATAGCAGGAGTTACTGTGCTTAGATTCTCAGCAATGTGTTATAGTCCCTGTAATGCTCCACAGCCAAGAAACTCCCATCTGCACAGCACTCAGCTGATCCTAAGATCTTTAAAGTAATTCTACTGGTTCTTTCCTTGGCATTTTTGCTGCATTTTCTGGACTTTGTTACTCCGTGTAAAAGGAACTTGACAGTCAAGTTGCCTCAGTCAGAGTCCCCAAACCTGAAAGTCAATCCTTTAACAGATCTATTCATACTGTTTTGCCCTATTTGGATGACATGCATTCATGCAAGCATACAGACACCTAAAGACTTCTTTGCTTTACCCAGTACAGGAACACAGAGCTCTTAACAGAATAATTTGTACTTCCATATATTTCACTTCCTCACTTTCATAGTCATTGCAAGGTGCGCCATGAGCATTTTCTGGATATTACAGTTCTACAAAGGATGAAACCCACTCCATTCTGAGCAGGAGTGTATGACTGTTCTTTCAAATGACCTTCCTTACTCAAACCTCCTCAGGCATGGCTAGTGGGAGAGCATTTTTAATGTCCAGTCCCTACAGTCACAGCATTCCCTGACAAGCAGTTAAAATATCTCAGTTTCTGATTCATTGTTTAGTTTCTTCTTCTTCCTCCACCACAAGTCTAGAGTTGAAAGAATGGTTCATCTTGAGTTGAGATATTTTGCTGTCAAACAGGCTTCATTTTAATGGATGACTATCAAAGTTTATCATCTTCATTGATAGCTTTGTACTAGCCCTGCTCTAGCAATGTAAACACATCTCCATTCTCTCTAGTTTTGGCTCAAGTGGGGGGAAAATGAAAGCCAAAAGAAAAGCTCCACACTCCCTTGAAAGTTTTTAAAACAGAGATCCACATAGTGAGTTCCCACTGTCAAAGAGAAGTCAGAAACCGAGCCCAGAAATATTCTCCAAATTGCCACTAGAGTGCTTCAAAGCCCTTTGCAGCAATTAAAGTATTGATTTAATGTAAGTTACTAGACAATTTGTTTTGATGTGCTCATTCTAGGGAGTAGTTCCATGATTCTCAACACCACCATGGAAGAGGGATCTTCTGAACTATTATTATTTAACAATATTTGAAAAGCTGCTGTTCTTGGTGGTCTTGGTTTTTGCATCAGTGATCTCATACTTTTCACAATAATTAACAAGTTACCAGTATCCTTGACCTCTTTAGTTCCTTCCTTATATGGGAAGCAAAAGGCATATATTTGTGAGAAATGACAAGAGCAAGAAGGAAGCCTGTTGCTTCTGCAAGGTTATGTAAGACCCCAGCCCCTAGAATGAAGCTCTGCCTCCTTTGAGATGTTGTACTGCAATAAGTTTTATTGAAAAAGACATTAGGTAAAGAACAGTGAATTGCAAACAACTAACTTATGCTTAGAAGAAACTACAAGAAGCTTAGACATGCCCAGCTCCAACCTGAGCTTTGCTGCAGGCCATCACCATACCATGTAAGCTGGGACAACCTGCATCACCAAGTTTGATACAATGTGGTACAACAGACCTAGGTGGAAAACAACAAAAGTTAACATGTTTTTTTCCCAATACAGTGTTAAATAGCTGTAACTTTTGCAGCTCATCTCTCTGCTCAAAAGAGCAGACACACAAGAAATAAAAATTTTGGCTGGGGGTGAGGATGAGCTTTAAGTGGTAGGAGACAATGATGAAACAGAGTGCACTCTGGTCACAGCTGTAAATCTGAAGCAAGCCAGCCAGCATCTGGTAAAGAATCATATATCAACTGCAGTTAGAAAGAGGGACGTTTTCACATTCTCAACACAAACTCTCAACTGTTGAATGCAGGGGACTTTCTCCTTCCTTCTCCATCCTCAATAGACTGAGAGGCTGATGGGACTCAGTGCCTCATGATCCACACTGGTCGGAGACAAGCATAGTTCTGCCCACACAGCAACCAGTTATTCAGAAAGGGGGTAAATTTGTTCTCCAGAATGCAGCGCCAAGGGTCCAGAGATGCCTTGACCACGTTCTCTTAAGAAATCACTCATAAAGAGAAAGTGCCAGCTATCAAAGGGTTCTTTGTTTTGATTAAATAATATTTTAATTTTTTTTTTAAAAAAAAGAAATTAAAAAGAGAAAAAGCTTTCTTTTAAACTAAGGGTGATGACATTATAACTGTCCACAACTTTACCTTTCTGATTCTTCCCCTCTCACTGGCTACAGATAGAAATCCAGTAACTTAAACTCATTTACAGCCATTCTGTGAGCAACTTAGCAAAGAGTGACTTCTACAGAATCCCACAGACTGAGTGCCTAAATCCCCCATTTGCTTCGAGCTGCAAACAAATTGAAATCTGGATTTGCACCTCCTGCAGAATTGCAGGAACTAAGGTTGATATGGTGCATCCATGACTGGCAGTGCACAGTGAGATCCAGACATCCAGAAGTCCACATGTAATGGATCTAAATCATACCCCCTTTCCTACATCCATAATCAATTCCTTAAACTGTACATCATTTATATGTACTGACATCTTCTCTCTCTCGTCTGCATTTTAAAGTGAGCTATTTTATCTGCTGAAGAAGTCAACCACACCTCCAATTGTCATCATCAGCTCATGCCATAGAATCACACAGCCTTGAACATTATGAGTTCAGTGGTACCATGGTCAAATACTGTACTATTTAGGTATTTTCTGTAGGACCTTCACAACACTAAAAGTTTGGAGCCCATCTTTCTATCTGAACATCACTGAAGAGCAATGCTGTATAGAGACTGTCAATCAGAGTTAAAGATACCATTTGATTGATTTCAACTCATAATTCTGCTGATAGGCTTCAGGAGGTTTCCCCTCTCTGGTTTTAGTCACATCAGTCCTCATTCACTGATTACTTTTTTGTTGGATGCTATGCCTTGAAGATTGGTTAGCTGCTCTTGAGTGACAGGTCATTAATCACAGGACAAAGCCAATTGCTCTTTTAAATGAAATTCATACATTGTTTTTGGATGCAAAATAAAGTCATATTCCTCCAATGGCCACATCTGAATCTGCCATGTCATCAATAATGACAGGCTTCTGAAATGCCATTTTTTTCAGTGGTATTCCCTTAAAGAAGAAAAGCAGGAAGGGAAATTGACTTAATTCTGCTTTTTTTTCTAAATTTTTGTTTTTTACTCTTCTTTCTGGCAGGTTTTCTTGTGCCTTTTTCCACAGCGACACTAACAACCCCCGCTAATTGCTGAAATTATCTGTGTTGCTTGCTTTATTACAGCTCAGACAGCTGACATGGGAAGAGCTGGCTCTGCAATGTCTGACATCATGTGTGAAAAGAGAAAAATAGAAAGAAAAGTACCAACTACTGAAAATTAAAGTAAAGTAGCTCTTGTTCCAACATGTTCACTGATCTGCTAGGTTCACACTTCTGATTGGGTTGAGAAGTGTAGGGTGGCAAGCAAGCTTCATTCAGCATTTTCACATTTATCTTAGGGACCTGCTGTCTTTTTGTTTTTATCTCCCAACAGCACCCGGAGACGGTTGTCAAAATTGGTTTTTTGGGTTTTTTTTCATTTCTTTGCAGTACAGCATAAGAAATTCTACAAAGGGCTAACCCTGGGTGGAACCATGCAGAGAAGAAACCTATACCAGATGTTACAAACCAGCCTACTGGTGGGACACAAAAAGCTTAATAAACAAATTTAAATCCTTCAACCTTTTCACTTGGAAAAGGAAACCTGAGTTTCTGACCCTAGAAGGTCTTGTAGTTCTATGAGCTACCTAGGGTTTTGTATCACAGATGTGTGAACATATCGGGTGAGGAACTTTAGATCGGCAGCTGAGCAGTTCCTACAACAAGACCAAGCAAAGAACAGCTACAGGGGAGATGGGGGTCTAGAAAACCCTACAGACAGCCCAAAATAAGCTTTAGACACCTAAGTCCTTGAAGTGATTTCAGGGTAAGGTAAGGAGTCAGGAAATATTTAATAATTATTTTTCTATAGGGCCTCTCCTCTCTCTCTTCTCATTACTTTTTAAGCTTTGCGGAAGTTATTTAATACCAACGCAAAATAAATTTAGGGGGGAAAGTTTCAGCATTAAATTAACTTTTCATTGCATTTTAGCATTTTTAATCCAGCAGACAAAAAAATCATTATTTTCTTAAATTTAATTAATTTACTAAACTCCTCACGGTTCATTGAATTCAATCCTGTATCTGCGATCTTTCTGGGTCCATTAAGCTCCTGGGGTTCAACTTCATCTCTTCTAACTCATAAAAATCTCATCAAAATGGAAATAAAATGCAATTTTGAACTTGCTAATGAAGGGAAAAAATGTTAACTTTCCAGTGCTGTTGAATTAATGGATTATCTTTGCCAGCCCATTTTAAAGGAGAAAACTTTCACACTGGGGCAAACTTATAAAAGTGGGAATAATTGCACAAAGAGGCATTAGCTGTGCCAGTATTTTTCACCGCTACTACCCAAGATATTACTGCAGTAAGATTTCTTTCCCCTGAGCTTGCTTTGTCTTCTCTCCAAGCAAGATGGATATGAACGCTGCCATAGCACATTGCATATTATTATTAGCTGCAGAAATAGTCCTAGATGTTAAATACTCATTATTGCTTTAGTTCAGTAAAGCACAGAAGCACCTACAAAATTTTGCACCTGGGAAGTTATCATAGGTTATAGGTTTGGAGCAAGGGGTTTTGAGGGAGAGTTTTAATTACTTAAGAAGCTATTAAAATATTGGGAACAGAGGATGACCTTTGGGTTTAGTATATGGTTTAGCACCAGATAACATTTTTTGTTTGGTTCCTATGTAGCCTTGCAATTTCAGCTTGGTTTGGCATCATCTGATCTTAAATCAGGGCACAACAACAAGCAGCTGGAGATTGCCAAGTTCCACTCCAGAAGTATCTCCTTTCAATGCTGGAAGGAACAGTTCTGGATTCTTCTAATCCCCAAGTATATAAAGAACTCACATCTAGAAATTATGGAAGTAGTCACATTTTTCCCCAGAAGTTTTTTTGGGACCCTTCTAAACCAAGACTTTTCAGTCTTATCTTGTCTGTTTTTCTCAACCTTTCCTTGCAAAAATAATTTGCCTCTGTTTGTATTTTTTTTCTTTCCCCATGGTTTTTGTACTGTTTTTCCTCCTTTTAATCACAATATTTTTCAAGATCATTTTCCTTAAGAAATAACTGAGAAGAGAGGACGTTTGAAAAAACCCAATAATTTAAGAAATGTTTTTCTAAGCATGTGGAAGTAAAAAAAGAGGATGTGGAAGAATTGAGAAAACATTGAAACCAAGATTAAAAAAATAAAATTACTTCTCTTTGAAATGAAAGCTAATTCAGAATTCCACAAGAAAAAAAGTAATTTCTCAAACATTTCTAACATAGTGCAATATGCATTATAAATAGATATATATTGCTCAAGAAATAAGTGCTCACTATATTATTTTTACTGTCATCATCATCATTATTATTATATGCATAACTGAATCATGCTCACAGACCAAGCCAGACTAGGTTAATGCCTGTGCAAATCATGTACAAGCAGTGATTGGATCAATGAGTTTTTCATATTAATAGCACTTAATTGCCATCTTCTAAACACAAAACCTAACTGACAGATGAACAAGTCTTTAGGAATAACACTGATTATATTTCAGACAGACAAGCAGTTGATCGAATGACCCCAGATCTATGGTTTTGTCCCCTCCCCATGTTCCTTTTCCTGGAGAAATCATATACGGCTGAATGATGGCTTGATAGGGCATGGATGCTCTTCTCCAATTGAATGCATCTGTATTTGGTTCTCAGAGAAGGAGACTTTAACCTTCTGCATGTTAGATGCAGACAGAGGGCTTCTTTGGGCAATTGTCAGGATTCCCTGTTTCCCTAGAGAAGCCCAGCCAAGTGTGCTGCTCAGGATGCCTCCAGCTGGCTTGTTCTGCCCTGTGCCAACACTGTCAAAATGGTCCCAGTGGAGAAGTTAATGTATGAGCCTATCTCTCTATGCTTTTCCAAGGTGGTTGATTTCTGTGCTCTCTTCAGCCCATTTATGGCTGTCAGTTAATTAGCTAGCTAGTTTCCCCACCTATACGCATGGGTGCTTTGTCATGCTAAAAAAGCTTTGGGAGTTCAACTCTGGCATAAACATCCAAGAGCTGAGCTGTAGCCTTTAGATATGCAAAAGAGAGACCACAAGCTCTGCAGGAAAAAGTTTCTCTCAATATTTTCAGAACTGACAGTTGTGCTGGATGACTGAATCATGGAAGAAGGAAGTCCGAAAGAGCTTCAAAGTCTCCCCAGTTCTGCCAATATTTCTCCCCTCCCCATCAGACCTGTATGCACTTTCCCCTTTCTCAGAGACCTCAGCAACGAAAAATGATAATCACACATGCAATTGTTTCCACTGTGTAACTACCTTATTGTTAGACAGATTTTCTTGGTGGCTAACATAAAAAAATCCTTACTACAGTTTAAGCTCAAACCTCTTGTCTTCCTCACAATGAATGCAGAGAGCAATTTTCTCCCTTCTTCCATGTAGGGGTGTTAGCTACATGCCTGCCTTTGCCTATCTCTTCCCAAGGTTAATTACACTCAGTTTCTTTAAACTTTCCTGACAGTAGTTTTCAAGTTTACAATGCTTTCTGGGCTCTTGACAACTGCACCACCTGAAATACAGTGACCAGACTTAAGCCTTGGCATCCCAGTAAGGCTTTACTTTCTTTTAACCAGGGATGGTTATGTCAAACAGCCTGCAAGAAACCTTCCTAGGCTATGCTCTGGAAGGAGACCTGCATTATTTGCATGGTCAGAAATTGCTCTCTACTCCCACTGTTCTCTCTAGAAATATTACACAACTAACTTGTTTCTCCTTTATCTTTGCACTGCAGATTATTCTTGTCAGGCAGATCACCTTACTCTCACCTTATTGAATTGCATGCTTTTTCCTTTTCCAAATTATATTTCCAGCTTGGTTCTCCATCACATTTGCAATCTCTCCTCATTCAGCTTAATAATCATACTTTTATTTCAACACCCAAGCTGTTAAAAACCAGAATATTTTCAGGACAACAGTTTACAAAAAAAAAAAAACCACCCTCTTTCCTAGCCTGTTTACCCATGCTGTACTCAAGCTTTCACTAAGCAAGCCAAGAGAATCAAACCCACAACTCCACATATTTGTTGCAGCATCACTGCTACTTACCCATCTCATCTAAGCATGAGAAGTCTAACCCCCTCAACTGACCTTTAAATCTTCAGTGTCATCACAAAATGGAAATACCTTCCACTACCAACTAGCTGTTAATTAGTCACTGGCATTAATATAATTGCTATTGTTATTAAAGCTAATGCCAAGAAGACAAGATCCACCTGAGGATTGGGTGATTTAACAGCTCCTAGCCAGCAAGCACCTGTGGTTCATTGACTTCCAGTTCTCACAGCCAGTTATATACCATCATTTCTGTGAAAGGTCTGCTGAGGGCTTTTTCAAGGAAAGTTCTTGTCTGAAACAGGTTGACCCAGCCTGGCTTTTTGTATTCTGATTTAAATGTTAAGGCCATTTTTATGTTATTAGCATTCTGACCACATTTCACATCTATCTCTCAAACCTAAAATATTAGGAAACAGTCTAATTGGACCCAGCCTCTATCACTTCTATTGCAACAGTCTTGATCCTTATGTATCTCTCTTTCTATATCTGAACACAAGGCAGATGAAAATTCGTAGATTTTTCAGGACCAGTCCAGTTAATAGCAATGGATTCTGCTCACAAGAAGTGTTTCATGTTACTAAAGTATCTCAATGCACCTTGAACAGGATAGAGGCATGTACTAGTCCCAGCACCATGACAGAGTACCCCAGGCAAGTAATTTCAAAAACAGGTGCCCCTTTCATCAGCTTTGTCTCTGTGTTATCTCTCACCTTGTGTTTGTACAGCATCTTACACTATGAGTCCCAGTTTGGCTCAGGATTGAAGTGCAGACAATGAACAGTAGGAGAAGAAGATAAAATAACGTTGCCTGTGATTTAGCAAACGTGGTGCAACAAAACTCCAGGTTATTGATGGATGTACAACTCTTCCATTTTGAAGTACCATTTGTTTTGGGGGAAACCCATCCCTTTTCACTTGATCTAGATCCTACAGCCTGGGTTCAGTCTACATAACCTGACACTTGGCTGAGCATTATAAGCAACCTAGACATATTTTGCAACCAACATAGAAAATAGACTCCTTTGTAGGACTACTATGAACCCACATGGATTCTCTGTTATTGCCTGCTTCTCCCACTGAGTACAGACACTCTCATGTTAAGTACTGGCAGATAATTCAGATAGATCTAGATCATTTTCTGTTGTTTGCTGCCTATCCACAAAGGGAGTGTAACCAGTGGAATGAAAATAAACCTGACTGTGTCATTACCTAATGCCAGTTAAAACCAAAGGTAATAGGATGCAGGAAAACAGTTGTGACATAGAGAGATTATCTGGAGGAACACTGTTTCCTGGTGTGCTCTGTGTTGCAGTCCCTGCAGCTACTGCTAACCTGGCAACATGTGATGGTTGCTTCTTCAATCCTGGCTCTTGGAGTCCAGTGACTATTTGGGATCTCACCTTTTATTTTTTTTAAAGTACTGTTCTAGTCTGAATGAATAAAAAAATAATCTGGAAACAACATAAAAACAGTTTCAAGTTCAAAACTCAGAAGCACAAGAATCTCTTAAGTATTCTGTTTTTAGAAACATTCATGTCTGAAGATGGTGGTGAGTAGCAGGGAATAGCTCATTCATGATTTCAGAATACTTGTTGTCAATACCATCAGGTTGAGGAGTGCCCAAACTCCCCATCTAGACACCATGTTGCAGTAGCAGCAGTCAGAAAAAGCACCTCTAACAAGCAGGTATAAACATATTTCATTTGCTGTTTCACCTCTGCTTTGATCACACATAAATTCTTTTTGTCCCTATGGAAAGACCATAAATACCAGGCATTCTTTTCTCCACAAATTTACTCAGAATAACTCAGTGATATCCGTTTACTTCTATTCCATTCTAATTTCTTTTTCTCTCCTCTCTTTTTCTCTTTCTCTTCTTTTTCTTTTTTTTTTTTCAGACTATAGTTCTCCTCAGAACACGAGTATTTTAGGAAATAATTAAATTTAGCTAATTTACTTACATTAGTTTGTCAAAACTCTTATTCCCACTCACACACACGTGCTTCTGTCGACCACTGTAACTGTGTTGGGTTTATAGTTTTTACTTTATTAATTGAAGAAGTGCGTTAAAATTACCTCTATCCCACTGGGGTCCCATTGTTTGCCTCCTGGAGATTTTATTCAGCTGGTGAATGATTGCAATTAACTTGTGCCCTAATTATTAAATGATTCACTGACATAATTATGTGTTTTATGTTGAGTTACTGATAAACTGATAATTAATTGTGCTGCTTAGACAGATAAATCACTTTTTCCAAAAGAATTGTTTGCTACATTTGTACTTTTGGTCATAATTAATATTCCATTGGACTTGGATGCAAGCTATGAGGACTGTTGATTTGAAAAAGACTGTTTTTTCCAGGGGGGTATCATGGTCTCTGTGGAAACAAGATTTCTCTAGCTTTTGGAGGATGGCTCTCAGATTCCAGCATCCCAGCCTTGATGCTGACCCCTAAAGGGAACACCGGGGATGAGCCCTGCTGCAGGGTAAGTTTCGTTCTGAGATGGGGATCCTTTAAGGCAGCTTGAGCTACCCAGCACTGCCAGGCAGGATACTCAGCCATTTGGCCAATTCCCCACCCAAATTCAGTCCCTGTGACTTAGAAAGTCAGGAGGACGGCAGTGGCTGGGGATGTGCTTCCCAGAGGCCTGTATTCTGCTTTTATGACATTACTGAGCCTACTTCTACAACAGTAGACAGCTGACTTCACCTACCCTTACAGAGCCTCCCAGTCTGCAGTCACCACCTCACTCCCCAACATACCTTGAAACACCAGCATTGGAGCTGGGAAGGTGGATGCTTTCTCCCTTCTCGTGTACCTGGACATAGAGAAAAAACATCCAGCACACAACATTATTCATGACTCAAGCCATCATCTTCACCAGCCCACAGTCATGTCCCAGACTACAGGGCAGGCAGGCTGTCCCTGCACAGCCAGGGTCAGTTGTACCTTGTACCACTGCACCAGCTATTTATCTCAAAAAGCTTTCCGTCAAGTTAATTCACTATGTGTCTTGGTGTACTGTCTTTTAAAACCAGGACTATAACTAAGAAAAATCGTTCTGGCAAATGTATAATGCTGTGTTAAAATGCATTACCTTAAATCATACCCTCTTACACACAGCACTGCAATGTTTGAATACATTACATTCCTATAGCATTGGTGTGGTAGCCTTCACTTCAGAGAGTGGAGATTGCACACATTTCCCTGCTAATTTAATTCTCTTAACAGACAATATTGTAGCTCATATCCACATGACACTAACAGACACCCCTAACCCCTTAAAATACAAAACTAAAGCCATAATATTTACCCTGTTCCAGTGCAACAGATGGAAAAACTCAACAGCCAACACAAAAGCTCTCCATGTCTCTTCCCTAAAACAGCAGGGAGCAGAGGTCAAAGAACTTGCCCAAAGACAAAAGGAGGATCTGTGGCAGAACCAGAAATCAGCTAAACTCTCCTGGGCAACACGCCCGTGCTTTCCCCATGTGAGAAGAGTTGCTGCAAATGCTTTTAGTCTCTCCTATTTGGGGATGAATTTTCTTATTACTACTGCGAGAGGTCTTATATAAGGACAAAGAAGACAGATTGATACTGAAAAGTTTGCCACCTAAGTGAATAAAATCATTTCATTTTGATGACTATATTTAGACATTTATTTGAATGTTTGAATGACCTCATCTTTCAGATCTATGGTGTGGCAAGGACAGACAGAAACACAGACTGCAGAATGAAACAGAAAACTAGTGATACATAGATTTTCACAGCTGAATTTCCATGTTTCTTGAAATTTGACACGTAGATTTTCTCTTTTTTTCCTGGAAAAACTAGATGACCTGCAAACAAAGGAAAAATGTTTACCATTCCTGTTCTGAGTGAAAATTTAGTATTTCAAAGCATCTACCTGTAGAAATCCACGGAAGAAACCTATTAATGGATCCATATCTCTACATTGTATGGACTACATTTTAGCATTTTGGCTTTTAAAATAATTCTCAGATCAGAAAATGCACAAATGAAATACTTTCACCATTTCAAAACATTTCCTCTAAAATATTTCAAGGGAGAATAATTATTAAAACCCCTTACCAACTTCAGACAAATCAAGATACTCGTGTGGAAAACAAAATCGTGGCTTCCTGAAAAAAATTTCCCTCCATTTCTGTTGGAGGCCAAGACTAAAACCACTTAGAAATGAATAGGGCAGCCCACACTGATGGGAGCAAAGAGGTTGCCCTCAGAGATGCACTAGCAGCACTTTCATTTTTAAATTAATTCTGATACAAATTGAAATGCTTGACCCAATTAAGTTCCTCCTGCTTGGCACCTCCCAGCTGCACTGCGAGCTGGGGGACTGTGAAAGATGGATGGTGTTCACCAAAGTTAACAAAGTCTCTTCCACTTAGGCAGAGTTCCTAATCCTATGGGCTGATGGTTCCTGAGACCTTCAGATCCTATGACTATAATCAGGCAGCTCTGCTAACAGTGAGAGTTGTACAGTCTGGCACAGAGCTGGGTACAGCACATGTTGGTTGTAAGCTGGGTACAGCACATGTTGGTTGTACAATGTAACTGACAATGTTGAAGCAGGAACCTTAATACCCTAATTAATTTTTTTTTTGTTTTTGGCGGTTTTTAATGTTAACTGTGCGATCTTAATGGAACTGTAATGAACTCCTTTCCTAGACTGCATTTGCAGTGCTGTGCTACTAAATCTTTATTTCACACCTTATTACAGCCCTTACTGCATGAGGCTGCCCAAAATGATCAAGCACAAAGTGGTATTATTGTGCAGGCAATGCAGCTTAGCAAAAATGGCCTAAATAGTAGGCCTGACAGTGAGTGCCTTACAATACCAGCTTTAGAACCAAAAAAACCCCCAAACAAACCCTGCCTCATTCTTGTACCTGCTGATATTTCGAAAAAGATAACAGTTATAAGCTACATTTCCAAGCAACGTGTGAATTTTTTTCTTGTCCCATCTGGTAAGTGCCTCTATCAGACACCATCATCACAGAAGTCCAGTAGGTTTTGGTCTTTTTTGATCACTGTTTGCAGGTAACTTGTGGAGCCCAGCCAACACTCTCCAGGTTCCCTTCTGCATCCATGTGTCATTCCAAAGCTGAGGACAACACTTTGGATTGTGGGCATCATGAGTGATAGGCTGGCACCGAACTCAACAATGTAAGGAGAAGACCAGCAAGTCTGGAACAAATCCAGGAGATCACTGGTGTCTTTTTTCTTGTCTTCTGTCTCTGGCTGCACAATCCTGCTCCCAACACTGTGCTACAATGAGGAGTCACATATGTGATTAAAGGACTTGATGGAAAACTAAGGAATAAAAAAAAAAAGTGTTCTGGTTTTGAAGTATAAATACCCAGTCTCGTGAGTATCAATGGCAGCTACACCTACAGGACTGTACATCCAAGGTCAAAGGAAGCAGCACTGCAATGACACTGCAATGATCAGTCCTGCAACAACAGGACTAATCCCATGGAAGCACATGGAAATGGCCAAGGCAGAGCACAGAGATGAAGAGAATTGACAGAGGGTGGCAATTCACATTCATTAGCAATGTGTCCTAAATATAGTAATTTCTGATCTGCCTCCCTTTTGACCCTTGGGATGGTAAAGTGTGAATGAAAAGCAACTCTCATGTTCAATTAAAATCTTAAAGAGATAGCATTGGGTATTGTTGGTACAAAAATGAAGTTTTAGTTAAAAAGTAAAAAACATGAAGGCAAAAAATATATTTTAAAATATCTCATAATGATATAAATGTGCTCTCCTTTAGTATTAATATTTGGAAGAGAGCAGAATTCAACATTGGTTTCTATATTATTCTTTTTAAAACTGAATCTTTTAAGATGTAGATTCAAACACAACTCACTGCAGGAAAAATGAGTTCTGAAAAATGAAAGTGGTCTCAAAATAGAAGTTTTGAATCTGATATTGAGGGGAAAAAATCTGTCATAATAGACAAGTTCTACTTTTTCAGTGTAGAATTGAGCCCAGGTAGATTTTGGATATTTTCTACATTTTTTTCTGGGATTCCTGCATATCCAGGCAGCACAATAGTTTTCACAGATCTCATCCACATTCAGAAACTTCTAGTCAGGCTCATAATATCTTTGCAAATCAGCTGTAACCTGGATCTGTAATAAGTATCACATTGTTGGGAAGTGCTGAACAGACATACTGTATTCATGCTGACTAGCTATTCAGTTCATACACACTAAATCCAGCTGAAAGCTCTGGATAGATTGCACATGCTTTAGATAACGAGGACAAAATGATGGAAATTGTCCAGTAGCATATCTAATTTTGAATTAGGGATTCAAGCAGTGTATGGTAGAGGTTGTTTGTGATTTTTGGCATTTTCTGTAGAACTCTCATTTCTGGCCATCAAGTCACTGCAGTTTATCAGAAAGAAAAATAAAACAAACTTGAAAAGTAAAGGAAAATAAAAAAATAAATAAGCAACCCCACAAGCATGTATTTCTTCTTGAAATAAAATCTGACTTTTAAGTCACTAATGATCTTCTACTGTTTTGAGTTGGCAAAGCCCTACCTCCTTTCCCCCAAGTGCGATGCAGCCTGCATGGCTGTTTTACAGAAAAGTGCTAGCTTTAAAGGTTTTTTAAATCTACAGAAAATCTTGGATTTTTAGTGTCTAAAAATGTCTCTGCATTGATGGATGTGTGGACCACCCACAGGTGAAGAGATCAAAGATCCATGATAATTGCAATTTAGCAACAAAGGACAAAACAGAGGGACAGAAAACTTTGTGAAATGAGAACAAAGTGAAACATATACAGGAGTTAGTTAATATCTAGTTTCCTGGGTTTCTAATGAGTCAGCTTGGCGCAGGATGATAAATTACCTGCCAGCTTTTACTCTACAGATAGAGCAGCATCACTCTGAACTGATATTCATCCATGACAGAAAAGAGAAAAGGTGGTCCTTCTTAGGAAACAGTTCATTGCCACTTCCAAAAGCATGATAGCTGTGGATATAAACCTGGGTAAGCTGATCTATGTTTTACTGTAGCACAGGCAACCCTTCTTTTCAAGCTTGGAACAGCAACAAAGCAGTGACTTTCTACTGAGATATCAAGGAGACTAATGCAAGACATCTCCATTACTAGTTCTGGAAAGAGCCTCAGCAGAATGCAACATTGAGGGAAGAGTGGATCTGTGGATGAGTGATGCTGTTATGGCTTAACAGAGTCCTTGCAAATCTCAGCAGTGTGTTTTTCTCATGTGTTGATACCAAGTCCAAACTTTCTACATCATATCTCCATTCACTTTAAACAGCTATTTGATGCTTCTCACAAAGGTCCCAATTAGCAAAACAGAGACCCAAAGGTCTCTGGGAAGTTACCTATGAAAATCATATCACCAGGTAATTGCTCCTAGTCACCTGTTAAAGTCAGTGGCCCAGATATGATTACAAGCACATTTCCAGTTGTCCAACTCCAAAAGGCAGTAGCAAAATCCATTGACCAATTGCTATTCCAAAACTTCAGCCTTGATATGGAAGAGCCAGGTGCTAATCTTGTTCGTAGAAATATCACAAATGTTATTCAAGGTGCTCATAGACTAGCCCTTCACTCTTAATTCTCCCTACATTCCGCAACCTTACCCTCCTTTTTTTCAGTTCAATGCCTTCAGGGTGAATGCTTCATCCTCTTCTTTTATTATTTCTTTGTCTTCAGCATTTCTCTAATGACCTACACAGAGGAAGAGTAAGGGCTAAAATGTTTATGTATGCAGATGAAAGTTGCTGTTAATGATGTTTGCTTCCATTTCTAATACCCTCTCTCCCAAAATGACATGTATGATCACCAAGCTTAATAATATTCATCTCTCTCAATCTTAATAAAGCTCTACTAGGCTTTCTGTCTGCTAGCACATTTAATCCTTATAATACCTTTAATGCACCTGACCCTGTCCATTCAACCTGAGTGTGAGCAGATTCTGGTCTTGAATTTATGTGTGTGTCTGATAAATTTACTCTCTAGATACCTAAAAAAATACACCCCTACTTTAGTAAACATACTGGTGATTAGACTGCAAATAGAATTAAGTTGTTCTCAGCAGCTGATGTTGGGCAAAAGGCAGAGATATAGATATCTGTATGAGTCCACTTATTATTTTGATCTAATCAGATCATGAGCTAGCCCACACCCATTGGGAAGTAGTGTTTGTCTCCCACAATTTTGCTTGGGCTAATTGTGCTCTTAGGTTTTTTCAAGACACTTTGTGTTGAAGGTTCAGCAATTTGCCTCTCTTCCCTACAAAATAACCTGGAGAGGTGCTGGAAATGAACAAAGCTTTTTCTCTGTGTTTGTTCTATGATTGGAGGAAGTTCAAACTCCCACAAAATAAAATCTTTATGAACACAGAAAAACTGAGTACTACTTTTCTTGCTATCTTTCAGAGATATCAAAATGTTCAGTCTTAATGTATGACATCTTTGAACTGTGCCTAGCCTAAAATGTCTAGGAGTCTGCAGATGTGTTTTGGAGCAGCACATGGCTGCAAGTCATGGGATGCCAGAGAAGGCACCAAGGCTCCTCTTTTTCTTAAATTCATCCTGTAGACTCAGAAACCAGCACAGTTAAATTTGCCACATTAGGAGACAGTTTTAGGATGTTACAGCTGACCCTCCTTTGAGCAGGAAGGTGGACTAGATTTACTGAGGTCCTGTCCAACTTAAAATATACTTTAATACTACAGTGCATTTACGTTGGATGGGAGAAGAAGGGGAAAGGGATTAGCAGATGACTATTGAGCACTTATATTTTGACAATTCTTGGACTAATTTCTTGATTTTCAAATGTCTTTTTATACTGTATTCTTACATATACAGAGATATGCAGGACACCTGATCAGTGCTGTCACAGCAAACAGCTAGAATAAAACCTGTCAAAGTGCTCAAGCATAATGGCACACAAGGAGAAGAGAAAGAAAAAAAAATGAAACTGCTGCAAAAGGGAGGTTGTGGCAAAGCAATCAGGATTCTTGCCTTGCAAGTGACAGGCAGGCAAGATTAGGAGAGGAGGCTGGAAGAAATTAGGAAAGAGGTTGCAATGGAAGAACATCAATGCTTGCTTTGCGCCCACCTGCTCTGGAGCAACATAAATGTAATTGAGTAACTGAGATGTTAATATGGCTGCTTAAGCATATTAGTGTTCCAGAATTTTTTCAAGTATAATTATAACTTCTCTTCTACCAAAACTAATTCTGCCCAAAACAGGACATATTTCCCTTTTCCGAGTACAGAATACCCGGTCCTGGACAGGCTTTTTGAATTCGTGGCTTTAGAAATGAAGCAAAACTTGCCATTACCCGAAGAGACTTCATTTCTACCTGTCTGGCTTTATGACCTACTTTCAGGCTTGCCAAGGATTTTCTGTTCATGTTAAGGGGGTTTGTAAGCAT
>VZTU01034136.1:30395-82101 GCA_013400835.1 Zapornia atra | reverse complement strand
AAGCCATTTGCTGAAGGAGGATTTGAAACGTTTGCAGGAAGGCTTTGATCATACCAACAAATACTTAGAGGTAGCTTACTAATAAAAATATTCTGGTTTAGTTTGAAATAGTTCCTGGTATATTTGTAGGAGACTTCCATGTTCCAACTCAGTTGGTGACTGGCTGCAGCTGCATGTTTTTGTGTGCTTCTGTTGTATGTCCTTAAGCAACTCAAAATTCTGACTTTGTTGAGCTTTGTTGCATTGTCACTGTAGACTTCATTGATTCACAGGAGTGCTCTTTCCTTTTATACTGTCAGNNNACTGTCAGACTTAAATTTCAGAAGATGTTTTCTTTGTTTCTAAACCGTGGACCCATTTAAAAGCACATTGACATGCAGAAGGCTGTGGGTAAAATGAAATTAAGTGGTATTTTGTTTTTTAAAAAACAGTAGTAAGCACCACCACCCTGCTAAAGATCAGATTTCAGAGTAATGGCTTGTCAGGGAGTTTTCCTCTCTTGTATGAAGCAACGCAATATCCAGTTTTATGAAAAGAGGACTCTGGCAGCTATCTGCATCAAGATACAACTAGGTTTTTTTTATAAAATGTGTATTTATATTTTACAGTAGTCACAGATATATTTCATATTTGAAGTACAATCCTTGTCTACTACTGAAATGCAGAACTTTTTTTTTTTTTTCATCCCTAAAACAGTAGCCTGTAAAATCCAGTGTCAAATCTTACAGGTTTTCTTTTTTAACCCATTTAAATGGGGTTTTTTTGTCAGTGATTTTAAAAATCATCCTTTTAATCATTCCTTATGCCTACATGGCAAGAAATCAACATCATGCCAGGCTTGCCTTCAACCTGTTGCCATTTAAAAAAAAAAAGGACAGGGCAGGGGAAGGAATTCTAATTCTGTATAAAACCTTAGGTGGTTTGAATCTGTAAAAAATGGCACAAATGTTCCCAGTTCTGGCTCTAGTGCTTATCTGAGCCTGTGGTGAGCCCACTAGTGAGAAATAAACTGACAGAAGACTGTTCATATTGATGGAGAGAGGGTAGTTTGCTGCTCTCACTCTCTGGACTGGTTCATTATGGTATCAAAGATATGCAGTGAGAGCTGCAAGTAGGTAAAGCAAAGGAGCAAAACTGCCCTTTTGGGGAGCAGACAGCAGTACAGTGTGATAAGGGGTGATTTGATTGAGAATGATCCAACCTCCCTTAGGACTTGTAAAGGAACAAATAGAAACATCAATAACCAATGCTGCTAGTAAACAGGGTTTTTATTCCTCATGGTGTAGTTTTTCTGTCCCCTTGACCTGCAGGGCATATAGGCTTTCCTGATTTTAACAGCTGTGCTTGCAAGCACCCCTGACACTGAAGAACAGGGGTTCTTGTTCGCATAGGAAGTGTTAAAGCAGGCCAAACTGGATTATAAATTAGAAAATGTTTCTGCCAAAGTAAATGTTTCCATTAGGAGAGCAGAATGCTTATTACCAGACTGTGAATTAAAGCATACATGAAGTGTTACAGTTGAGTGCTGAAAGAGAAGGCGTTTAGAATCTCTTTCTCAGACTTCTTCCTTATGTTAAGAGAACTTCATGCTGCTGCTGACATGGATTAGTAGGTGACTAAAACAGCTTGGCATAAAAACAGCAACAACTGCAGAGCTGATAAAGCTGGTGCTAATGCACCATTAAATATGTAGGAAAATCCAGTTCTGCAGGCTGAGCTTGAAGTGAACCTTAGAATGCACTGATCTTAGGTTATCTTAGCAGTGGTACAGCACACTCACTCTAGACCTGCCAAAACAGGGATGAGGTACTGCATTAAGGAGGGAGAAAGGGGAGAAGAGGATTTTTGTATGTTCTGGGAAAAAGCAACAAAAATAATCCTGGATGCTTCTGTCTGGCTTGTGTGCAATGTGTCCTTTCATTCTCCTAAAACTTTTTTGCACTTTGGCATCGCTCTGAACAATACAAATTTTAATATAAAATTTCCATACATCCTCATTCATGATGTCCCCTAACTGAACCTGATGCCTGCTTCAGTTAATTCATCACCCTCTAGATTTTGCTGTGGCAAAGCTGAAACAATCCTGGAAATCGTCTACCAAGTCAACTTTGACCAGACTGAGGAAAGAGGCTGAGGCAAGGAAAGAAGCAGATTCACTAGAGGAACTGCACATAGTTTGAGAGTAAGTTTAGTGGCTTATACAAAGGAGAGAGCTTTGAAAGAAGTTTTATCTATGGCTGCTATAAGCAGGGCAGGATTTGTGGGGGAACAGTGAATTTGAGGAGGTTTTGTTGAAGATGGAGCCCAAGAATTTCAGGCATGTTGAGAAAGCAGTGGGTAGTGTTTCTGCTGAGCAAGAGAACTCGAGCATAGGCATTTGGGATACAAAGGAAAGTGCTGGGGCCAGACTGTTATAGTGACGAATGGGGTCCCTGATTTGAAAACTCATTGGAAGATACTGGGAAGTAAAGGAAAGGAAGTAAAAGGAAAACAAACAAAAAACCCCACCCCGAAATTGTCAGAAAACAGTCTGTCTCATCAATGTAAATAGTATGCTTGTGTGGGTTTTAATCTCTGTAAGAAAGAAAAAATATATATGGAAATGCAGTATTCCTGAGGTAATTTTGTTTCATTGCAAAGACTTTATCAGAAGAAAAAACCTGTAGTACCTTGTTTACCTATGAGTATAGTTCAGGAAAAACAATCTCAGGAGGATCAATTACATACAAAACTAGAAATTTTAAACAGAGTTGCAATTTTGAAAACAAGTGGCAAGCCTTTCTCTATGTATTCATGGAAAAAGCTCAGAATGTTATTCTGCAAATGCTGATTGTTAAAATAAGTATTTAATACTCACATATCCATATAGTTTCCCCTGTGAAAATTGAGAACTTACTGTTGAAAATGTGTGAGTGCAGACTTTACTTATTTATTTATTTATTTTACCTTCATTGTATCGAAACCAATAAAGCAGTATGGTACATGTTAAATCTAATTGAACCTGTCTTAATTTTATTACACTAAATATATAGACACATGCACACTTTGTGTTGGAAAAGGATGATGTGCGAACTCAGTATTTCTTTATAAAAGAGATAATAAATGGTTGAATTTTATTTGGATCTCTCCTCAGCTAACATGTTATAGGACAATTTTACTTGAAAAAGCCTTTACAGTAGCAATTCACTGCTGTGTATTTTATCCTAATTTGTTTTAAAATGTGTTTACAGACATTTATGTTAAGCTTCCCACTGAATGTGTGTACCCTAAAATCATTATGATTTACCTGGCTATCCTCTTAATGTTGTTTTTTTTGCATTTATAGATAGATGGCCCTTGCTGTCTCTTTACAAGAAGCATTTTATTTCATGTCCTGTTTCTGTAGTTCTCTTAAACTGTTTATAATGTCTGTTTTCAAATTGTTATATTTTTCCTTATTGAACCAATTTCGATGTCGTTATCCTCGAGAAGGATACAGTGCTTTACCTGCCATACTGTGGAAGAATACATCTGACTGACATTTTTTACTACTGTTGAAAGAGAACCTTTTTTGATGAGATACCATCTTTCTGACAAAACACATTTGTTCCAAAGAAATGTTAGCATAACTGAGGTTCCTTGCCTGTGATATTTGTTTTATTATAACTTGAACTTCACTATAAAGAGAGTATTTTTACATAATTAATAGAACCTTTGCATCTTTTAGAGCATTTGTATTATTGACAAATGAATAGGTTGCTACAGTTTCAAAACTTCTCAGTGCTGTTCTCTCAGTTGTAGAGGTATTTTTGATTTTTCACAGATGATTTGTCTTCATGTACATCTTTTATCACTCTGCATTTTTATCTGTCTTTCAGGTTTTATGCTAAAACTGCCGCTTTTGTGCTGTTACTGTAACTAGTAAAAGATGCTTCCATAGCTTCTATTTCATTGTTTAAGCTTATCTAGTCAGTAGCATCTAAGTAGTTTTGACATGTAATATTTCCTTTATTATAACCTAAGAATAATGTTCTTCAATGCTGCCTTAGCAGTTTTTAAGTTTCCATTTTAAAAAAAAATATCAGATATTAATTTGCACTTAGCACTTCATTTCTTTTTTTTTTTTAACTTACAGATGTTTCAGCTGATATCAGAGTTTCAGTACTTTAGAGGCGTATAGCTGTAGTTCACATCATTTTTTTGTTTGTTTTTACTTTTTAGGGAATAATAACTCATTCCTACTCCCTAACAAAGCTTGGAGATGGGACAGATTTTTTCAAAGTTGTTCTTCAAGGTATGATATTTAAGTACAAATTATTTTTTTTTCTTGAATTTCTTGATGCTTTTTAAATATCATGCTCTTACATCGCTAGTACATGTTCACTAACATGTCATATTTAAAATCCTCTCTAAAAGTGTTTTTCTCTACAAAAAATAGATTATTTGAAATTTGTCAGGTAAGTTAATTGAAACGTAGACCATACTGTTTCAGTAGACTTCTTGTTGCATAGTCTTTTAAAATACTGTCCTGGAAGGGCATTAGCTGTATGTACAGCTTTAATAGTGCATTTATAAACTGCTTTTCATAAGGAAGGACTAAGACAAATGCACACTCAATAGTAACCATATCATATGCATAGTATAGACTATGTAAGTGCACATTTAATATAGAGTGGCAAAGTATTTGTGTTTCATTCTATTTTAATCTAAGCATTGAAAAAATGGAATTTCAGCTGATTACGCAGGTATTCAAATATCAGTAGACACATTAACACATCTAAATATCATGAAACAAATGTGCTAAAAAGTGTTATGTTCCTTCTGAATCCAAAGCTCATCAGCCCCTCCAGTCAGGAAGGAGGAGGGTGATGCCATTAGTCCGGAGTCTGTGTTGGATTCAAGGAGCATTCCATTTCCTTCCCGGCTCTGTCATGCTGATGGTTAGAGAATCATCACTTGCTCCCTCTGAGCCTTCCTGATTCTACAAATTTTGTGATAGTGAACACAGAGCTGGCTGGGGGGAGTGCAGATCCTCCCTGGTTCAGGGGGGCTGAGCGTTTCTGCACATCCTCCACAGCTAGGGAAAAGAAAAAAAAAAGTTGTTTGTGGATCTAAATCATTACCATTGTTTCTGAAACAGTAACAGGTAGAAAACTCTTGAAATAATAAGGTAATTTCTGCTTCAGTCATCCTGGAAGACTATGTATTGTTACGTCTATATCTTGGAATATCTCCATTTTATATAGTTGTGCAGTATGATTTGTATTAATGTAAAATACCAAATTCTTCTCCAGCACTGTACATTGAATTTTCCAAGTTGAAATC
The DNA here is from genome assembly GCA_013400835.1 of Zapornia atra. Lineage (NCBI taxonomy): Eukaryota > Metazoa > Chordata > Aves > Gruiformes > Rallidae > Zapornia > Zapornia atra. The sequence goes on along the minus strand of VZTU01034136.1, from coordinate 76,797 downwards.
TTTGTCATTTCTGTTTAATGTACAGTGCTAAACAATGTGTGCATGTTTTAAATGGCGGTCTTACAAAGAACATTCTACTTCACATACCTACATTTAGCATACAAAAGTACTTGTATATCTATTTGAAAGGATTTTCTGTTTGTAGAGTAATTGGAATGAAAAGTGACAGATTTTAGATGATTTTGGAAATATTTTCCCATCTCTGTTTTGTTTTAGTGAATGTTTTATGATTGGAATCGCTTCTGTTCTTGTTTTTTGTTTCCCCTCTAGATTTGGATAACTTGTGTTCACAGATCAACAGCATCAATATTTTGATATATGGAAAAATGGCCCAGGATTGTGCTAAAGTTATACGCAATGGGGTAATTTGTTTTTTCTTATTTTAGAAATTGTTTTCAACAGATGTATGTTGGTTTCTTGTCTTTTTATACCTATCACTAAAATTAGAAACAGTCAAGTTTATAACAGTTCAAATCTATAAACATGAACTAGAAAAAAAGTATTTCCTTACATAACTTCTTTCTAACAGTAATAATAAAGCAATTGGTTTTGTCCTTGTTTACCTAGCAAGTAAAGGATTATGAATATGGATGACAGTGAAGTCATCCATTTGTGTTTATACATTTGAATGTCTATTGCCCTTTGATAATACAGATTCAGAATTAAATTGATTTAAAAGACAGTTTCGCTGGAAGGTTTTGTTGGGTTTTTTGTTGTTTGGATTTTTAAATTAAAACTGTGTATGTGGTTATCTTCCTTGGATGGGTGCTGGCAACTTGCTTTGTCAGACATACATGCTTCGTTTGATTAGCTGCAGGGTAATGGGCATGGGCAAGTCAGCCTATGAGTTTGTGAGACAGTGTTGGAAATAAAGAAGGGAAACAAGCTGAAAACAATTATATCAACTTAATATTTTTTATTAGATTGCCTGTCAGTTTACTGACATTTCAGTATTAGCCAGATATCAAATTAAAATTAATGTGCAATACTTCATGAGGTCATGTTAGTCTTTTTTCATTTGCAATATAAATTCATGCTAAATCGCAGAATGGTTTGAAAGGTTTGGGTTGGAGGGGACCTCAAAGCCCATCTAGCTCCAACCCCTCTGCCATGGGCAGGGACACCCTCCACTAGACCAGGCTGCCCAAAGCCCCGTCCAACCTGGCCTTGAACACTACCAGGTAGGGGGCAGCCACAGCTTCTCTGGGTAACCTTCTTGTAGTGTCTTGCCACCCTCACAGTAAAGAATTTCTTCATATGTCCAATCTAAATCTACCATCTTTCAGTTTAAAGTCATTACCCCGTATTCTGTCACTACAGGCATTCATAAAATGTCTTTATCAAAAAGATGAAAAATTATTTAGTGAAGAAAACAGGGCTTTGTTTTCACATTCATTTTCCTGCAGAAATGTTAATGGCTTTCCAAAGATGGAAATAGCAATGGTTTAGTTAGAATTCTGTCAGGGTTTTTCAGCTGAAATGGATTAGTACACCTGAACTCTAGCGATCTGCGTGTTTAAAAAGGGTGAAAGTTACAGCAGACCTTAGGGCAAGACATCAAAATATCACTTAAAGTCCAGGTTGCTCTGAATTTATTAAACATTTTCAGTTCAGACACAACTGTATTCTTTTTATGTAATTATACCATTAAATAATTACTTTAGCTTGGTTCACAGCTGTGGTTATATTCATTGGGAGTGATCTTGCTGTTCCTGGATAGTAGCTTGCACCCTGAATTGTATTGCCTTCAAAGGAACACACTTTAGTTCATGAGATATATGGATCCAAAGCTGCTGATTTCAAGATTTACACCTATAATTAGAGCTGAGGTACTTATATAATGTATTGTGACATATTTTATATAATTATATGCTTATAAATATTCAGACACTGAAAACGTTTGATTCCCTATGTTACCACAGTTGTTAACTTTTGATATTTATATAACTTTCCAAATTTTAGTTGAATTCAGTAGAGAGTTTGAAAGCTATTTATCTCCGTGTCCTGGTTCTGGCTAGGACAGTTAATTTCCAGAAGAAGCCAGCACAGTTGAGCTGAGCTGGCCAAGGGTATTTTCCATACCTTATGATGTCATGCCCCACCTCACCCCCCCTTCCTCCCCCCAAAAAAAAGGGGACTGGTCAGAGAGTGGTAGCTCTGGCCCAGTCTGAGCGGGGCTGAAAGTGAATTCAGGTTGGGAAGGTCCTGAACTAATCTAGTACAAGCTGCAGAATCATTTTGAATGTAAAGAGTAGTTTTATTGTCCAGATAAAAATAGAAATCTTGAACAAGGCCCCAAGCAGCAATTAGAAAACAGACAGATCAATACTAAAGAGCTGAGTAGGAAACCACAATGCACAGGCAACAGATCTTAGCCAGAATGCACTTAAATCAGTGTTCGGTCTTCCCCAGTTCAATGAACCTGCGTGCTACTTTCCATGTGTCTGAAATGATATTTTCATTTTGGAAGAATCTGAGGAAACAGAATGATTTCTAAAACTAGCAGAGTTACAATTCAGCAGTTAGGAAATAGATTTAATTTTAAGAAACCCAGAGTTTTGGCCGTTAAAGAATTGCTACAGTAAAGTCCAGTACTTTTAGCTTGCTGCTTACAATTTCAAACTTCACAGTTTTGTAGATTTCCATATCATACTTCCTATATCTTTACAGCTTTAACTAAGTAGCTTGGAGGGGGGGTGGAGAGGAACAGGCTATTCCCAAAAGCATGGATAACTGTGATGGTCTGAGAGTCATCTGGTTCTATAACAGAAAAACCGTATGGGAAAATATGTCCTTCCTTTATTTCTTGCTTCTTAGGAATGAAGGGAATAGGATTTCTTTTTGCTGTTTAAAAATGTTGGTTAAATCTTCCAGTCTCTCTACATATGCAATATAATACTTTTCTGTTGACACGAAAATCCACCAATTTATGTAAATGGCTTTGCTTCCAAAACCAATTATAAGAGAACTTCTAATAACTTCTCTTATCTAAAGGTGAAATGGAAAGCAGTCTATCTTGAAAACTAATACAGCATTACATTTCAAAACACTGTTCAAACCTTATATAATTTTTTGCATGTTTAGAAACTGCAAGTCACAACCTGTCAAGGTTGACCGTGAATTTATTAATGGTCAACATCTGTTAATATACTTGTTCTTTCTACCTGTAAAATTAGATTTTGATGTTAGTGCTGTCTTTTTAATCATTGAAATCAGACAGTCTTTTTGCAGTTGTTTTTTGAAGGTCATGTTTTTCATTGCATATTACATGACAGTAATCACCAGTGATCTAATATAATTCACCAAAAAGTTTCCATTTGTTATCAACCTATGCAAAGGTTGAGTCTGTGTAGTAGTTAAGTTACTTCTGACACAGGCAAACAAGACAAGTCAAGTCAGCTGTACAGAGCTCCAATCCTGACTCAGCAACCAAGTCCCAGAACCTTGTGCAGTCTGCAATCTAATAAAATGCTGAAATGGGAGTATTGTGTAGCAAGGCTAAGCTTTTTAGCTGAATCTTGACTCTGCTGTTGAAGGAACACCATAAGTAGCATCAGCAACAGTGAAAGACCCATGCTAACACCTGGTTTCTGCAAAGGAGCAGTTTCCTGAAGCTTGTGTTCATGTGTGTTTTTATCTGGAAAGAATGAAACAGCTTCAATGTGTGGTAACAGGGGGGTTATGTTTCAGGTGCAAGGAATACTGAGTTGTCTAATTGTTTTGCCCCATTTTAATTTACTTAACTCTGACAATGGCTTTCCCTTGGTTGATTTACATATTATCTTTTAGTCAAAATATATATTATATTCCCATTTATGACACTACCCAAAAATCACTGTGCCCCAAGTGGTTTTCTTGTATATTAAGCTGTCTGATCAATCTTATATTTTCTGCAGTACTTTTTTTCTTTCTTTTTTTTGTTTGGCAAATCTTCTAATAACAAAATATATCACTGTCACTTAAGCAAGCAGCCGTTCTTTTTCTTGCACAAAACATTAAGGTTTTGGATCTTAAATCATTTAGAGTAGCACTGTCAGATTGCTGAAATAGCAAAAAAGAGCCATTGTAGTGCAATATTCGGCTAAAACTGTCAACTTTCATCAGAAAACTCTTTTATTTGTTGTAATCAAATAAACACATGAACAAAAGTCATTCAGTAAAAGCTTATGGAAGTGCTTTTGGTAGAAGGTCAAATAGAAACAGGGTTCTGAGTCTAATATGTTTGTTGGAATGGATCACACTGGCACAGCCCTGCTGTGCCGTTCAGGTACCCAAGGAGCTGAGTATAAAGAGCTTTACGTTGTATCAGAGTATCAGAGTTCCCAGAATTATCTTTGGTCAGATACCTCTTTTCTTATCATCTCTACCTCCGAAATGCATTTTTTATTGTCCTTTTCTATTTTTTTTTCTTTCTGTAAGGTTGCTACTAAAATGGTGAGCTGTTGCAGGGTTTTAAATCTTTTACCTCTTGCATCATCCTTTTCTTGTTCACTTCGTGGTGTCTGAGGAACTTCATACCAAAGTGAAAGTGAAGTTGCAAATCCGGTTGTTTCCTCTGACAATCTCAGGCGTGATGCCAGAAAAGTTCATAATGTCTCTTTTGGCACCAGAAACCTTCCTATTGATTGACCTACCTGTTTGACCTTCAAGGAAGAAATTGGAAGATGTCTATCCAACCAAAACAGAAAATACCTACAAGAGGAGCCTTCAAAGTGCAGCTGTAACTCAATAAGAAACCAGCTCTTTTCTCAGAGTGTTTTGTCACTGCTGCTCCAATGTGTGATTCTTTTTCTAGCTTAGTTAAAGAGGAGTTGGTCTCCTGTATGTTTGAAGAGGAATTATTCTTTTGCTTTATTCAGTGTGACTCTTCTCTTCTAGCCCTTGTCAAAATTAGCACTCAATCACAGGTATTATCAGGAGTGTGAAAATTTTAGTGGAATTTGGGGAAAAAAGAAAAACAAAACCAAAAAACAACTTGCTGGCATTGGTTGGAAATGCACATTTAATGTGTGGAAGAACTAAATAGAGAAACTTAAAAACACTGTTTAGAATTTGTTCAGGATTTTTGTTTCTTGACTGTCATGATACTTTAAGGTGAAATTTCTCATCACATACTCTTAAAATAGAGCACATGATACAGCCTGTGTAATCATCTCTTTATCGCCCTGTCCCTGCAGGATACTGTCATAGTTGCAGGATTTAAGTTGGCAAAATCACCTACAGCAAAGGAGGATGGTAGACATGGTTGCCACCTGGAGGTGTCTGAAGAAGCTGGATCAGCCATTTACGTACGTGGGTACCCAACTTTTGTTACCTTAACATTTTGCTTTATATTAGAAAAAACCCAAAATGTATTAGAATTTGAAGTGCTACAGTTTGTTTTAGCATGTCCATCAGGAAACAGTCAGAGACATTTGTGTGTCTGCATGCAATTTTATAATAACCCTTACCATGCACGACCCAAATAATCTCAGGCCTCCCAGGTAAAATTCCACTTGAGTGCAGAAATTTGACCTTAGTTGGCTTTAGATAGATCCCTTGAACTGTTTAAACCATTCTTGTGAACGACACAATGTAATAATGCAGACAAGGTTGAGTGTGCAAGAGTAGGTTTAGCTGTCTCATTTTTAGTTTTCACTGGCCTCTGAATTTTTACTCCTTTAACTCAGATCATTACACTTTGCCTCTGAAATAAATGAATTCATAGATTCTTAATTTTAAAAAGAGAATTACATCCCTTTTTTCCTGGGGAAAATACTTGTTCTTTTCTACTGTTCTCATATAAGTACTGGTGATATTAAATGCTTCCATCTGGGAGCGGAGATTACCCTGTTCTGCCCTGCTTCTTTTTGTCTGGGGTAATACATCAGCAGTGCATGTTTGTTTGAGCCACTGTGTCTTTGCTTCAAGAAACATTTGCTACTTTCCTTAAGCATAAGTGTTTCATATGAAAGTTACTCCAACTGTTACATGTGGTGAGAAAGTGTTGTGCATTTTTAATCACTGTGATAGCCTACTATTGTTAAAACAAAGTATGATAGCAATGTGCTAAACTCTCAGTGACAGTGCTGCAAACTCTGCTCTGTAGTCAGTGAAAAGGAAAAGGCAACTTCCCTGCAGAACAGTTTAGCACTATACTAGATGCTGATTTCTTTGAGCCTATCCATCAGATTTTGAAACAAACTTAGATATAGTTATAAAAACCTTAATACAAAATCGCATTTAAAAGAGCCTTGCTAAAATAAATTGTGTACTAATGTAAACTCTGGAACTTTTGTCTGTGTAGCTGTTCTTTGACAGTAATTTTAAATCTAAGAACTCTTTTAATTTCAGAAAATTTTTTTTTTTCCAGAATGGACCTCTGTAGATAAATAAGGCTTGTCATGCAGCTCAGTGAGAAACAAAATGAGTTAAAATTATAGTGCAGACAGTTTCATGACGTTATCTATTGATAACTATGATATATAGGTTATCATATCATAGTTTCATTGAAAATAGGACATAGCAAAAATGTGCCCTGAGTCTGTGTAAATGTATCTAAACTAAATGTACCTAAATTACAGGCACTACACGAGGCACACAGTTGAGTATTGGCGTGACCTCATGACATACAGTCTATTCCCAAGGAAGATGTGCAACTCAATGTGTTGGTTGTGCTGAGAAGGTGCCTGTCTTATTGACTACAGAATGGAGCTTTTAGCACTTAATTCACTGACATACTTATTAAATGTTTAAAATTAATACAAATTACCTGATTTTGTGTGTGTGTTTCACTTTATCAATTATAAGTGTTCACCCAGTGCAGTCTGTGGCTTCCTTACGAGGGGGAGCAAAGGAGCAGGCACCAGTCTCCTCTCTTTGGTGACCAGAGATGGAACCCGAGGAAAAGGCATGAAGCTGAGACAGGGGGAGGTTTAGGTTGGATGTTAGGAAGAGGTTCTTTACTGGCAGGGTGGTCGGGCACTGGGACAGGCTCCCCAGGGAAGGGGTCACAGCACTGAGCTTGACTGAGTTCAAAAAGCATCTGGTTGATGCATTCAGTCCATGCTCTGACTTGGCTGGCCTATGTGGAGCCAGGAGTTGGACTTGCTGATCCTTATAGGTCCTTTCTAATTAGGGATATTCTGTGTTTCTTTGAACTATTTAAAATTAATAAATGGAAGTAAAACTAGCTTCAGGAATGCAGTTGAGAGGACAGCAAAACCAGATCCCTAGCAGGAGTCTGCACTGATGAGTCGATGCACAGCTGTGGCATTGGGACCCTGTGTGTGTCAGACAGGCTGTGCTGTTGCATCAGGATGGTAGCTGAGCCTGTATTTGTTGTTACACAGTGGGTATGCATTGGTGTTATGTCAAGTTACCACCATTAGTTCTTTAAAAGACCTTACACTGAAGATAAGTCTCGTTTATATGTATGCATCTAAAAGCTTAGGAACTACCTTGAAATAAAATTTATCCCATTCTGGTTAATCTGCCTTGACCATCTGTCGTTTGGGTCCCCCTCTCCCTCAAAGGAGAGTAACAGGTCACCAAAAGTAGACCTATTCTAAGCATTGACACGTACAGAACCAAAACCCATTTAAGTTTTCTGTTAAGCAAGTAGAATTTAAAATTTGTGTCTCCTGACTTTCAAATGCTGGCTCTACTGAAGTGACCTGACTTACATTCAGCTAAGCAGACTTATACTTTAAAAAATGTATATGTTATTTAAAGTAGATTTTTGTATGAGGTTAACTGAAGTAAAAATTTTCTTTTTTTCTGTGGGATAAAATTTTACTAGTTTCAGAGGTGGTTCATGTGGCAGAAGTGTGTATAGTGCTGTTTTGTATTTTCTTATAGCATTATATTTGCTTTAGAGTTATCAAATGTTATGTTTGCAATGCTTTCGGTTTTGTAATCAAAAGTTTGCTGGTTTTTTCCTCCTCAGATTTATACTAAACCAAGAAGAAAAGCTGCTTCAGAAACTGCATCTGTGGTGAGTCTGTATTTGGGATGTTTTTAAACCACATGAGACAAACTGCATGTAAATAAGAATGTATCAAATTCTTCTTTCCTGTTTATTTTACTTCCACACTGTCATCCCAGCAGTCATTTGTTTAGCTTCTAATTTTTCAAATTATGTGCCTAGAAAACAGAATAAAATATGAAAAAGCAATACTTTTTCTATACTTGCAGTATAGTTCCTGTCTTGATCTCACAATAGGCTGCATGTTGGCTTAGGAAATATGAGATAGAAAGGTAACTACTGTCATTTTAAAGAAGATTGTATGCTGGTGCTTTAGAAAAATGGAACCATTAATCTTCCTTTGATTTAAAATTAGACTTCATATACTGGTCATAACATTTCTGTTGATTACTCTTTGGAACAAGCCTTTATAAGTCTAAATTAAAATTTTACAGGAAATAGTATATTAAAAGCATAGAAATTGGTATGTGAAATTTTATTGTTCTTCATTACAAGGCTGAAGATTTAGTGCTGAAGATGATACAGCCAGAAATCGTGTGAATTTTATAAAGAGTTTCATTTCTCTTTCTCCCCCTTACAGTGATTGAAAATGACAGTTTTCAATCAGTTTGGCAGAACTTGTATTCAAGAGATTAATCAGCATATAATGTAACCTTAAGATGAGAGGAGGGTAGTCCTTAAATAATAGAAGGTTGTCCTTCTTTAGTCCTCCAACAAGTGTGCTATTTTAGTAGGAATACTTACACAACGCCTGTGAGAAGTATACTCCCCCACCCCACTTCCTCCAAGCAGTGACACTGCCAACAAGATTTATGAAATTCTGTGTGTACTTCAAAAAGCCCTGTGGATGAACATGTTAAAATACATCAGAAAAAAATACTTTCTTTAATGCTTTATTGCCTATGAATATATACATGCATAGTTATCTTTAGAGAGTTTAAAGTGAATAAGCTAGAAAATATAGAGAAACTTTTTTTTTCTTAGACAAGATATAAAGCATATCTGAGGGTGGATGGTGTTAAAAGACAAGATTCTAGGTGAATGTTTGAATAATATTTTCTTCTATTCCCTAATTTTATCATGCCTTTCCAGTCTGTTGCACCAAAATATGTGTATACTCCTCTGAATCATCTTAAAGATGGAACTATAGTGAATCTGTATGGCATTGTGAAATTCTTCAAGCCTCCATACATAAGCAAAGGAACTGGTATGTACTATATTCAAAAGATCTAAAATCTCCACAACTGTTATTGCTATGTTTGTTAAAAGTCAACCAGAACAACAAATTGAGGTAATCTCTGACAGTGGTTCTCAGATACCATCAAGGACAATGAATAGGTATGGAATATCAGAGTTGTTTTAGGCAGACTGGTAGAGATAGGAAACAAAGAGACTATTTATCAAGCTAATATATTAGATATAAGGAAGAAATTCTTCCCTGTGAAGGTGGTGAGGCACTGGTACAGGCTGCCCAGAGAAGCTGTGGCTGCCCCCTCCCTGGCAGTGTTCAAGGCCAGGTTAGATGGAGCTTTGGGCAACCTGGTCTAGTGGAGGGTGTCCCTGCCCGTGGCAGGGGGTTGGAACCACGCTATCTTAGAGTGGTTTGGGTTGGAAGGGACCTCAATAATTTTGACAAGAAATGTTATGATCTGCTGTAACTGCAATGCCAGTATATATGTTACTTGTAGTGGCTGTGCTGCAACCAAATAGTTTATTCTTTCTGTGAGGGGAACACTTACTGATTGTGCTAGTTTTGCTAGAAGATCGTACCGTTTCACTAGCTGCTCAGTAAGTAAACAGATAGGTAGTATCATTGAATTCACTTAAACAGTAGAATTTCTTATTTGGTTCAGAATCATGTATTTTCTGCTTATTATAAATTTACTTTTAAAGTTTGGGGTTTTTTTCCTTCTAAATGTATTCGTAATGAAACAAGAAGAATGGGATTATAATGGTGACTGATGATTTTTAGGGTCCTAATTATGCATGCAAGTTCCTTGAATAATGTCAATAGCCATGAATTTGGCTTCTAAATATAGAAATTTAAGAACTGAGCTTTATATCAGAAGCAAGAGTTAGTGGCTTGTCTGCAAAACCTTTTTCAAACGGATCTATGTGAACTTGGTCAAAAACTGCCAGCAGCAGTCTGAAGGTGGTGCACTCTGGCCAAGGTAGTGAGTGCCTCTGTGACAGCACAGGGTTCTACCTGCAGTACCAGGGCTTCCAGAAAGCAGTTTGCTTTGACTTGGGTGGCTTGAAACGTTACAGCAGCTGAAAGCTGCACAGACATGGTTACACACACAGATAAGTGTCCATGTTCAACTAAGGTTCAACTAATGGCTTCTCTTCATGAACACCAAGCCTTTGTTTGAATCAGTCTGGGGGGTGTGAGTGGGAAGAACATCTGGGAGGTCCGTGCAAAGGTGCTATGCTGTCTTCAGTATGTTCAACTTCACCATACTGATAGAATCTGTTTTGTGGGCAAACTTAATTACTCACATTTGGTGCATGTAGTATCCTTCTAGATAAACAGATGCACCAACATGTTGTGGTTTAACCCCAGATTGTAGCCAACCTGTGGCTTCTCTGCACTTGCAGCTGTACTGCAGTGTAACGCTTGCCCACAGAGGAGACCAGAGTTGTGTGTGCTCCTCTCTGGGCTCTCCTACACAAAGTGCCAGCCGTGTTACCAGCAGCCACCAGCCCAGTCAGCAGTCATAGTTAAGTTATGCAGAACAACATTGGATTTTTCAAGAATATATTAGATTAGCTGGGTACACAAGCTAATGAACAGTGGGAATTCAGGAGCATTTTTTACATGCCTTGACATTGTCAACAGAAGAAACAGGATCTGTAGCACTGGGGCTTAGTGCCCTGGTGTCTGCAGGAGAGCAGTTCTGTGCTTCCCACTAAGTTGTCCACATGTATTCCCACCTGTGTTTGTCATAATAGGTTACAGTGCTTGCTTCTAGAAAACCTTTCCATTCTGTGTTCTCACTGTCAAGAAGGCAGTAGCGTTTCCTAAAACTCTGAAACATGAACAGAAAAACCCAAGTCTGAAGAATACAGGATAATCTAATTTAAACAGTAACATTTAAAAATAGATGTAGTCATTAAGTTGGGAGCTGAGCCAGTAATGGTTCATCTGTTGCTATAGCAAATATAGTGTATGTTTCTTTCTCCTCTTGAGACTAAATGAAAATGAATATTATCATAGTCTGTGTATATATAGCAAAACTTGAAGGTGAAATATTGTTTTAATTGTTTTCTATAGGAAAAAGCAAATGTTAGAGAAAGCTGTGGAAAAAGTTGGAGTCACTGTTTTTGTCAGAAGAGAATTGAGTTTTGATTCTACTGTGGGCCAGTGAAAGTGAAGTACAAATTCCAATCGTTTTACGTTATGAATGTTACAACACCACAGATAGTCATAGTTGTAAGTGAGGAATAATGGCAGATTAAAATATCTGCAAGAACTTAATGCATTTAGACTGGAAACAGAAAAGTATTCTGGCATCTAATTAGAAATGCAAACATTCATAAAATAATAGAGTGTGTGTTTGCTGTGTGTATAGCAAATCAAGTTATACTGCTAGCTTAGAAGTAATAGTAATAAAAATTATTTTGCCTCTAGAGCGAAATACTTCATATGGAACTGTGGTGTGGTTTAGCTACTGTTCATGTTTAAATAAAACTTAAAAGGTGTTAATTCAAAGAAAGACTCCAGAGGGATCTCTTCAAGATCAGAGATAGCTTCCTAGATAGTAGTGAATGGGTAGTTAGGTTGCTCGGGGATTAAGGAGAAGGATTTGAGGCTGCCAGGCATGAAGAAGGATTAAAAGTGGGAAAGCTGGCTGTATTGGGTGTTCACACCCTGGTGCTGACAGTGGGCTTGCGTGGTGGCCTCTATGAGAAGAGACCCACCAGAAGGCACAGCTGAGCCCCTCAACCATCATGGTGGCACTTCTGGGAAAAACAAAGTTAAGAAATGGCAAGCGTTGCATGGCAGTGAGGGGGGAAAAAAGTGAGAGAAACAGCCCTGGCATGCCAAGGTGAGAGATGCCAGAGGGAAGAGGTGCTCCAGGTGCTGGCGTAGAGACTCCCCTGCAATTTGTGAAAGAGACCTCAAATGAGTAGATTTATCCAAACTGCAATCTGTGGAGGACTCATGCTGGGACCTGTGGAAGGACCTAGACTGGAGTAGGAAAAGAAGTGTGGGAAGGAAGGAGCAGGAGAGAGGAGGAGCTGTCATGGACTGACTGTAGCTCTCCCATACTCCCTGCGCGGCTTGAGGGAGAGAGGAGGAAGGTAGAGATATAGGGAATGAAGAAGTGAAACCTGGGAAAAAGGAGTTGGGGTAAGGGTGTTCTAATCTTTGTTTCTTTCCATCCTACTCTATTGGAAATAAATGTATCTTCCCCAAGTTGAATCCGTTTTGCTCTGTGATGGTAACCAGTAAGTGATGTCCCTGTCTTTATCTCAACCCATGAGCTTTTACACCTTCTTTTCTCCCCCTGTCCTGTTAAAGACAGGGAGTGAGAGGGCAGCTGGGTGGGCACCAGGCAGCCAGCTGAGGTCAGCCCAGCACAAATGCTGGGACTCACAAGGTTCATCAAACTTTCCTTTTCTTAGGGTTATAATAAAATGAGGATAAATCTGGAGAAAGGATCTTGAGAAACAAGTTTCCTTTGAAGATAAGAATCTCAGGGGAATGAAAAATCTCTTTAGCTTAAAAAGAAGAGCAGTAATAGCACATCATTTTCATGCTTTCTCAAAGGGAAGGAACACATTAAAGAGCTTAAGGAGTGGGATATCTCATCACTGATACTCTTTTTGTTTGACACATCACTAAAACCTGGGATGGTGCAAATATAACCTAGACTCGTACAGAGCAGAGAGCATTGTTTTTGTTTTAGTGTGAAAGACTTATAAATTATTTCAATATTGTTTTGCTCTGTTTGGTCTTTTCTGCACAGGCTGCCAAACAACATCTGTCACTACAGTGAACTTCTCAAAATCTCCATTTTGTGGTGGTGTCTGGTGATTGCTTGCTTATGCTAGACCTGTTCAAATGCTATCAGTCTTGCAATATACATAGAATCACAGAATCGTAGGGGTTGGAAGGGACCTTCAGAGATCATCGGGTGCAACCCCCCTGCCAAAGCAGGCTCCCTAGCTCATATTGCACAGATAGGCATCCAGACAGGTTTTGAATATCTCCAGGGAAGGAGACTCCACCACCTCCCTGGGCAGCCTGTCCCAGGGCTCTGTCACCCTCACTGTGAAAAAGTTCTTCCGCATGTTGGTGCGGAACATACAGGACATAGATATGTAGAATACTTACCCTTTTTTTTTTAAATTCAGAAAGTTGAGCTCTCACTGATATTCTCAGTCTGCAATTGTGATAGTTTTCTTAAGTTTATTTATAAAGAACTGAAATTATTAGCTTTGTCTGTAATAATTCAGGATACTGCCAGTGGTGAATGGAGCTTTCCCCTTGAAAAGTATTGCAGGTTTAAAGCTCAGGCTTAAAAGCAAAGAAACAAATGAAACAAACCCCACATAGCTTTTAAAAGTTTTGTTTCCTTTGTTCATCTAGCTGACAACAAAAAGGGTAAGAAGATCTAACTCAGATATATAAAGTACTACTTTTACTCTTGAAGTAAATCATGGGGAGGGCAGTTCTTGAAGGATCGTGTTGTCTAGATTTATCATTGGTCCAGCTACTTTAACAGGACTCCGGGAACATGGGGACTCTGGGAACATCTTACTTAGACAAGCACTGAATGCTGCATTTTATTAGGATAGTCATTCTTTCCAGATATGTAACAAAAATAAAGTTAAATGCACTGATACTCAATGTAATATGTCTCTGAAACAACTGATACAGATTTTTGCAAGTGAGTTCTTTGACTAGTTAATCACTTCAATTTCATAAGAGGCAGAGTTTTAGTAGGGAAAATTATGATTTACTTAAATAGTCCTTGCCTAAATGTCATTAATAACTTCCTAATATGTATTCCCTGTATATTTTCAGTTGGTAATATTTAAAAAAGGAAATAAAAGATGAAAAAACCAACAAACCCACCAAAAACAACCAACAAAAAAACCCCCAAAACATCAGTGGAGATGAGGGACACAATTTGAAAAGTTTCTTGTATTTGAAGATAGTTGTGTTTCACTTGCTATTCTATTATGAAAGTCTCTAAAACAGTCTTAATTGATTTGGGTTTTAGTATAAAAATATTCACTACTCGGATATTTTGGTGCTAGATTTTGTTTTCTTTACTCAATGCAGAGCTATGTCTGCTTGAGAGGGTGCAGAATGCTCAGTGATTGCACTGAATTGTCAGAGCATGAAATGGTTCTTGTCAGAAAATTCTGTAGTTGCATTAGGACTGGCACAATCCTGCACTAATACATTCTCTTTCTGACACGGTGTTAATACCAGCTTTGTGCTGGTACCTGTTGGAAGCATGGGCAGTGGGACCTCTGTGCTTCATCCACATGGGTCTTTATTCGCTTTATAGATAGGCCCCTAGATAAGAGATATTGCTTCTTCTTTCATATATTAAAGCTTAAGGCTGAAGCTTTGCACTGTGTTCCCACTGAAAGTGAGTGGTACCTAATTTAGCCTTGTCAAGTTTATTTAATCTATAATTACATGTTCATCGCTTCAATCCATTTTACATCCATCACTGATGGATGAAATGAGTTTTCATTAAGGTCGTAAATTATTATTTATTTCATAATAAGTTGGTTTAACTGAGCGTGCTTCACCTCAGGATCTGTAGTTTGGAATATCTATACATGAGAATTTTATGTGTTCTAAAAACTGTCCAAGGAAGCATGTCAGATCCTACTTGGTAAAACAGATAGGTTTCTATCTGCTGGCAAGTCTGTGGAAGTACTCAGAATTATATTCTAGTTTTCCTTCCTGAATAGTTTAAAAAGTCTTAGATATTTTAAATTTTAAACAGAAGTGATTCTCTTCTCCCTCCCCTTCCTTAAGCCCAAGGACATCTCAAGGATGATCTTGGAGGTCTTGATTCTATGATTCTATTTATCCTGAGTAAAAACAGTAACTATAAAGAGACAAGAGCCTCTGGCTTTGTAGTGGCCAATTACAGAGATTATGTTCTTGACCATGAAACTTTTGGGGCATTTGCAATGTGATGCTAATGCTTCCCTAACTCTTTCCCTTTTTTTTTTTTTTCCCTGCAGATATTAGCCAGTGTTTTCCATAAGGCAGGGAAGAATTATGGCAAGAAGAATCCTTGCTGCTTGTAAACAATAAGTCGTAAGAGTAATGTCCCATTTCTGTGGGGAAACCTCCCCCTAGCTCGTTCCCTTAGATATATGCAATATATTTATGTCACATGTTGAATTAAAATCCCATTTTAGTCTACCTAGA
The DNA here is from genome assembly GCA_013400835.1 of Zapornia atra. Taxonomy (NCBI): domain Eukaryota; kingdom Metazoa; phylum Chordata; class Aves; order Gruiformes; family Rallidae; genus Zapornia; species Zapornia atra. Next base: position 61,420 of record VZTU01034136.1, on the reverse strand, counting down.
CCTGTGGATGGTAACTAAATTAAGTTTGCAAAACATTTCACGTAAATTAATAAAATGCAGTGTTTTCAGAAAGTATTCTTCTAAACACCTTGAACAGTTCTGGGTCCTGGGTCTTTGACAAAATTCCCATGTTGGAAGTTGTGTCAATTATCTCTTTTTCTTTCACTGTGTCTTTACAATGTCCCCATGAAGTAGAGGAGAAAGCTGTTAGACCCTCACCTTGGGCCTTCTCATTTCCAGTCTGCTACCTAGTTCCTGAAGCCTCTCCCTGTGCCTGTGCCCTGGACCATGGTTCTTAAGCTGTATTTTGAAGCCCAAAATTCTATTTTTATTTTCAGTTTTCAGTTGATTTTGAGCCAGGTTCATCAACAAATGCTCAGAATTTGTTTAGAACTATGTAGCTGAAAAAAAAAAACAACAACAAAAACATTAAACTGTAGCATGTGGGCAACTTCAGTGAAAATGATCAACTTTAATAAGTAATAGCAAACCAGATTTAGAGTGCAAATCAAACGAATCGCAGGCTGTAATGGTATCTGTTGTAGCATTTGTGAGGAAGCAGACTCACAATTACGTCTGCAGTAGTTTTGTTCTTTGAAGTGTTGTGTTCAGTTTTATTTCCAAAATTACTGAGGACGCTTTTAGATTCTGCAGAACAGAAACTGTTGCAGAGGTAAAGATAGCGATCTCATTTCTGGAGACTAAAGATGAGAGTAATGTTCTCTTCCCTTCTGTTTGTGGTAGTTTGTATGTGTTTCTTGTTAAATAATCGCTGTTTTCTACCACCTAAATTTGAAGATAAAAATGAATAAAATTTAAAAAGGAAATTAAAGATTAAACAGTTGAATAAATAGTTAATAGAAAGAAATCTCAAGACAGTTACTTTGATCTACAATTTACAAATGATGGCATTAAAGCATCTGTTTAGCCAGATGCTACTGATAGTTACTGAATGTTTGTATCTCTTAAGTGCATCGCTGTGTTAGAAATAACAAGCTGTAGTAAAACATCTTTGGTTTGATTCTTTGGAGGTTTTGGCGCAGGCTTCTGCAGTGCGTACACACACACAGGGCTGTGTGCACGTTCCTGTTTTTCTCTTTGTGCTTCACTGGACATACTTGTTAAGTTAGCTGGTTGAACTGCTTGGTTTTAGTACAAAGACACATGTATTGAACAGCTTCAGTAATCTGTGAAAACAGCATTAATGTTTAGTGTAGTTTTGAAGAGATTATTTGCTACAATAATCTCTTTTTGTGTGTATATTAAAATAGAAGAAACAGAAGACAATCTCTAATTAGAGTCCTTCATTACCAGCAACATTGCCAACAGCCTTTTGGTTTCTTTGCAGGGGGGAGTTATTGATCCAGGATAGTGAGTTTTCCACTTAAATGTTTGTCATGAGTAATATGTGATTGCCCAAAAGGGGATTCATAATTAGATCAATGCTTTGTACCTTAAAAATTGATACAAGTGTATTTGTAAGCAACCGCTGAAGTCTTCAGTAAACCCAAAATAAACACATTTAGTCAGTACAATGTTGTTAACTATTAATCTGAAAGCTTTGTAGCAATTCTGGTTTTGGTACAATGAGTGAAAAATAAATTTGTAAGTGCAGCTGTGGGTTTTGGGAATTTTCTTGGGACTTTTATATATCTTTTCCCTTGTGTAGAGATGCTGACTTTCTCAGCATGGGAATGACCGATTTAACAGTTCATAAAAGAGTGGAAAATGGTATGGGATTATTTATCTTCATCATTATTAGTATTATTTAATATCTTATTTATTATGAAGGTATTATTTAGTGTCTTCACCAATGACATTGACAATGAGGTTGAGTGCACCCTCAGCAGGTTTGTAGATGATACCAAGCTGAGTGGTGCAGTTGACATGCCGAAAGGATGGGATGGACCTGGAGAAACTGGAAAAGTAGGCCCATGTGAACCTCATGAGGTTCAAAAGAACAAGTGCAAGGTCCTGCACCTGGGTCAGAGCAATCCTCATAATAATAACAGGCTGGGAGATGATGTGATAGAGACCAGACCTTCAGAGAAGGACTTGGGGGTAGATTTAGATTGGATATTAGGAAGAAATTCTTCACTACGAGGGTGGTGAGACACTGGCACAGGTTGCCCAGGGAGGTGGTGGATGCCCTCTCCCTGGAGGTGTTCAAGGCCAGGTAGGATGGGGCCTTGAGCAGCCAGGTCTAGTGAGAGGTGTCCCTGCCCATGACAGGGGAGTTGGAATTTGATTAGCTTTAATGTCCCTTCCAGCCCCGACCATTCTATGATTCTCTGATTTATGAAAAGAAAGCTATAACCTGAAGAATGAACCTAAACTGTCATCATGGTGGAGAAAATGTAGGCTTTTCAATGACCATTACCTTTACAGGCCTGTAACACATTCCTATTTCAAACTTTAAAGTGAGGACCTAGAAGCTGAGGATCAGCATTCTCTATGCAGTTATTGTAACCTTCCACTGATCTTGACTCAGAATTTTACTGATTTTAGGATAGATTTTGCAATAATAATAATTCCTTTTGTAAAAGCTTTTTCACCAGATGGTTAGGGTTGATTTTTTTTTTTTATGGAGATGAAGTAAAGATCAAAGTAACAAATGAAAGTAGTTGTATCTTTAAAGCTGAGACCATATAAGAATCATATAAGACTGATACATCACTCGTTTTCTCTTTAAATCTAGCATTGCTTCTGTCTCCTTGTAATTTTCACAACTGACAGTTCTGAGGTGGTAAAAGCATCCTTACAGACAGCTGTCCATTGCTAGTGGTCCTTCACGTGATGTGAAGCTTGAGTGAGACTACTGTTTCATAATAATAAAGTATATATTTTTTTTAAAAACATGGGTATAGTTTGGAGTTCTGTGTAGTATCAGCCTAAAGCAAATGGTTTTACTGAGTCAATCTAGTATGAAAGGAAAAACCTTTCTTTTCTAGTATACAAATTTGCTGAATTGTGCATCCATCATATCATACTTTTAAGCCAAATGATTACAAGGAAAAGTTGCCAGTGGTAAAGTCTCTAAGAGAAGTTATCGGTGAAGTGAATTATCTAGGAAAGGAAAATTGACACCAATATGTAAACTTCCTTAGTTTCAGTTTGGTTTGGGGTTTTTTCTTTATATTTTTTTGTACCTTGGGGGCTGAGAGATGTTGCTTGACTGGAAAGTATATTGTGACAAATCAGAAGTTTGAGCAATGGCATTTATTATATTGTTTCCTGTAACACTGGGACATTATTTAAATTCAGCAATTCTGTTTGCACAAATAAGACTTGAACTCTAAAAAAGTGGATTCAATCCTGACCTGTAATGCTGCTATGTGAAGCTGACTAGGTGACACAGTCACAGCATCAAACAGTAATGACAGCTTTCACGTGGAATGTTTTAGTTGTTTTGCTCTCAGTTCCTGTGTTGGATTATAACTGCACTGTGATGTGTTATCTTGTATCCTCAAAGGATTGGAAACCTATGAACCATATGTGTTTCCTTCTTAATTGCTCATTTTGCTCATATTGCTTTGCAGCTGACCTGTAAAGTTAACCTCTAGAATTCATACCCAAAGAAATGCAGTAGTAATACTTGCAATTTTGTGTCAGCCACTGACTACAGTTTGTTCATGTCTGTTTATCCTAGTATAGAATGCCAGATTAGGTCATAAATGAACACTTGACCTTGTGTGTTTGGCAGGAGTATGCAAAAGAATGATTCTTAGCAACTTTTGAGTGCAGTACATTAGACTTTATCGTTATTGAGTATGTGTAAGTCTTGGAGAGGAAGGAGAATATCCATTCTGTGGACATACTTCAGGGTTTTGTATCTGTAAGAAAATGCAGTCTTTCACTGGATTTCCTTTTTCAACACTTTAGCCACTGAAATCATGAGAGAATTTAAACTTCAGAGTTTAAATTATAGAAAATGTAAGGGCATATTTGCTGGAAACAGTAGAGTGTTTCTTTTAAAGGCATAGGCAGCGCACATAGATGTATTTTTATTTAGTCTAATGTATCTGTGCTCATGGTTGGGGAATCTGTTCACTTAGTTTACATACGACAGCTGTCATTTTTTGACTGTGTTGCTATAGTTTTTCATATAATGTGAATATGTCATTTTTAGTAAATTGACACTATTATCTTTCAGAGCTGTCTAGCAACAATTTATTTATGTGTCTGTCTATAAAATGCATGATGGAGATTTTATCAACTTTGTTTTAGCATAATAACATCTTTGTTCGCTTCCCAGATATGTAAACTCTGTTGTAGTGTCATCATTACTACCTGCCTTGTAGAAGTATAGCTAGGGGAGGTTGGTGGTGGGTTTTTGTCTGGATTTTTTTGTGAGTTGAAAAGATGTCAGTCACAGGCAAAATGAATCAGGCTCAACATCACTCCAGACAACTCCCCTTCTTAGTCTTCACTCCCCTTGTTATTGCTGCAGGTTACACCATGTCTTTTAGGAGGGGGCAAAGGGTGATGCAGGCAGTTGGGGTCATTACGTAGTAGTTATCGCCTGCTGCTACATATTCCTTACTCTTTTTTGTTTTTCTCACTGCAACCTTCTTTTTCAGTGGTGTCCTCTGTTCCAGTGTGGGTTCCTATTGCACTGCAGCTTCTTTGGGGGAGAGTACCTGCTCTGGCAGGGGTTACCCATGAGCCACAGTCCCTTCTTGGGCATACCTCCTCTGGCATGGGCTTACCCACAGGTCACAGTCCCTTCAACTTCCAACTTCACTTACAGCCATCTGCTCTTTCATTTCACCATTTTATGAGTTGAGAAAGGTGAAATTATTAAACAAAAAGTTTCTGCACAGTTGTTTAAAATTTATATTTTATATAAAAAATTTCTGTAGGTTGGTTGAGTGTCAGTAATAGGCATAATTTTCATCCATTGTTTTAATTTTACTGCTCTACTAATGACTTGATTGATGCCTACTGAGTTAGGAGCATGTCTGTGTATTAATTTTGTTTTTAACAGAGTTTGTCATCAACAGTGTTCCAATTCTTGCTACCTCAAGAGAATGGATGCAAGTCTTCATGCAAGTCTGTTGCTAAGAGTTACAACTACTGTCCTGTTACGGTGTTGATATTCTATTGTTAGCTGTTACCAAAACTCAACATAAAACTTGGCACAGAACTTTTAGTTTAAATGAGAGTCCACAATAGTGAAATCGTAACAGGAGTAAATGGGCTCTGTGTATAGTGGACGTGTTACTGCTTCTACACTGGCTGCATTTTATATGCAGGTCAGCTATATGAATAAATTAACATTTACCATGAAAACCTATATTATTAAAATAGATTTGTGAAAGCAGAAGCATGAATTGAAGTCGATGGTATTAAGAAGTTGGAGACTTACCCAAGGATTTTAGATAATTCCAATCTAGTTATTTGCACTTTTTTAGTATATAAATGAACAATGGTTGCTGGAATAGTTTTATGCACAGTTCCAATCTGAAGGCACTGTGCATGCTGCCAACAGTTTAGATATACCCAGTCTTCAGAGTACAGAAAAAGGCCCAAAGAAATAGTAATTTATGGATTTATACCAGTGTGGAAAAATACAAAGTAATTTAATTTTTTTTTGCCACTTAGTGATTTTGTGCTTTCTCATTCTAGCATTTAAGTATAGTATGCTCAACTGGAACCAAGGGAGAGCTTAACATTTAAAGAGTTAAACCTTTAGAAGTATTAAATTGTAAATCATTGAGTGCTGTTAATTTAATGCCTAAAAAAAATTGTGCTTTTTGCTTGACAATGTTGCTAATTCTTAAAGCCAAAATTTTGTGTATGTAATTGTTATCAAGGTTATGATGTCATTGCTCTATTGATCTGCTGCAAAAGTCTTCAGTCAGCTCTGAACTTTAAGTTTCAGTAAACACTGGTGTAAGTATCCAAAACAAAACCACTCCGTTGTCTTGATCAGGAGCAAGTAGGATTGATGTGTGGATGCTTGAGGTTCTAAGCATACAGCCAAGTTATCTTGGGTAGTTGAAAAGTACTCAGGCAGGTTAACCAGCTGCCATGCTGTGAAAGGGCAAGTGTACTCTCACTCTGTTTTACAGCTGTAAGGTAACTGAGCACACAAGGTTCTGTAAGCTGAATTGGAAAATACAGGTTTCATCTATGTCATCTGCAAATACTGCTCTGTTCTGGACCATTTTGCTTTCTCGTTTTTGTGTCTTGTTTTTGAGTTGACTTTTTAGGTCATTAATTACTGAAGTTCAATTTCAAAAGGGCACGTTCCAGATTCTTACTGTACTTTCTAACAACTATGTGACTATATCCATGCAGTGTGTATCTTGACTACTTTGATGAAGGGAAAGATAAGCAATTTATCCTTTAATTAGCTTTTAGAACTTAGAATCAGAGAGTCACAGAATATCCTGAGTTGGAAGGGACGCACAAAGATCACTGAGTCGAACTCCTGGCTCCACACAGGGCCAGCCAAGTCAGAGAATGGGGCTGAGCACATTGTCCAGATGCTCTTGAACTCAGTCAAGCTCAGTGCTGTGACCCCTTCCCTGGGGAATCTGATCCAGTGCCCAACCACCCTCTCAGTAAAGAACCTCTTCCTAACTTCCAACCTAAACCTCCCCTGAGTTTGAGGACATTACCTCTTCAGAAGTCATCACAAAAATAAGTCTTAGCAAGGGATTGTACGAGACTGTACATGTACTCCCCATTTTATTGAGGAAGTAATTGAAACCTGAAAAAACCAGCATGCCTGTTGCACATAGAAGAAAAAGGTTTGTCTTTTTTGGCTTGCAGATCTGCACTTAATCACCCATTTAATTTTCAGTTATTTGGGGTAATTATTGGCAAGATAGGCCACACCTCAGTTCTTATGCTGCTGTAACTAAGTTGAGTTACACAGATCATAGCAGAAAAACCTTGGCCATGTGTCTGTTCATCCCAAGTTTAATATCTGAATATTAATAACTCCATAATGCCTATTACTCATTAAAACACTTTTGTATCTTACAGATTATTGCTCAGTTGTAACACTTGTGGACCCATCAAATGTCAAGTTAACATGCACTCTTTTTAGTGGAAATCTAGATTCCCTACCAAAAATTTACAAAGTTGGAGATATTGTTCGGTTTCATAGAGTGAAGGTATGTATTAGGATGTGGGGGGTTATGTGCTTGCTTTTTTGCAGTGAATGGACTGTGGGAATAATACAATTCTTCATGTACTGAAATTAATATGTGGAGACATTGGAGAAAGCAATGGATTGATAAAACAGTTATGGTTATGGAACGGACTAAAATTAGAAATAAACTCTGAATTTTTTTAAACAACAGAGCAACTCTAAAAGTGTTGGATTTGGCTAGGACAACTTCAGAACAGCATTTTTTAAAAAAAATATTTATTAAACTAATGGACAAAGATGAGGTGGTAATACTTCTAGATGAACAGAACTTAGCTGACATAAGTGTGCACACTTTATTCCTCTACAGTACAGTTGAGGAATTACTTTAGAGCTTCTGGAGTTTAGATAGCTGGAGAGTTACTCAAATATAATCCAGCTGGGGTTGTTAGTGTTCAGTCTGCTGGAACTGCTGCTTTGATGTTTTCTGGCCTTACCCCATATTTAGCTGTATCAAAAGCTATGAAGGAAACAGTGTTTATCCCTTTGGTATTGCTTCTGCTGGATGTTTTTCTATGCCTGTTGCAACTGTACAGGGAAGAGGCAGCACACTACAGAAACTGAATAGAAGTCTTGTAATGCTGGATCATACTCAAAGAGGTTCAGAATAGGCCCAAAGACGTGTTTTTACTATGTTGCATACTAATTTGCAAGATAACAGTACATAATTATGTATTTTGGTTTTGCTTAAAACAATTATAGCAGAATTTATGATGGGCATGTTTTGGCTGCCCCAGGCTAACAGTTACTGTGGAAATTTTCTGATCTGAGTTGACAAAGTTTGACAAAGAAGCCTGGTGTCAGCTGCTGGAAGTGAACTGGGAGGGGAGTGATGTCTTCCTCACTTTCACCTACAACCAGTGTCCTATGTGTGATTGCTGTGCAACACAGTTTTTAATTACAATTAACTTCTAATTACACTGTTTGAAGTTTCGCCTTCACTCTCTTCTCCTTTTGTCTTTAAATCTTACCACATTCTCTGCTGAATGGAAAGCAGTCAAGTAGCAGAGGCCATAGTCTGGCAGAACTATGCTTATGAGGACAGATACAGTCATTACAGCGTGTATTCACATTTCCATGTCCCAGATATGCTTTTGAGACTCACTTCCGAGATGTTGATATTGATAGCAAACACATTTTTTAAATAGCTGCTCCCTGCTACACTCTCAGCTGCTAATGGGTCACTTCTCTTCATAGTAACACAGGTGTTGGCAAGGTGCCCTGGTTCAGCACTAATAGGAACTTAATGGAGGGGATTCTGTTGGGATTACTCTGGGTAGAGAATCATGTTATTTGTTCAGTATTTGTCGCAGAATGAAAACTTCGTCTTATTAACACAGGTGAAAGGTGTCAGGGAAGACATCAGGCCTGCTGGCAGCCTAGCTCTCTTCTCCCAAGATTTAGGCCCTGACAATATTCTTCTGTTCCCATGAGAGAGGAAAAGTTACTCATGCAGAGAGGATCCTAATAATCACATTCTCAAAACACAGCGGCCTTGTTGATAGGGGTACAGGCTGCCCTAAACCAAGAAGCAGTTATGGGAAGGTATTTGGGAGTAACAGAACATGTTAAGAACCAACCATAATAAGATGGTCAAAACAGCAGGTGTGCAGATACTTTTAGGCATTAAAGGTAAACTAAGGATATTTAGCTATAAGATAGGTTTATCAGGACTCGTTATAATTACTAACCAATCAATACGGTGTGAACAGTGTGTGTAACCAATTAGCAGTTTTTTAGCTTGCCACGTTTGCAGTAATAAAGGTATAGAATCTGTGTGATTTCACCTAATAAATGGCTTCACCTAAAATTCGTATCGAATTGCGTGTTGCTCTCTGCCAGTCGCCACAGGAAGGTAGCCACTTTTATTTACATTTCTGGTAATATATCTTCAAATACATTTTTTACGACTTCTTATGATGATTTCTCATAAATTATAGTACTTGGTGAATTACAGTATTGTATTTGGGTCTTCAGTCACAGTCAGTGCTCTGCAGAGAAAGTGTAGGAGCTTCTCCCCACCCCCTGCCAAAATTAAAGCTAGGCCTACGACCTAATTGTTTGGGTTCCCTCTGTCTTTGTGACAAAGAAGGAGTTTTGTTGGAACTGTTTTTTTTCTGGTTCACTGTGGATGCTCTTGTGAAAAATTAATTGGAATTAAAAAAAAAAAGTTAATTGTAATTAAAAACTGTGCAACACAGTTTTTAATTACAATTAACTTCTAATTACACTGAAGTTTCGCCTTCACTCTTGGAACTCAAGTGGAGTTTTGTTGGAACTATTTTTTTTCTGGTTCACTGTGGATGCTCTTAATATCTTCGACTTAATACCTAATATTTAAGCTGTTAAAGAGCTTCTGCTGCACATTGCTAGCAGTCGTCTTGTCTCTGTGTATTCCCTCCTTGAGTTTAGTCCAGTTTGTCCCATGAAAGTTGATTCCTTCTCGTTCTACCCAATGTAGTATGGAAGGCACAAACACACACAGGAGAAGTACCTGCTCATTTCTTACTCTGAGTCAGCTGTGACCATAGCTCTCAGGTTGATAAGGGTGAGAAGAGAAAGTCGGGAGCTTAGATACAGAACCAACTGAGTGAATATTAAACTTTGGGAAACTTTGGCTGCCAGACTCCTAGTGCCCTCTGAGTAAATGAAGAAGTCAGGAAGGGGAGGCAGAAGACCTGTGTGGGTAAACGGGACTGCTGGGCAAACTTAAGTGGAAGAAGAGAGTCTACAGGTCATAGAAGGAAGGTATGGCCACTTAGGAGGGATATATTACTGTTGTCAGGGCATGTAGGGTGGAAACTAGTAAAGCTAAGGCCTCTTTGGAATTAAACCTTGCAAGGGAGGCCAAGGACAACAGAAAGGGCTTCTTCAAATACATTGCAGACAAAACTAATGCTAGGGGCACTGTAGGCCCTCTGTTGAATGAGGTGGGTGCCCTGGTGACAGGATAGTAAGAAGGCAGAGTTACTGAATGCCTTCTTAGCCTCTGTCTAAACTGCTGAAGACTGCAGGAGCCCCAGATGGCTGGAGCCCTGGAAGAAGTCAGGATAAACAAAGACTCTGCCTTGGTTAATGAGGACTGGATCAGGGATGAATTAAGCCATCCGGACATCCATAAATCCATGGGTCCTGACAGGATGCACCCAAGGGTGATGAGGGAGCTGGTAGAAGTCATTGCTAGACCACTATCCATTATCTTTGCTATGTCCTGGGAAATGGGAGATGTGCCTGAGGATTGGAGGAGAGCAAATGTTACTCCATTCTTCAAAAAGGGGGCAAGAGGGAGGACCCGGGTAACTACAGACCCAGTAATCCTCACTTCCATCCCTGGAAGGGTGATTGAACGACTTATCCTTGGTGCTGTCTCTAGGCACCAGGGATCCTCTTATCAAGGATAAGAGGGTTGTTAGGAGCAGTCAACATGGTTTTACCAAGGGGAAATCGTTTGGCTAATCTAATAGTGTTTTATGAGGATATAACCAGGTGGATAGATGATGGTAGGGCAGTGGATGTGATCTACCTTGACCTCAGTAAAGCATTTGACACTGTCTCCAACAGCATCCTCATGGCTAAACTGAGGAAGTGTGGTCTGGACAGTAGAGCAGTGAGGTGGATTGAGAGCTGGTTGAAGGGAAGAAGCCAGCAAGTTTTGTTCAATGTGACAGAGTCTAACTGCAGGCCTGTATCTAATTGGTGTCCCTTAGGGGTTGGTTCTGGGACTTGTGCTATTCAGTATATTTATTGATGACCTGGATGAGGGAATAGAGTGTACAGTCAGCAAGTTTGCTGACAACACAAAACTGGGAGGGCTGGCTGACACACCAGAGGTTCAGCAAAACTTAAGCTGGAGAGTTGGGCATGGAGGAATTTAATGAGATTTAACAAGGGCGGGTGTAGGGTCTTGCATGTGGGGAAGAACAACCCNGGCCTCTCAGTTCAAGAAGGACTTAGAACTCCTTGAAAGAGTCCAGCACAGGGCCACCAAGGTGATTAAGGGAGTGGAACACCTTCCTTATGAGGAAAGGCTGAGGGAGCTGGGCCTCTTTAGCTTGGAGGAGACTGATGTCTCCATATTAATATTTATAAATATGTAAAGGGTGGGAGTCAGGAGGATGGAGCCAGGCTCTTCTCAGCGATGGCCAGCGAGAGGACAAGGGGCAATGGGTGCAAGCTGGAGCACAGGAAGTTCTGTGTGAGAATAAGGAGGAACTTTTTCACTGTGAGGGTGACAGAGCACCGGGACAGGCTGCCCAGAGAGGGGTGGAGTCTCTTTCTCTGGAGATCCTCAAACCCTTCCTGGACATGATCTGTGCAACCTGCTGTAGGTGATTGTGCTTTAGCAGGGAAGTTGGACTGAATGATCTCCAACAGTCCCTTCCAAGCCCCAGATTCTGTGTTCCACAGCACTGCAGTCCAGTGTTTACATCCTTACTCTGAAGCATAGTAGCAATTAGATTATTTAATTTTTTTTAGTAAACAATTATGGGCCTCTTTTTAACACAGAAAACAACATTTTTCTCAGAAATACCAGTATTACTGCTGCTTTTGGCTTCCCTTAAAAATTAGGTAAGTTGTGCAACTCACTTTGAAATTTCAGTGGAATTTAAATTAAAAAGAAGTAGGGAGTTCCTCCATAATTCGGAGTCTTAGTATTTTGTACATGTGTTTTCCGAGTACTTTTTGTCAAGTTACCTGAACAGGTCTTAAATATGTCAGAAATATTCCAGAATAGTAATTTATTCCTTTACTAAAATGTTCTCAATTATACAATGCCACTTGCTTGGAGGACTGTTTCCAAAGTATGACAGTAGCCACTGTTTTTTAAATTATTTTTAGAACAGAAATTATTTCTTCTGGTTTAAGTATATTTATTTTTTTTTTACATAGATTTTTTTTCCCCCACAAAGTAATTGTTACATGTTTGTGTGAACTGGTAAATGAAATGTACAATGCAGTGTTGATTTTCTTTAATTTGTTTTTCCAGTGCTGCAGACATTTCTGATAATCCTATTTTGCAAACAGCAGTTCTCAGCAATAGTAGAGGATAAGATATAATTTATGGTCCTAATATCTAGGTGTATTTTTCATGTCTTCATAAAAATGCATTTTACCTCCATGTCACTAAGTCTGTTAACTTTCTTTTGGAATCTAGTTCAATTTTCTTGTTACATTTAAACATTTTAAAAGTAGTTTAATTTATGTAAGGGCACAAATTATTTACTAAGTCACTTCAAACTGCTTCTCTACTTCATTATTAACTCTCCCTTTGTACAACCAGAGGTACACCTACACTAGGATTACATTATTAAAAGACAACAAAATATAATCAACATTCCACGTTATCCAAGCTTGCCATGATTTAACCCAGCCCGCAGCTAAAGTAACTCCCCAGCTGTTTGCTCACTCCCCCCTCACCCCATGGCATATCTTAATTGTGGATTGAGATAAAGACAGTTTAGTAGGACAGAAAAGGATGATTATTAATAATAATAGAATATACAAAACAAGTGATGAACAGCACAATTTCTCACCACCCAAAGCCAATACTCAGCTGGTTCCTGAGCTGCCCTGCATCCCCCAATTGTGTACATGACATCATATGGTATGGAATATCCCCTTGGCCAGTTTGGGTCAGCTGTCCTGGCTGTGTCCCCTCCCAACTTCTCAGACACACACACATAGCAATGATGAGATGATCCCCAGAGGTCCCTTCTGACCCCTGTCATTCTGTGAGTCCATGTTTCAGTTCAGCCAGGTCTGAAACCTGTGCTGTCTTGGACCAGTGACATTTAGATGCCATTCAGTTCTGTCTTGGCTATCTGTAGAGACAAAAATAGAGGAGAAAAAAGCGAAGAAAATAAGCTGAATACTTGTTTCAGTGAACCATGGGGTTTTCTTATTGTCTTGTCACAATGGAAAACCTGTATTTTATTTGAGTTTTTCCATCAAGTCTCTGCTCCAGCTGTTCTAGGCCATTTCTCAAGTTAAAGTGCAGTGTTCTGCCTCTTAAATTTTGTGTAAGGTGGTGAGTGACTGGGGAGAACTGAAAAGCATCCCTTTGTGACTTGGAAACCCTGTGCCACAGCATAAAGTAATTTTTTTTTTTTTTGGATCCATCTTCTAGAAAGAAATCCTTTTTCATAACAATCATAAGAACAATTCAGAAGAGTTTGTGGCACCTGGCACATTATGTTCTTTTTTGTGCATATCCCAAAACCCTGCCTTGTCTTTTGGATGGACTTTCAGTTGAAGTGTAATCTATATGTGCAAGAATTTTTCCCAAATTCCTACAGAACTTTTTAAACATTCAGTACAATCAAAATATATAGTAGACTGTGCTGGGGAACTGTGTGGATCTAGAAAGTTAGTAAGACTTAGCATGGCAAAGGGAATGTGCCCTGGATAGTTGTTAGCTAAGGAGAAGTGCGTTATTGAAAGAAGTTACCTGGGGAGGTTCTGGAATCTTCATGCTTCAAATTTTTCAAGGCTCAACTAGCCAAAGCCTGCTGTAACACAGTGTTGACCATAGCCTTGACCTGAGGAAGAGATGGGACTTCATGATATTCTGAAGTCCCTGCCAACCAAAAAGTCCTGTGGTTCTGTGATTAGGCCATACCTTTCCAGTAGTTGGGCAGTATCCCTTTTCACTACAGCCTACTGTAACCTTGTCTCCACCTTCATATTTTTTTTTTTCCTCCTGGAGGCTTGTGATCAAATTGTGTATTTGAAGAAGAATGGATTTTTTCACCACTGTTTATTTGTGTAAGATGGCTTGCTTCTGTGTCAGCTGAACTCTGTGTTGCACAGAGGGGCATGTGTTTAACTGAATGGAATATGCTGCTTGTCACAGTATCCATAATTCTTGCAAATACATTACCTGTAGGCAATTTTAAAGTCTTTTATATTCACTAGTATCTAACACATACTAAGTGTCTGCAGTTAAGGGAAGATTAGGTAGCAGTGTGTGAACATTGATCTTCTATTATTTTGTTGCCAGCCTTGAATCACAGGGATCATAAGTTTTAGACTTCTGTGTAGGCAGAAGATGCCTTACAGTGAGATCTTGAGCTGAATCCATACTCAAATTGGAATAGAAGTTTGGACAGTGCATTTCAGACAATGTAATAATTCAAGCAGGGAAAAAAAAAAGCCACAATACAACTTCTTGTCTTGAAATAATCTTAAATGTGTAAGTAATAATCAATGTATTCATGTTTCAAAAGAATATCTTGAATTTCTGATCTTTGCTCAAGTCAATAGTTATGTTTATTTTAGGAAATCCTTTTTAGTATAAAACATGTACATTAGTATATGTCGTTATACAAGTCATTTTTTGAATTCTAGAATGATCTATGACTGAAGTGGTTTCATAATAATCTTTTGTATCTGTAATTTAGCAATCAGTTTTGATGAAAAACTACCTTGGAGATGCTATTATTTCAGATTTATATACTATTTACTATCCCACTTTTTCATTGTGTGATATTGGAAACATTCAGTCAAACCAAAAACTTCAGGTGGTTTAGGTTGCTGTAGAACTATTTATAAATATTTCAAGATTAGCTTCTTTTCCCTGAGCATATTCAGGATAGAGTTGTGCCCCACAGAATTCACTAGAGTTCCTTGTCCATGCAGGTGACATTTCACCTTTTGGCTTCAATTTAAAAAAATAATGCAAATTACTCATACAATATGTAGTGGGTTTACTTGCAGGCATAGAACAACCCAGTAAAAGTTATCTGGTCTGGTTTTGTCACAGAATATATTTTTGTTTAGTGACCATTACTCTTTGAATTTATTTTAAATTTATTTTGAATTTAATTTAAATTCTCAGGGAAGTTTTTTAAGTGACAGCCATCCTTCCCTGTTCTTCCTCCCCACAACATTTCTTTTTTTAAATCCCAAAGACATCTAGAAATGACATGAAAGTCTACTGAAGGGGACTTGTCATCATATACAAAAATATCAGATTAGCTCTTTTCCCTGAGTTTAATTCAATTTCAAATTCATTTGTGTGTGGAAAGCATAACTAGTTTGCAGTGTCACTGCATAACTCGATCTGAGATCTACGTAGAGTGCCATAATGAAACAACATTTGCCCATGGACTTTGTTCATTTTACACTCCAGTGATTCCTCATCACTTTAGCAATGATTTGTTTTCAAAGGACAAGCCCAGAGAATTTCTCTTGACCGTCATCTGTTCTGTGGGACCGACATAAGTAATTTTCCAGCTATGAAATGCTTTGTAACCCATTATACATTTACGTTTCCTGTTTGTTCTCTTGTTCACTGAATAATGCTGTTAGATGCTGTTTAGTTTTGAGGCCACTCAGTGGCTTCTCCTCACGCCCATGCCTCAGGACATTTGGTTTTGCTTCAGGATCATTGGTTATTTTCTCATCATGACACTTCAGGTTTATCTTACTTATTTCTTTTGTTACTTTAGAGAACTGCCTTTCCCTGTGTTGAGGCTGATTTCAGATCCACTAAATGAGGGTGCCAGGAGGTGTCAGAAGAACATAATGACATAAAGGATTTGGGAAATGGGGAAAATAGTCTGTGGTGAAATGTTAGTGAAAGCCCAGTTTTTGAACTGGTTTCCTGGAAGGTTTAGCCTTCACAAATAGGCTGGTGGTCTAGGACAGAATTTTTAGTAACAAAGAAGTCAAAATCTTTCAATGATCACTTAAAAGAATTAGCAAATAAATAAATAAGTACGTAAATAGGAAATGAAAATGCTTTGAGAAACATTTGATGTCAGATAAGATTTAAAAATTACACTTGAAGTATCATTTGATAGCAGAAGGAATGTGATCAAAGAGAGGTTTTCTCCCCTCTGCATGTTACCTATTTTGAGAAACTACAGGATATAATTCCGGTGTCAGCAACTGAAGTAAATATGTATATATTACATAACATCTTAGTGCTACAGTGGAATGTTTTTACCAGATCATGGGTAATGGGCACAAATTCATTATGAAACGATGTATTTTCCTCATTTGTCCATTAACTTTTCATATATTTTCAATATTTAAACCAAAATGTCAGAAGACAAGCTTTTCAGGTTTACACTGATGCAAAACTACCTCATGAATTGATGTGGTCAGGTCTGGAGAATGCTTAAATAAATGAAAGTCTACCCTAGAGATGATCCTTAATGTATTTATGCATTATGTCAAAGTGGCAGGCGTTTAAGGAGTTTCTGTCACCAAGATTGAACTGCTTTGTGTGTTAATTTTCAAGGAACATTTGATTTACGTGCTTTTTAAATGTCAGCATGTTTATAAAATTCAGGCCTGAATTGTTGGCAGCATTTTGGTAAAAAAATGTTGCTGTTTAGAACTTCTGTCTTCAGATTCTGCACTTTGAAATCAGTAGGATTTTCAGCTATTTGAAAACTGAGCTCTGGGAATCCTAAATTAGATTGTCTCAGAAATGCTTTTTTCAGAAGTCTTGTTGCTTTTTGGGCAAGCAAATTTTAATTAAAAAGGGATGGATCAAAACAGCAGGTTTGAGATTTCTGGATAATGATTCATGCAGTGCTTTGATATATATATCTCTTTTTAAAAAAAGTGCAAGGAACAGTAAGACTTGACTAGATCCTGGAAGGAGTGCTTCAGACTTTGAACATTGTGTTTTATGTCGTAGCAGATACACAGCTAAATCAGCAGGACACAGGGGACCTGCCATGTGCAGGGCAGTAGACGAAAGAGTAATTGTGGATGCTGCATTCATAATTTAAGGGATGAAAGGTGGTCACTGTTTGCTTTATGGAAAGAAAAAAAAATAGCTCCTAGAACTGATATTTTCTTCTTCAGTCCTGTAATATCAGGAAACAGCCATTGTGAGAGGCAGAAATAATACCTTTGCTCCTCCATTACTCTTTTGTGTGATCCCTAAAAACCAATTTGTATCATGCCTCAGCTTCCCCATCTGTCTTCTGCACACAAACATTTCAAGATTTGGGAATAAAACATTCTGCACTGATGCTGGATGTTTACAGGTAGGCATTAGCCAGCCACTTAAAAAAAAAAAGTGTTAATTATGTTTTCTTCCAATTAATGTTAATTTACCTTTTTAGTTTTCTTTGGACTCCCTTCTCCTAATAGCACCAGGAACAAAATGATCAATGCTCCATTCTTTATGCACATGATGAAACAAGGAATGTTTTTATATTTCAGTGCAGTGCAAACTTTTATTTTTTATTTTTCTCAATATTTTGTTGCAGATCAGTGAGTACAATGGACAGATGCAGGGAATTACCAGTGGAGGATTTGCATCCTTGACGTTTGATGGCACTGTAGGAGCACCAGTAGTTCCTCGAACCTCTAGCAAAGTGTACACGTTCATGGATGAGGAACAGAAAACAATTGAAGAATTGCGTGTTTGGGCAGCCAGTAATCTTTCCATCTCTGGACCAGCAGCAAAACTGTCTGATGTTCAGCCAATGCTATTCTTTGATCTCACTTGCCAGCTGGTAGGAAAAGCGAAAGTGGATGGATCTTCATTTCTTCTAAAGGTAGATTTATTTTTTAAATAATTTGTTAAATTGATTTATTAAGACACTTTGATTGTGGGTGTTTGTTTGGTTTTTTTTAAAACCAGACATATTCATTGTTTTAAATAATGTTATGGAGATAAATATTTTAATGTTAAGCAAATTATGATCCTTGACCATTTTATTTCTATGAAAACAACAGAAATCCAAGTTCTTTTAAAGGTGTTCATATGTTTATTTTTAGAGAGGTTTTTCTAAGATGGCATTGGTTTGCATCATAATTTCACAAACACTTGTAGATAAATACAAGATTCTTGCAGTTGAAAAATATTTTTAGTTTTAAATATTAACTTTGGTTTTAGTTAGCAGCAATTATTGCTCAGTTTTTCATATCTGCTGGATATAAATACTGCAGTAGCTAGCAGTATCTAGAATCATAGAGTCACAGAATGGTTTGGGTTGGAAGGGACCTCAAAGATCATCTAGTTCCAACTCCCTGCCATGGGCAGGGACACCATCCACTAGACCAGGCTGCCCAGAGCCCCATCCAGCCTGGCCCTGAACACTGCTGGGGAAGGGGCAGCCACAGCTTCTCTGAGCAGCCTGTGCCAGGACCTCACCACCATCGTAATAAAGACTTTCTTCCTAACGTCTAATTTAAACCTGCCCTTTCAGCTTGTAACCATTAACCCTTGTCCTGTCACTACACTCTCTGATGAGCAGTCCTTCTCCCACTTTCCTGTAGGACCCCTGTAAGTATTAGCAAACCGTAATTTGGTCTCCCTGGAGCCTTCTCTTCTCCAGGCTGAACAAGACCAACTCTCTCAGCCTGTCTTCACAGGAGAGGTGCTCCAGCCCTCTGATCATCTTTGTGGCCCTCCTCTGGACTCACTCCAACAGCTCCATGTCTTTCCTGTACTGGGGACCCCAGAGCTGGACGCAGCACCCCAGGTGGGGTCTCACAGGAGCAGAGTAGAGGGCTGAATCACCTCCCTCAACCTGCTGGCCATGCTGTTCTTGATGCAGCCCAGGACACAGTGGGCCTTCTGAGCTGCCAGTGCACACTGCTGACTCATGTTGAGCTTGTCATGAATAGAAAATGAATGAATGCATTGTTACCTATCTTGATAGATTCTTAGACTGCTTCTTTGAGTTATCTGTAAGTACTTTGGGGATCAGTGATCACTGGAAGTACAAAATGCAAAGTGCCACACAACAGGAGTGTACTTAACAAGGGTAAAAAGGAGGTTTGTATAATTTTCCTGGGTTTTAGCTCCAGATCTATTAATCTGCTGTTACTCTGAAACTCCTCCATATTTCTTTTTCAGTCTAAGTAGATTGTTAAAATGTGAGCGATGAGCAGCCTGTTATTTTTCATTTTATGACTTCGTAAAATTTTTTATTGGTTCTACTGTATTAAACTGTATTGTTACAATGTTTTTAGAAACAGCATGCTACATGATTACTTCATTAAAGCATCAAAGATACTTCTCATGTAGAACAATGCATGCACAACACAGAAGCAAACCTTAAGTGTCATCCTATAATAAGTTTTGCAGCTGTTAAAAATATTTCCATATAATTATCCCTTGTGAAATAAATGAAAAATGACACCTAGTTAAACTTCAGAACTTTGTGGGCTGTAATTAAACTGTTCATTAATAAGTATATGTTCAGCATGGAAGGACGCTTTGCAAGGACAGAAACAAGTGCTTTCTTAAATTTCTAATATCATCTTTATGCCCTTTTCTGTGTTGTAAGATCCGAAGTTGATTTTGTCAGTTTTGTATAGTGAAGATAATGACTTGTGGGGGAAAACATAGGTCAGATTTAGGAAGTCAAAAGTTTGAAATCAGATGATGGTAGATCAATTTTTCTGGTATGTAATTCCTTTCAGAGTGTATTTTTTAGTAGTATAAAATATTACATGCTTAAAGATGCCTTAAAATACATCAGACAAGCTTATAAATGGTAGACTGACATTGGTATGCGGTTGCTAATTCCTCCATTTTTCAAGCAGGTCAAAATCCCTTTCTCATATCAAATGTTGCTTGTGATAGAAGAGAAACCTTTCTGAAAACTTGCAGACAGATCTGATTATTTTGTAGATTTGCTAAACAAAAAACCAAACAAACCCCCAACATATTCAATACCAGCTCAGATGGAGTTATCATTAAATATTAGTATTATTTTCTTTTTGGTTATACATTTTATAATAATTATTGAAATGTATCATGTCATTTCAAGTATATCGGTTGCCTTAATGATTGGTTAGACCATACTGACTACTTCAAGCACTGAGCTTGTGTAACTAGTGGGGATCACTTCAAAGGCAACTAAAATTAATTTCATCAATACCGTGCATCACCCATAGCATAACTTTCAGTATTACTCTTGAGAAAGTAATTGGGATGTGCACAGCACCTGAGGCTGACATGGCGTAAAGGTGATCACAGAATCACAGAATCGTAGGGGTTGGAAGGGACCTTGAGAGATCATCAGGTCCAACCCCCCTGCCAAAGCAGCTCCCTAGCTCATATTGCACAGATAGGCGTCCAGACTAGTCTTGAATATCTCCAGAGAAGGAGACTCCACCCCCTGCCTGGGCAGCCTGTCCCAGGGCTCTGTCACCCTCACTGTGAAAAAGTTCTTCCCCATGTTGGTGCGGAACTTCCTGTGCTCCAGTTTACAGCCATTGCCCCAGTCCTGTCCCCACAGACAAGCTAGATGTCACTAGCTTCTAGTGATGACATCTAGGCAAGCTAGATGTCACTAGCTTGTTAATGACATACCTTTTTCTCAGAATTTTGTTAATCAAACTGATGATTTTGTTAATCAAACTGAGACTAAAAGACACGCTAGAAATTACTCTGTCATTTTGGGCTTCCATGAGAGTTTTACTGTTAATCCTTCCTTTCCTTCTGTCTGTCAGTTAGGTTGTGTAAAGCTATGTCAAGCTGTTAGCATACTCTGATGAAGAGAGAAAAAGGTTTCATTGTGTGTCTCCCATTGCAGTGTTGTGCTGATCATGGTGATCAAAGGTTGTCACTAACTATTCCTTAGCTCTAGGCCATTCATATTTGTAATGGAACCATTTGCTGCTTCATATCCAGAATTCATTTCATCAGTGCTGGATTTCAGGCCAGTGTTGTTTTTTGAAACTAGGGTTTCTGTGTTCATATCCATAATTTGACTAAAGTGAAGCTGGCAAGCCCCTGCAGTAGAGAGTTTGATCTGTTTTCATATTTGTGCAAATAAAAATAGACCAGCTACTCTTGTAAAGCGAGCTTACAGGTTCTTCTGTGGCCCTGTTAGTCCCGTTAGTTCCTCTGGTGAAGGACATTTTAAAGCTAAGTAGTCATCCTTCTGTCTGACAGGGAGCATTCAAGTAATTTCAAACAATTTGCCAGATCCATCTCTTAAGTTTAGAACTGCCAACATGTCCCAGGTAAAGCCAGATGAAAAATAATGGGAAACTTTGCAAACTTAAGGTTCTTTATTTTTGTCAGAGTGACTAAATTCTTAATATATATATATATTTTCACTAAATCTGTGTTTCTCAAGCTCAGTTCTAGAAAAGGTTTGCTAATTCAAGCAACGGGCAGCCTCTTTCAAAAGTGGTTTTAAGTATTTCATGGTGCAGGATCAGAGGATAATAGGCTTTTTTTTAATCTGTTGCAGCATGTACCACCTCATTATCTGGGTGCTTCAGAATACACTCTTATTTGGGAGCATTAATTTGATGTTATGGGTCATTTTAACTGTGAACAGTTTTCCCTTTTATCTCTTGATTTGGGATGAGTATTTCTCATGAGTTATTCTCGGTGTATTTACACATAGCTTTGCTAGTTCTTAGATCTTTTCCTGTGGGTCCTTTGATCCACAGCAGTTAAGCATAAGGGGTAGAAACTCTTTAAAAATTAAGCTTTGGTGTCTTTTTTTTCCTCCCCCTCTGCAGTGCCTAACTCATGGGACAAATGTCTTGTTATCAGAAACTCTGAAAATTAGCTTCTGTTGAACCTATATGCATGAAATCCTATGAAATGCAGCATTTTAGTTTTGTAGTCCACATGCCTCTAGATTTTTCTTTTTCTATGTCAGTATTTCAGACCATTATTTTGGTTGATATTTCAGTACTTAAGTGTACCAAGAACTTAGCTTTCAGCAAGCCATTTTTAGAATGTACAGTGTGTACTGATGTACATGAGTATTTAAGGGAGTATATGGTATGTACAGTCAACAAACTGTAGCCAAAGTGGTTAAAAAAAACCCCTATAGCAATATTAAAATATTAAGTACAGATAGTTCTGCATATGGTGAGTTGTAGTAGGCTACATAAACAGCTGAGGTTTTGCTAGCACTGATTCTTTTCTTAACACTTGACCATACTATCTATAAGATGGTATTTTATACTTTGTAAAGAATAATAATTTTTTTTTAAATCAAATTTCAGCAATTTAAGGACTTTAAGACTGAGATTCCAATTAAGATTTCCTATTGTTACCAATTTTTAATCAAAAAAATGTTTTTAAAAAACACAGATTCTTTAAAATCTCAATCTAAAGTATTCTGATCATATTGAAATCGTTCATTTTCATTGCAGGTATGGGATGGCACAAAATGTTCCTACCCAACATGGAAGGTGCCTGTGGAAGCAAGAGACCTGGAAGGAGAAAAGGTGGTTCTTCATCAGCTGCGAAATCTAACGGTGGACATTCTAGTCTATGATAACCATGTACAACTAGCAAAATCACTTAAGGTATTGCACAGTTTGGTGTTTCTAATGCTCATTTTCTGGCCTGTTTTCTGCTCAGAACTCACTTCGGAGATTGTATCAATTAAGTTCTGCTGTTAATTAGTTTCAAATGTTCCTATTTATCTTTCACTGTATTTCCCATGCATTTTATTGGAATGCAAAACTCCTTCAACATCTGTAAAACAGCCTCATTACTCTAAAATTGCCATGAAAAAAATTCTTCCAATTAAGCAGTTCTTTCCAGTCACTGTAATATCATGTGTAATCCTGTGAAAATAATGCACTTAGAAAATGTATTCTGTGCTTCAGAGTTATTTTTTAAATTATATAAAGTGGGGTTAAATTTGTAGTCCCATTAAAGGCCCATAATTCTAATGTCAATGAAAGATTTTCTGTTCTATAAACTTCTGCAATTTGCAGTGCAATCTTCATTTAGTGGGTCAGTAATGTTGATTATGCTTAGATGGAGAAAACAACAGCATAATTAAGCATTTGATCTTCAGCAATACTGCCATCTTGCTTTTGAATACAGTAAATTAGCAAAGAACACATCTTTGGTTTTATGCCTTGCCCTCTATACCAAATCATTGTTTTTAAGAAAGTGTTTACCACAAAATGCAGATAAGTGATAGCCATTTGTTAGGCTGGGGCTACCAGCAGACCTGAAATCAGCTTGATATATTAATGCCTGTTCATATGTGAAATGACAGATAGCAGAATAACTCACCTTTGTGTAAGTATTCCTAATAAAACTTACAAAAGTGTTTGATAACTTACAGGTTCTCTTCCAGAATTTTTCTCTTGCTAACTAGTGTAGTTTATGGATATAAGTAACTGCTGATGTTTCAGTGAAGATACATGTTTTGAAAATTAAGGAAAAAATATTTTAACATTAATAAAATGTATTTTCTTGAGTAGCCGATGATACTCCCTTTATTACTCTCCCATTTATAGTCAGAAATTCCCATTGAATATGCGGTACATGGGAAGTCTTCATCAGCTCTGGGTTTTTTTTTCCTGTCCCTTAAGCCCTTTCTTTCTTACCCCTAAAATACCTGTACCTTGCTGATTACTGCACTATGTAGCTAATTTTCTAATATCAAATGAAACTTAAGAAACTGGTTTGACCTACTGAGCAACACCAGCTTTTTCTTCCTTGTGGCTGCGTCCACAGTTGCAGGAGTTTGACTCACACAAGCTGCAGAAGTTTTAAGTTAGAGCATTTTTTAACACTGCTTTTTAGTGGATTTCCTTAGTGGAGTTACTGAAGAAAATGCTGATATCCTCACAATTAAATTTCAGGAAGATTTATTGAGTTCAGGTTACAATAAGTGCAATGAATTTTATTTCACAGAATAATCTAGATTAATAAAATTAATCTAGGTAATAAAATTTTGAGGGAGTCTTCCTCAAATGGAAGATTTAATAGAAGGTTTGTTTCTAAATATTTGTGCAAATCATGTCATATCTTAGAGAGTATTTATTATACTTTCTTACTAATCTGTATAGTATTTTATTTAGTTCAGGGTCTTTTAATGCAAAGGTGGTTTTCAAAAAATCATTTAAGTAGAAGACTGGAGATCATCTAATGTATGTATGTGCACCTTCCCCAGTGTGATCTTGTATCTTGGCATGTGTTCAGACAAAGGAGCTCTGAGTAAACACTTCAGTCTAGAGAAAATGCATCATGTATTACAGTGAATTTTTAGTAAGTCCTGTGTCAGGGACAGCCCTGTGTCAGGGATAACCCTGCAAGAGTTTGTTAAAAGCTCCTTGTAGTGATTGTCTGTCCAGAGAATGTTGAAGATGGGATCATTTTACCCCATTTTTCGAGACAGTCAAATGACATTTACAGTTTTTGATGGAGAGAATTTATGCGATATTGAAGGTACACTACAGTTGATATTCTAAGTAGACTTTTGTCCCCTGTATTTACTGGCCTCCCTTTCTTGCTGGGTAAGATTGTGACTTCCCAGCATTTCCTGCCTTAGCAAAATACAAACAGAATTTTCAGAAATTCTGCAGCAAGAGCTGCAACTAAGCACAGACTATGCTGCTTTTTTCCCTGAATTTCTCTCTTCCTCTGTCTACCTGGGATGCATGAGGCTGTCTCATTACCCCAGGAACCCCAGCATGCAACAAATTCTCTGGACTAGAGTTTCTCCTCATAGGTTGTAGTTTGATCTTCTTCAACTTTTCTTTTTACAGTTTTTCCAGAGGTGAATCCTGAGAAGGATTCACACAGACCTTGCCAAACAACTCAGGAATAGGTCTGTGACATGGGTTTCTTCATCTGGGGCATTTTGCTAGGTGTTAAATGTCAAAATGAGCATCAGTGGTCAGTCAGTGCACAGTGGGAGTCCATCTGTCCACAGCTAGTTGGAGGTTTACTGGTGTGCTGTTATTGACTACACGGTTCTGTGCATTCCTCTTAGGGCTTGATGCCATCAATTTTTTGTTGCCGTGCGTTTCCTGGATAGCACAGGTAAAACAATTATGCTTGAGCATGCATAAAAGTCCTAGATTGTAATTTCACAGTATTTGTGTTAGGTATCTCCAGATGCAGGATTCTAATATTTTAAGCTGTTCCTCCCACTGTATGCAATGTCATGTCTTTTTTGATAGTACTTCAGACTAAGAAATCTCACTTGCCTTTCTAGTGGCAGAACACCACACCCCCCCATCCCACAACCAAGTCCTCCAAACTCTTTAAATGGATTTAAGTTGGTGGGTTTTATTGCAAAGGATCACACTTGAATGCTGTGCATGTGCTTCCTCTCATGTGCAAAAAGTTGGACTCTGTTTACTCACTAAAACTAGACTGTTGATATGACAAAATGATGATAAATTTCATTGAATATTATCACCCATAAAATAGGCATAAGACTTAGTGCAGATGATTTTATTAAATGATTATTGTAAATAAAGGCAGCCTCTTGTCATAACCGTCTGGCCAAGCATGAACCTTTAACTACCATAATAAATGACCATCCCAAATTCATCAGTGGCTTAAATGTGAGCGTAACCCTATAAATATTGAAATAATCATGAGAATTTACTACGTTAAGCAGTTGGTTTAGTTGGCTAGTTACAGGGAGCTGCATGTGTGACTTCATTTTAGTTCTTTTTAGCCTTAATGTGTGTTTTTAAAATAGTCATATTTGAATTAGACTGAAAATAGGGTATTCCTATATATTATGTTACTGCAAGAAATCTGTTTTCATTGCTTGAATTTGATTTTAAATGAACTCTCTGTAAATGAGGTGGGCAGTTCAGAACTGCTGTGAAGTCAAGTAAGGAGTTGGTTTTGTACGAGGCGTTAGCGATGGCTCTGTACATCGTGACATTTACTTTAAGGGAGATTATGATTTCCTCTCAGTCGAGTACACAAAGACTTGCTGGGTCCGCAGGCATTCTGCTAACAGCAGAAATCCAGAGGCGTTTTCAGACCCAGCTGTGAGCAGCGAGCAATGCTGCCTCCCGAAGGAGCTCCCAAGAAGCTTGCGCTCCGTCTCGCACAGCCCGATCTGGTGCTCTCGGATGACGTTCGTCACCTTCCAGGCTTTCTCAGTATTTGGCAATGCTGATGACAACGCACCTCTCCAATAACGGTTCTTACTGATGTTAAAATGTATAAATTGATAACATTTTCAGAAAAGGGATCTAAAAAAATATGCATATATATAGGAAAGTCTCTTTTTATAGTGATCATAAGTCTTGGGAAGTTGAGTGTTGCTCTAAAACATGTAATTCGGTTGACTTTTATATGACTTTCAGCACAGAAGCTCAGAAGAAAAAACCCAGTATTTTGTATTCTTGGCTCTCCTCTTGCATGTGTAATGTTTCTACGTGCAGGAAATAGGTTTTTTCATACATTGTTTTTTGAAATAAAACCTTCAATTATAATAGACTTTTTCCTCCTCAAAAAAAATATTCTTGGAATAAAAAAAAAAAAAAGTAGTTTGGCACTATTATATTGACATAAGGTGATTTGATAAGCAGAATTTAGCAAAGAATTTTTTAAAAAAACCTTTCTCCAAAAGCATTTGTCATAGTCATTAGGCTAGTTTCGTAGTATAACTGTCTCTAGTGATTTTGAATATTTAACATAATTAAGTGGAATTTAGCATCTGGAAAGAAAATAAAAAGTACTCCAGATAAGCTTCTTAACTGCCTTCTAAATGCACAAGCTGTCCTGCTGGTATGCTTTGAATGAACAAAATGAGCAGCCCCCTAACAGTGCATATCCATTGAAACTCAGGTAAGAGCTCCATGCCAGAAGCAAAATAGGTGCAGCCTGAAGTACACTTTTTTATGTCCCTGGTGTCTGAATTTGAAGATACACTGCCTTTTTCAAGTATGATTATTGTTTGAAGGAGCAGCTTGATACCAGCATTGTATAGTTATAGTCCTTGATACAGAGCAGAATTCCTGAATCAAGATGCTACTGTATCTGCTTTTATGCTTATACACATGCATGTCTAAGTGCTGTCCTAAGACCTAGCCAACCCAGTCAACAGGAGTTCTTTTTAGGTTTCTACTGGTTAAAGAGGGAGCTGAAGTAAGACTTAACACACTGGCTGCTGTTGATTGAAGTAAATTTAAAAGAATTTATCATTTATATAGGGTTCTCTAAAAGATACTTAGAGCAAATATAAATCTAGGTTATTGAATGTGTGTAGCTCGCCAGCTTGATCTTAGGTTATGCTTTAAAAAATAAAAAAATTTAAAAAAAGGCTGCTATTTAATTTGATTCAGAGGCCTTTAAAACACATCAAAGGGAAATTAACTCTGTAAGTCTCCAGACTATCTGCCTTTAGAACCCTGTTACGGTTTGGGTTTTTTGCGGTTTGGAGGAGTAGAATAATAGGTGTGGTATTCTGAAATAAAAGCAAAGTTATAGAAATGGTTTTTATGTTCAGAAGTCCATAGCTGCTTTGTAATAGTTACTTGTATTAGTTAGCCTAAGTCTATTTGTGTAACTTGACAAAATTTTCAGAGAACACAAAATTATTCTAAGCAAAAGCAGCAGCATATTCTCCATGTACCCAAAGAGAAAATGTAGCAGTGGTACAATCTTTCATTTAGGAAGAGTGGAAAAATCTTTGAATTTCTAACATGTTGCCTTTTGTCCTGGTGCTGAAAAAATGGTATCTGTAATTTAAGAATGAGATACAGTAAAGAAATCTGGCAAAGCAGATGTGTTTGCATATATACAGAAACAGATAATATGTCATGCATGATGGTGAACATGAGGCCAGTTGCAGAGTGCAATAATACATGGACAAATCACAGCACATCAGTCACTGGAGCACTGTGTTTTGAATATAGACAAGTTGTGCCCTCAGGAAACAAAAATACTTGCTCATTTGATCTGTTGTCTTAAGTCTGCTTGAGAATCAGATTGTATAAAGCAGCTAATGCTGGCTCTGAATCAGCCTTTGCTGCCAGTAACATTGTCTGATAAAGCAAAATAAGTCACCCGGAGAGGTTTTGGATTCTCCGTCTTTGAAAATGTTCAAAACCCAGCTGGAGACAGCCCGAAGAAACCTGCTTTGGGCACAGGCACTGGACTAGTCAATCTCCAGCAGTCCCCAGGAACTTCAGCTATTCTGTGATTCAGTGAAAACAGAGAAGCTCTTCGAGGCCTAGAATATTTCAAGTAAATAGCTAACTTTGTGTTATCAATTTTTTATTTTCTTTAAGATTGGAAGTTTTCTGAGAATTTACAGTATTCATACAAAACAAGCAAGTCCTGGCAGTGAAGAAGTCTCAAAAATAGAATTTCATCTTCATGGTGGCACCTGTTATGGTCGAGGAATAGGAGTCTTACCAGAAAGTAACCCGGATGTTAAGGAACTAAAAGCGTAAGTTCCTCCCTCCCCAAGACCCGTCTGGACACCTATCTGAGTGATATGTCCTAGGGAGCTGCTTTGGCAGGGGGGTTGGACCCGATGATCTCTTGAGGTCCCTTCCAACCCCTACGAGTCTATGATTCTATGTGTTTCTGGAAAACTCTAAGCTAAAATAACAACTGTACAGTTTAGGACTATAAATATTTGTAAGAACCAGAAACTCTGAAACAGAATGTCCTTAGCATCGCTAAGATGAAGAGTAAGTATTTGGGTGGATTGGTAAATAAAGACTTAATTTTTCAAATTGAATATACAGCAGGAATAACTATTTGTATTTTACAGTGCTGTAATAAGACCTGGCCACATTAACTTACTTATTCTGGTTTATGGTGGCATGTAATCTTTTAAAGATACAAGCTATGGTTAAGGAAAGAAATTAAGAACACTTTAAGCATGTGTAAATGTGTTATTTGGACACAGTTACTTCAAAATAAAGCATATGCTTCACTGAACTGCATCACATACATACGGAAAGGCTGAGTAACCAAAGTCCACATCCTTTTATCAGGAGTGCTGTTTCCAGTAGGGCAGATTTCTTTTGGCACTATATTGTGTTTAAAGTTTCAGAAGTGATTTGGGAGCGAGTGTGTCATCTGCATCATTACTATACACTCCTGCAGCTTCTGGCTGGCTGGAGTTTCATGTCCCTGCTGGAAAATTTATGTCTGAACATTATACCTGTCTATCACTAAATAGTAGATTTCATATAAGTGTATGTATGGTCATATATATATATATGAAAGATTTCTCAAGGTTATAAAATATTTAGCCATTTATTTTTAGATTCTTAGAATCGGTGGATCTGGCAGACAGTCAGAATATGGAAAACATGTCTTCATTGGAATTAGATGGCACTTTTAACAATGTTACAGGTAAGAGAAATTTAAAGTTGGCTTGTTATTTCTTCTAGCACATCTGTGGTCAAGTGAAGGTCACAGTTACTGCTTCTCTAACTGTATAATGTTACTTTCCCATATAAAGCCTTAGAGAATTCTCTTGGATTATGGGAGTGGCAGTTGACATTACCCTATCTTTCTATCTCACAGCAGAAGCCTTTCATATTCATGGAAAAATACTTACTTAAGAGGTAGAGAATAAATTATTAAACACTGATGGTGTTGATCATACTATATTAGATCCTAAAGAAGAGAGTGATGTGGGGAGTTTCCCAGAGACAAGCACTGAAAAAACTCCTCTAACAAGCTGCTTGTTGAGGAGCCTTTCTAAAGCCCTTGGATGGACAGTTGTGTCAGTGGCAGTTACAAGGTGTAGCACAGTGGAAAAGTCTTACAGACAGTTCTGTAAATTCAATATTGTTCTCTCAATGGCATTTTTAGCTGCAAGTAAGAATAACTAAAAGTTAATTAAACTGTAAAGCCAGCTGAGAATTGTCTGCATCTTTTCTTCTAGCTTATAAAATCCTACGTTACTTAGCCATTAGTAACATACTGCAACAGTGTACTTCTGAAAGGGGACAGAAGTCAAGAACAAATAAATGCTTTGTGTCTAGACCAAACCACTACAAATTTAGAAAGAATTTTATGCAGATTTACAGCACTGTTTATTTGTAGTGGAAGTTGTTCAGTGGAGGGACCAGGTATTCCATATTTTATTTTTTTTAAAAATAATGTGTTTATGGTCTTGTCCAAAAAAAATCAGAGGAAAGAACATAGTTTATGTCAGCAGTATCATTCACAGTATATATTTGAAGTGTGTTCATTTTGATGGGTATGTCTGTTTAATATATGCACTAATTTCCCCCACGTATTTTAATTCTTGATATCTAATGTTTTTCCCCTGCTTACTTTGCTTTTTCCTTTTGCAACATTGTATTCATATATTATTAGGATTTACATTTCCCTTTGTTCAGCTTTTTTGTTTTGTGTGTGCATATATCTGCCAGTCTATCTATCTATCTATTTTGGTCTGTACACTTTATAAGAAAAGAAGGAAAATAATTATGAAATTCTTCTTGATTTTTAGACCTTGAATCGCATTTACAGAGATGTCAGCAGTTATCTGTTACAGGTAGGAAATATTTTGACCTTGAGGTGAAATTTTTTTTTTTTTAGGAAAGAACAAAAATTTTTAAGATACCAGCTTGAAAGTTGAAATAATATCTTTTAGAATAGCTCTTAGTATAACAGGTAAAAGTTTACGAATGCTACATTGGTTTTATTCCATTTTTAAAGTACAGTGTATTTAGATATCCTTCCTGCATTTGCTTGGGTTTTTTTCTACATGTGAATTTCTGTACCCTGAAGTACACCATGGTCCCACAGCCTCCTGTGATTAATCTTAAAGACTATAGCAGCTTATTGTATTGATAAAACTGAGGCTGAAACTGGGGAGGGAATTGTAGCTGGAAATTTAGGGGAAAATACATAGCTGTGATGGCCATTTCTCATATTCCAGATATTATTGTGTTTATTAGGTATGCATGGCTCTTTTGTGTGTGCTGTTGTTTTGCAGTGTTAACAGATCATCAGGATTTGAACAACACAGAACTGAAAACAATTCTGAACAGCACAGCTCCTCAACAGTACCGCATTAGAGCAAAGCTGAGAACGTATAAACCCGAGAAGCTCTATCAGTCTGTTAAACTTCACTGTTCCAAATGCAACTCTTTGTAAGTTTTTTACACAATGAAACTAGTTTGGAATTGTTCTGTATGTTTTGGGATGCCTCGA
>VZTU01034136.1:0-30356 GCA_013400835.1 Zapornia atra | reverse complement strand
TTTTTTTTTTTTTTTTTGTAAAATGAGCTGAATGGAAATGTGTTTAATTTTGAGCAAAGATTTGAAGCTCACTGGTGATAGGAAAATGTTAAATCATCAGATGATTTCCATTTAAAGAATCCTTTGAGTGCTTTCAAAACAATTTTTCTTTATTTTCAGATTTAGCAGTGCAGTTGTTGCCGTATCAAAGTTGTATTCAAGTATTTGTTTCTCTCTTGCAGTTTTAAGACAGGATATACAAAAAGGTGTGATAGTCTCCAAGTAAATGAATAAAATTTTGACTAAAGGATATCTTCAAGAGAGGGTATCTTTTCTTGATACAAAAAATATAAGGGAAACACTATTCACCTTGATATTTTTGTCTTTTGTTTCTGTCCTGAGTCATTTCACTGACCATTTTGTCATTATTATTTCCCCTTTAATGCTGTTTGTCATTGTATCAAATAATCCTTAATCAAATAATTTATGTCATCAAGCCATTTCTGCTGTGTATTAATCTAAAAATGAAAGTTTGTTTGAAATGGCCTATTTTTGATTAAAGTACTGAGTGGCATATATTACAGCACTACTGGTGGTTATCTGAATCCTGTATTGTATTATTTTGCCTGACTTAGCATCAGTCCTGGGCAAACATCTTTATTGTTGCTGGTGTAAAACTTGCTTCCTTTAAATGATGGCACGTTAGTGTTCTCCCAGCCTTTTGAATTTTTTTACACATTATAGATTTATTGGATGCAAACATCACCAAGACAAGAAAATGCCTCTCCTATCCTTCTCTTACAGCTTTTGGATGCAAAGTAGCAAACATGCAGCCTTATCAGATGTTGTTACTACATTCTCTTGGTTGCTAATGTAAAAGGAAGTGCTTCATCATCTTCACAACAAACATACAAGTGAACGGTCTTTTTTTACCAAATATAAAAAGGAGATAATTACCAACTATCTCTGCGACTTTTTTTCTCTTTTTTGATATGTTTGCCAACTCAGCACAGTAATAAGCATATAGAATTGATAGAGTTTTGTTTGTTCCTTATGGAATTGTCTTTGGCTTTTAAATCCTTTTTCTATATTCTTGACTTTTTAATGTCTTCACTTCTGTTCTTTTGAGTCTCCTCCTGTTTTACACACTGCTGCCTTGTTTTTCTGCAGACTTAGAGAAGACTTTAACCAGATAGCTTTGTGAGGCTTCAGTTACCATATTTCCTGCTGATACTACTGCCATCCTGCTGCAATGATGGGATGACTTGCAGTGCTTTTCCAGAAGTTTAGCTTCCCTTTTGGTTGAGCTAAGAGGCCCAGGAAGGAAACATGATTTAGGGGTGTCCTTCCCTCCCACTCATTCTGCTGTGGCAGAAGTTGTTTCATGCTTTAGCATATATTGTAGAGCCTTACTGAACAAAATCCAGTGCAAGTTTGATCCTTTAACGCTTTAAGCAGTAAGATGTATATCATGCTGGGGGTATAAAATCCTTGAGGGTGATGTGGTTTTGGTTTTTAGACTTTGAAACTTCTCTGTAAATAGCAAAACACTGATATGCATGGATCTAGCTTTATTTATGTATTCACAGTTCAGAAGTTTAAATCCTCATGTTTAGTTTAGTTCAAACCCAACTCGTTTCATTCCTGCCTCTCCAGGAAACCACAAGGCAGGCTCTAGAGGCTGGAAGAGTTTAACGAGTG
Source organism: Zapornia atra (assembly GCA_013400835.1). Classification (NCBI taxonomy): domain Eukaryota; kingdom Metazoa; phylum Chordata; class Aves; order Gruiformes; family Rallidae; genus Zapornia; species Zapornia atra. The sequence continues at coordinate 28,676 of VZTU01034136.1, read as the reverse complement.
TAGCTAGAAAGATGATGTGTTATGTTAGATCCGTTGCTTTTGCATTTAAATTAACAATCCAGGAACACAGGCAGAAAGAGTTTGTGTAAAAAGCGCTGTGTTCATGAAATGGAAGCTCTCAGGGTCAGGAAGATCTCTTGTGTGCTACTTCTACAGTCATAGCAGAATAATATCAAACTCTGGTTTCACGGGCAGGAATTGTTCTGTTCACTAGTGGAAGCAGCTGCTCTTGGGTTTGAAAGCAAAATCATCAGAATAATCTGCAGGAATTGATGGCATTTCTTCTGTAACTCCCCTCTGGTACCTACTTTCTTTCAGTGTTTTATGAAGTAGTCCAAGATTTTGGTCCCACTCCCTCCCTTTTTTTTTGTCGTCCTTTTTTGTCACAATTTATATTCCACCTGAAGCCAGCAGGGCTGTCTCACTTAGGAGAAAGCATTCTAATGTGTTTTTTTTCTTTCTGTGCAAACCACTGACTTTTTGCCTGTTGTTGGTAATATTGGTAAAATTCGAATGGCCTGCTTTACTTCCCTGTCAGTTGCAACCAGAAATGCACAAGTGATGCACTCCCAGCAGGATGGGAAAGGTGTGATGCAGAATGGCAGATTTTCCCTTTGTAGCACCTGTGTGAAGCTATTCCGCTCCTGCCCCTTTTTCTTTCCCCCCTCCCCTCAAAAGAGGCAAATTAAAAACAGGCTATAACATAAAACTTGAAATTACCTAAGCTTGTATGGTCTTTTTACTCTGTTGAACTACTGTGCACTTGTATGGCCTTTTTAAGCCCAACTAAAATCTCATAAAACTGATATATTTGGTTTTCCATGGATTTATATATGTGTGGATGCAGCCAACTAGGCTGCCTCCACTCCTAAGTAAGGTTAGATTACTTCATGTATTTATTAACATGGGAATTAATTATCTTTTCATAATTTTCTATAGAACTCTAAATATTTGCAATGATGTAACAACAGAAGTATTTTTCCTGTGTACACTTTAACTCTCATGACTGTATTTTAATACTTATTCAGAGTACTGCCTCTCTTGTTGAGAGATCGCCTAAGGAGAAGCTGCTTGAATTTACTTACTCATTTTGCAAATTATTTTAGGCTGGAAGTTCCAGATGGAGATGCCTTTGACTTAATTTTACAAGGCTCTACAGTTACTGCCCCCAACCCAGAATTGCACAATACGTCCTGGTATGATTCTGTAACGTGGACTACACAAGACCAGAAACAAAGGAAAATAGCTATCCATTTTGTAAAGCACGATGAAATGCTTCAACAGCCTGAAGATACTTTGCTTATGATAGAAGGTAAGATAAATTGCAGATATACCACATCTTAGGGTACAGTGTCTACTCTGAGTATATAGAAATCTAAGTTACATTGAAGAGGTATTCAGATGTATTCACTGATGTTCATAAAGGCATCTTCAAAGAAATAAAACTCAGCTGGAACTGTAAGTCATCTGTGGAGGTCTGGTAAGGTGCTTCTATTTTAAAACTATGCCAACAAGTTTATTGTTTATTCTTCTAAAACTAACATCTGAACGATTTTTTCTAGCTCTGCTTACTGATACTTGGGTTTGATCTGAAAAAAATCACCAAGTCTTCTAAAACCCCATATTTTTAGTCTTTATGTGGAAAAGTTTCGGAAGGCTTCTGATAATACAAGCCTACAATTAACTTTGTCAGCCTCTGGATGTCAGTGTTGTTTCAGATTAATAAAGCTTCTCACAGCATGAGGGGGTTTTGTTGGGTTTTTACCAGATTTTCTCAGGGAAGAGAAATAGCCACTAAGCTTTAACCAAAGCAATTTAGCAAGAATAGTAAAAAAGAATGCTTTGAATAGAATAAAATTAATAAGTAATTGCATATAGCACCATTCTGAGTTTGAAACAGTCTTCAATTGTGCTCAAGTAGTGGTGTGAATAAGCCAATGTAAGTCAGGTGGCCCTTTGTGTAAGGGTTACTGACAAAACCCCTTCTGTTTTCTGCTTTGTTTGATATTCCACTAGTTCCGGTAGCTGCTTTATTTCTGACATGTTCCAAACTTTTTTGTTTTGGTTTGTTTTTTTGTGCAATCTAACCTTATCTTTGTGAAACCAAAAGAAAAAAATAATTATTGCTACTCTGTTTTCCTAAAATAACTGAATAAAAAGAACTTAGCAAATCTTTTTTAGATATTAAAATGCAATGCCAGCACCTAAATGTGTGTGTGTACATGCTTCATGTTGAAGCACAAGGAGAAGACATAATACGTGGTGAGCCTTGCCAAAGCTACATGCTATTGTAGTATTTACCTTTATCTTTTTGGAGGTGGGATTTTGATGTCACCCTAGAAATCTTCCCAGCACTTTTTCAGATATGGCCTCAAGGGCCAAACACATTATGACTTCTATTAGACAAACATGGTGTAGTTTTTACTCATTTGTTAAACACAAGTGAGTTTGCTTTTCTATTCTTTACTTTCCCATAATCGTTATGATGAAACAAGGGCTTCTTTTTGAGTGTTGGACATCTATTGGGCTGGAATTGAGGAAATAGGTGGATAATGGATGGAATTCTACATGACCCCAGAGCAAGGGGAATCCCTAACTGTTGCTACAGATGAGTTGACCTGAACAATGAAACATTACGGTTAACAAGCAGCTCCATGCTACTTACATATCCTTGTTATCTGTATATGCAATCACCAGGATCCATATCATTGTCAGCTGCTGATAACTCTGTGTTCTGTGCCAGTCTCTTAAAAGCCAGACTACATTTGCTCAGTGTAACTTTCTATTGCAGCAAAGTTTAAATTCTGGAGACCTTTTAGCCATGTCAGTTAAAAGTACTCTGAATTTTGTATGTTAATCTCGTGAATGAGAGTTTAAATATATATGACAGACTTTATCTGTGTCACTGTGCTTGAAGGACCTTTGTTTTCTAACCTTTGGGGAAGCCATTTCAAGTATGTATTCTTCTGTTTATTTTTTTTTACTAGTGGTTAATTGAGAAGGTTTAATGTTGTGCATTTTAACATCACCAGTAATAATGCAACTTTATTGGTTTTATTTTCTTGTTTGGTTACCTCTGCAACACAAGTGACAAATCTATGCAAGTATTACTTGTCATAAAGTCCTTGAAACATCTTAATTATAGCTAGTGGTAAACACAGATATAGATGTATTTTAAAGCAATTTTCTCACCTTTTTACTGTTGTTCATAAGCTGATTAAATCATACTTTTATGTTGAACTGTTCTCTGTGTTAAATAAATAAATTTGTAAGATATCCACTGAATTGGTGAAATGTCAGAACGGTTCCATACTTAGTTCTGCAGTCTGTGCTACAGAGACTGAAGACAGGTTATTATGTGATTTGCTATAAATGTGAAAAAACTTTTTTCCTGTCACTGCAATTGGAAAATTGCAGGGTTCCTGCTGTAATATGTTAAATTTCTGCTGTGTTCTTAGCATGGCCCCATTTTAGTACCACTCAACTTAGTTTGGTGGTTCTGCATTTCCCATCTCATGTCAATTCTGACATGCTTGAATAGCTAATAACCAGCCATAAACTGCTGGTTAAAAATTAATAGAATTTTTGCCACTTAAAAGCTGAAACAATCAGTTACTTAGGAGCAATTACAAAAAGTGTTCCCCCCCCGCCCCAAAGAAAATTGCTAGTAAAATCATAGTAGAAACTAAATTACATGAAAGTGATGCTAACTAAATACAACTTCATGGTTACAGTGAAAAATTGTGAAGAAGGTACTAAGGCATGTGCTCTGATAAATGTATTGAGTTCAAGAATTAGAAGGTTATGGACTTTTTTTTTTTTCTTTTCAGTTTTTCATAGTGGCCCTCAATTTTTACTGAAGTCCTGAAATGAACATCTATTCCACAAAGAAATTCAAGTTGTTCAATTTATTCTTGATGACAATCTAAAAAAACATGTTTTCCTGTTTTAATAGGTGGAACACTAAAAGAAGTCGGGAAGCTTACAAAAAGATTTAAATGTGTTATTCCTGTGAGATCCACAGAAGATGATCTTGAATTGTTAGATCTTTCAGCTCCTTTTCTTTTACAAGGGAATATAAAATATTATGGGTAGGTTGAAAGTATTTATATTTTAGTAGTTGCAGTAATAGATAGAGATCCCCATCCTCAGTAATTCAAACCAGTGCTCAAGGATTCTTTGATGAAGAATACATAACATGATCAGCAGTACTGAGATGAGGGATGGAATGCCATACTACTACCTTGTATTGAAGGACTCAGCTGCAGCTGGGCTTTACCTTGCTCTATACATCTTATGCCTTTAATTACACAGCACCCTGGGTTCAGTATCGCTTGTGGTGTGTGGTTAGGGCAGGATGCTACAGAGACAGAAAAGCTGTAAGTCTGTAGCCTGCAGAATGCCTAAATCTTGCTCTTTTAGTCCAGATTTTCCATTTTCTAGTTTAACTTGTTAGACTTAAGTCAAAACATTTGTTTCTTTGCAACTGTAAGCTGGGTTTTTTTTTGTACACAAATAGTATTTAAATAGAGACAGACAAAGTAATTTCAGGATGTCAGTCTCATGTGTCTCTTATTTTTAGTGTTGGGAAAGCTTGGGTTTTGGAAGAAATAGGGAGTTTTGACCAGCCTTTTCTCACCATTTACCATTTATTGAGATCCACAGCACTGCAGATTGGCTTGCCTGTTTGTAGATACCAGTTGCTGTAGGGACAACTTCAACAGGGTTCTGAATTCCACAGTTCCAGGGCTGTGGAATACAATACACACATCTAGGTGTGACACCTGTGCTGTGCTGTGCAATCCCGCATTCCTGCTCAGAGAGAGCTACTGGCAGTATGTTCACTCAGCACTACGCAGCAGCATGGGATTGCCAAGCTGGGAAGTACCAGTCTACTTCAGGCAAGCTGCCCATTCCTCCCTCTCAGCAGTGCCAGTAAGTTCAAGAACAACACTGTGTGCTGTGCAGAAATATTACACATTTCATGCAAACCTTAAAGCTTCCCATAAGGACCTTATACAAATACAGATAATTGTTTTTCTTTGTCATATATTGTTCTGACCTTTCCAGATATGGCTGCCCACAGCTTTTTTTACATAAAGGCAATATATGGATATTCCTACTGGGAGCGGATCTTCACTAGTACAAAGTATTTCCACTCACACTCAATAAAATCCATTTATTTCCCCAGCTACACACAAGTCACCTCAGACATAGTTCTCTGTTTAAATGGCTGCATTGTAAAAGCCAGTGCTGCATAAGATATTCCATGATTGTTTATAGGATATTTGGGAAGGATCCTCATGAGGATGTTGACATTTCAGAGCTTTGTTCCACATGCTTTTTTTATCAGTAGCATATACTTCTAAAAATGATTGTGTCTAGTAGAATGAAAAGCTATTTTTGCTGTAGGAAAGAGCTTGAAAACCTGCATGTGTATGCATATGTATGTATATTTGTGTGTTTATATATATGTATATATAAAGACACACGCACTTGCATATAAAAATCAAAATTCACACCTAAGTTACTTTCTTGGAATTTGGGTGGCTTTATATAATTTATATAATTTGGGAAGAGCTAGTGCTATTGATTTTTATTTGATTTTTATGACATGACATTTTGCATGGAATTCTGAAAGATAATAAATCTCTCTTTTAAAAGTTTTAACTGTGATATACTGGCACACAAGCTTCATTTGGAAAAAAAAAATATTTCTTGAGAACAACTTTGAAAATAGTTCTTCAATATTTTTTTGTCTATTGCAGCATTTGCTTAGTATGTCACCTGTAAGAGATTGCTTTAATAACTCGTAGTTAATAATTTTTAAACATAGGTAAAGCCAAATTTCTCCTCTATCCCTGTTGTATTTATAGTGTGCCACAAATTGAGATTCATTCCCTCTTTTAAAAGTCAGATGTTTGTATTGCTAAATAACAAATTAGTTACATATAAGTATAGGTTTAGCAGTGACATATAAAGGTAAGTTTAGCGATGTGGTGATCATAGAATCAGGGAATGGTTTGGGTTGGAAGAGACCTCAAAGACCATCTAGACCCAACCCCCTTGCCTTGGGCAGGGGCACCCTCCACTAGACCAAGTTGCCCAGAGCCCCATCCAACTTGGCCCTGAACACTGCCAGGGAGGGGCAGCCACAGCTTCTCTGGGCAGCCTGTACCAGGGCCTCACCACCCTCATGGGGAAGAATTTCATTCATCTACACAATCTAACCCTACTTTCTTTCACTTTAAAACCGTTGCTTCTTATCCTGTCAGTACGGGCCTTGGTGAAAAGTGTCTCTCTTTTTTATAAGCCCTCTTTTTATATAGAAATGCTGCTCTGAGATCTCCCTGGAGTCTTCTCTCTCCAGAGGCAACAACCCCAATGCTCTCAGCCTTGATGTACAGTTTTCCTCCCTTTTGTTCACTGAGGTAGTCTTTCCCAGACCAAAAGATTTATTCCTTCTTGGGTCTAATTCAAAAGCAGCATTGAGGGTTTTGATGTGGTCTAAAGCTTGTGTGTTCAGTACAATAGTTATTTTAAACAGCAATAGAAAAACATTTTCACTCCCACCAAGTATGGAAATCAGAATTTATTTTTTTTTTTTGTGCAGCAAGTTTCTGGTACAAATAAATCAGTGTTTGGTTAGTCTCAGTCTCTTGTTTTAAATGCTAGGTGCAAGCAGTGTTCAACTCCAAAGCCCATCAAGAATCTAAGTTCCATTGCAGCAGAACAACGACCATCATGGGAACCAACTGAAATAGCAAAAGGTCAGGAGACAATATATTGTCCTGAAATACTTTTGTGTCTTGATTCTGAAGAATTAAATACGAAATAGTTTAGTTTCTTGGTTGCAATTTTATACAGAAAGCATGTTTGGTAATGTTTTGCTTTTAGTACAAAGATGTAAAATTTATTCAACTTTTACCAGTTGAAATACATCTACTTTTGAAACCATTACAGTATGAGTTGAAGGATTTTGTATGTTGAATAGTTTCTGCTGCCACAGGTGTCACTAGTACAGGTATGGTAAATTTTTGTGGCAGGTACTATTTTTAAACTGTGTACATGCTTGCAGTCCAAGAAGTTGCTGTTGGTTTTCCTTTTGAAGAACAAGTTTTTCTCACCTGTACTGTAGAGAATCTTACTTAGTAAGAGTAGTGCAAGTTAGACTTTTGTCTTCTGTAAGCCTAATTAGTGCTAAGAATATTCCTGAGAGCCTGCAAGAAACAATACTCAAATGAACGGAGTTTTACGATAACGTATCTGCATGTTCCATGTTTTGTGTGTTCCTTATGTTACTTCATGTAGTTAACACATTGAAATGCTGGAGAAAAAAATGGAGCTTAGCCTTCACAACATATTAAGGAAAAAACAATATTTTCATGTTTATCAGTTCATATTCTGATATATTAAATTGGAACATCTGGCAGTATCTAAGCTTGGTAAAGGTTTTATAAAAGAAAAAATCTGTACAGTGGTTCTCAAGCTATCATAATTACATATTATTAAATGTAAAGTACTATATAACTGGCAGCGTTACAGCACCTGCGATTGACATGTTGTAAAACAATATTCATTTAATGCTTTCTGGCATTATAATGCCAGAAATAATATGCATTATTATTCTTTTCATAATCTGTATTTTCAAACTAAACAATAACCTGAAGTATATCAGATCAGTTGAACATGAAATAACTAGCCAGCTTAAGTAATCTGAAAAGGATTGATGCAGGCTTGCAGTAGCTTTGTATGTTTAAGGTATTTTATGTTTCAAGCAGAACAGTTACCGCTGACAGTGACAGTCTGACTTTAGTCTTATATTTATGCTGGAATATTTCCAAACTGCCAGCAAACTTTTTCAGAATGAGATTTTACTTTAGTTTTTACTAAACCATATGAAACAAATTGTTTTCCTCAGAAGATAGGTTTTCAGGTGGAATGATACCTTGCTGTCACTGAATTAAGAGCAAGTCTCCTTTAATCCTCCATGGGTAAAAGACCAAGATTAGGAGACTCCTACCAAGGTAGGATCTAAGATCTGAGCAAATATTAGCATTTCTTTTACTAGGTTGAAAAAAAGCACTTAATCTTTTATGCTTTTGTATAGACTCATCTGTTAAAGTGTTTCTAGGCAAATTGCAATGTGCTCTCAAAATATGAACCACATTTTGGTATTTAGAGCCTCTGTTTTGGCCTGTCAATTTATACTTTTAATTACAGTATTCAAAGTCAGTTACTATTAAAGGAGGGGATGTTGTCAGCTTGAGTTATTACAGCTTGTCTTGCATATTCAGTCTAAGAAACGGATTTTTATGTTTGGTTTTTTTTCTTCAGTTTTAGGTATTGAGCCACTCCAGTATGTTTTTATTATGAAGTTTACACTGGTTGATGGAACAGGAGCACTAAATGCATATCTTTTTGATTATGTAAGTAAATCTGGGTAAAGGTACACATGATGGGGCTTTGGATTTTATTTGTTTTTATAATAGCAAATGTATGTACAGATTATTCTCTGTATGTTACCCCCAGTTTTTTATGGGGTCAGTTACAAGTGCTGTAATGTTCGTAACACTGTGTAACAGTGAAGATATGCAGAATGTAATTTTCAGTAATTTTTCAATAAAATAGCAGAGTATGGAATATCAAGACATAAAGACAAAATTGAAGTTTGTAGATAGATTATACAGTATTCCCATAGACTTTTATGAGTTTCCGTGGCTGAATTTCTCTTTTATTGGCAGTGTTAGGTTATGCAGCCTGAATGCTGTCTGAATGATGTGAGTGTTTCAGAATTAATGTAGATAACTTCTGGATTAGTTCAAAATCTCATTACTACTACTTTTAACTCTCAGTAGAATCTGTCCATTTAGTTGATTTTTGTTTCATGTGACCATGAGATAGAAGAGGCCTTCCTTCCCCTGAACCTAGGCAGGACTCAGCTATAGCTATACAGGTACTTGTCTTTGATTCCAGAAGTGGCTTATTCATACATAGAATTAAACTATCTTCAGTTTTCTCTGAAGCAACTTAAGATCATTCCTGCTACCCGAGACACTGAAGAACTAATGGTTTTCCTGTCATTACACGCTGTAATGATTTTACCTTCCAAGGGTTAAAATTTGTTCTTGTGTGTATATATATATATATTTTAATATATATATATCACAGGGTGGTTTTTTTTTCCATATCCAAGTTCTTTGAAAGCTCTGCCCATCCTCACTGTTGTTCTGGATTTTTCCCAGGTGGCACATACCTTCCTTTAAGTGCTAAAACACATTCCCAGATAATGCTTCTATATGCATAAACCAGTAGGGTAATCACTTCATTTCTTGCTTACTGATTCATGGTATAATCCCTTCATATCTGAGTAGAACCTCAGCTTTAAGAAATTAATCCTCAGTCTGTGTTTCAGCAGTTAACTTGGCTTGCTAAAAAAGCCGTATTTTATACATGGATGTGGTGGAAAGGGAGGTGTGTGCCCCAATAGTTCTCAAGTTTGGCAAAGATGAATTCTAATTCTTTACTTCTATATACTTGCTGTTCTCCCAGCTTGGTTTTACCTGTAAACACAGTGGGCCTAACTGCTATTCAGTGAAGCAAGTCACTAATGAAAATTCTCAACATCACCAGATTTAAGACAATTCCCTGCAGAATCCACTTTAGACATCTCTCATTTTGACAGTAAATTATTGATTACTCTTCAGTATTATTTTCTTTTATTATTTTTTTCCTTTTTACTCTAATTTGTAAGCTTTATTGTTAGAGTAGCAGTTTGCACAAAGGTGGTTTGAGTAAGAAATTTTGTGATGCTTGAGGTGGAGGATCTCTGACTGACCAGAGCTGGTCATTGCTTCTTACATCTCCAATTTAGTGCCAAAGATTAATTGTAGGCATCTAGCATCCTCCTTAATGAATTTACTCCTTTGCATGCAATTTTTTGCACAGTAGAAATATCTGTTGTGCTGCATTTTATGGGGTTTTTTATCTTTTCTTTTACCTTTAGGGTTGGGGTTTTTTTTATTATTTGGTTCATATGTTTTGGGTTTTACACACCTATTTTAGTTAGTACCCTACATTTTGAGCTGGCATGTCAACCATTTTTTAAAGGGAAAATAATAAAGGAGTGACAAGTTGGTAAAGACGACGATTATAACCTAAAATAGATTAATATTATATTGTACCTTTTGTCCTCCTTCAAGTGCATTTGTGTATTTTCTCATTCCAGCAATTCATAGCTGGGAATATCAGGATCTCACAGTAAATTTTTGGAGTAATCTACCTACCCAAGTGGAAAATAGTCAGTGTAGTGGCACTTCAGAGTTACAACTTTGTCCAAAATGGGGCAGAGAAACAGTTCAGTGGGACTATTTTCCTCACAGCAGTACTACTTAATGTATGTGAATCTGCTTATTTTACTAAATGACTTTGAAAGGGTATACACTTCCTTGTTTAAGACTGTAAGAAAAAATAATACAGGAAAAATGTGTGTTTTCTTAAAATACACAGTGTATTAGCAGTAAAGGTGCTCCAAGACTTCAGTCCCTGTTTCAGCAAGTCCTACTGTCCTTTTTTCCTTTTTCTACTGAGAAACTAAACTGCAAAAGGAAGGTGGGGGAAAAGATTCTAAACTCTCTCTTGACGCAGAATTCCAAAAATCTCTTCATCAGGGTAGCTCAGATTCTTATCAGATACTGGTCAGTACTATAGCTTAGCTGCAGGAAAAATAACACAATTATTTCTGAAGTGCCAGCAGCTAGCATTCCTGCTGGTGGTACTTCAAAGAGAAGCCAATACCTTCTGAGCCTAAACTCAGGTCCTTCAGCACCACCTGAGAAAGAACTGGGCTACTTTGAAGTGCAACTATACACTACCTTCCAGTTGCACTTCTGTAGGAATGCTCTCTGTTCTTTCTTCTTTATAGGAAGGGTCACTGAAGGAAAAAAATCAAAAAGTTTCATAGTGAGAAGAAGAATTGGAAGAGTCAGAGGAAAAAGTACATATTTGTGTAGATTTTTCTGCAGGATTATCCGCTGACTTCTGATCGCTTCCATTAAACATGTCATGCAAAAATTATACAAAGGCAGAATTTTCAGGATTTGTATCTTTTTTTGAAGAAAAGCCTTATCTCTTAGAGATACAAAATACGGTCACAAACTTGGAAAGAATAAAATGGAAGGTTTTGTCAGTCATTATAACTGTATATGGTTTAAAAATACACAAAGATATTTAACATTTCATTGTTCCATTCTTTATCTTATTCCTACATGCTAGACGGTAGGAATAAAATATGCTAGAATATATTCTACAGTATAAGCCTTTCCCCATACTTTCTAAAGGTAGAAACTTCATGGTCTGGCCGAGATGGAGTTAACTTTCCCCACAGCACCCTCCCAGTGCTGTGTGTTGGTAGCCAGCGAGGTGTTGGTAACACACCAGTGTTTGGCTACTGCTGAGCGGTGTTGGCACACATCAAGGCTGTCTCTCCAACATTGACCCTCGTGATGAGTAGACTGGGGGTGTGCAGGATCTTGGGAGGGGACGCAGCCAGGACAGCTGACCCCCTCTGGTCAAAGGGATATCCTGTACCGTATGGGATCTGCTCAGCCATAAAAGCCAAGAGAAAGGAGGAGGAAGCGGGGGACATTCGTCATTTACTTTTGTCTTTTGCAGTAACCACTATGTGTACTGAAGCCCTGCTTCCTGTGAAGTGGATGGACATTGCCTGCTGATGGGAAGGAGAGAATAAATCTTTTATTGTTCCTTAGCTTCTGCTCACGGCCCTTGCTTTTGCTTTATTAAACTGCCTTTATCTTGGCCCACAAGGGTTTTTCTCCATTTTATTTTTTCCCTTCCCTGTCCTGCTGTGGAGGGGAGTCATAGAATGGCTCAGTGGGCACCTGGTCACCAGGCAAGGTCAGTCCACCACACTATCAAAAAAATGAAATTCCAATTAAGGGAGTTCCACTTGTATGAAACCAGGTTGCAGTGCCCTCTTTTGTCCAAGAGACTTTGTTCCTCTCACAGTATTCCACTCACTGCTTCGAGAGACTGCTGAGGAGGGCTGACTACCCCTTCCAGCCATAACATTGCCTGGTTACGGGGGTTTATGAGGAATATGTGCCAGTTTGTATATACAGGCCTACATGTGTGCTTTATGGATGGTTGTAGTCCCTGAATTCTCAGGGGTACTGAAATACAGTATTAATTATCTTTTTTTCCAGGCTGTTTGGTGGATTTTTTTCTGTATTTGAACAACTGTATTTCTATTGTGTTATCCATCTGGATAAATTTAATTTCCTTGGATTATGTAAGAACATGCAGTCAGGATTTTGACTATTTTTTTTATATTTTTTTCTTTACCCCTCTTCCAACACCTCATCCTTTTCTGTTCTCTTCCAGGAAAAGTTCTTCCATATTCCTGCCTCTGAAATCTTAACTAATAATTTTCTTCAGCAAAAGATGGAGATGACCATGAATACACTCTGTCCTCCGGGAAGAAAACTAGGTCAGCTTGCCATTATTTTAAAAGGGGGATGGGAAGAGAAATGGTCCTTCAATCTGCTATTGCACACACCAAATCTTAACATTCATTTTATGCATGGGCAACACTGAGAGAAATGCAGGGGTTGGTAAGGAGAGTTCCAATTAATTTGATATGATACATTGCTTTAACAGTAGAACTGCTTTTTGAGAGAGAAAAGTAATGCTTCAGGAAACCCTCATGTAGCGTGCAGTGATGTGTGAGTATGGTCATGTCTGTGCAGGCGCTAACATGTCGTTTGTATCCCTATGGAATTTCACCAGAATACCCTTGTAGGGAATCACAGAATCACAGAATCGTAGGGGTTGGAAGGGACCTCAAGAGATCATCGGGTCCAACCCCCCTACCAAAGCAGGCTCCCTAGCTCATATCACGTAGATAGGCGTCCAGACGAGACTTGAATATCTCCAGAGAAGGAGACTCCACCACCCCCCTGGGCAGCCTGTCCCAGGGCTCTGTCACCCTCACTGTGAAAAAGTTCTTCCGCATGTTGGTGCGGAACTTCCTGTGCTCCAGCTTACAGCCATTGCCCCTAGTCCTGTCCCCACAGACCACTGAAAAAGGGCTGGCCAATTCCCCCTGCATCCCATGTCTAAGATATTTATAAACACTAATTAGGTCCCCCCTAAGTCTTCTTTTTTCCAGGCTGAACAGACCCAGCTCACTCAGCCTTTCCTCATAGGGGAGATGTTCCAGACCCTTAACCAACTTTGTCGCCCTTCTCTGGACTCTCTCCAGAAGGTCCCTGTCTTTTTTATACCAGGGAGCCCAGAACTGGACACAGTAAAATGTCACAGCACTTTAGGGAAAACTGAAAGGGAATTCAGTGTATGGCACATGCTGTGGGTGAGATGTACAGACTGATACAGAGCATCTCTTGCTACAGGAAACAGCCATGGAAATTGAGCAAACTCTTCATCCAAATCTAGGCACAGAGGTTCTTGTGCAGTATTCTGCTGTGGCAGAAAGCACTGCCTAAACTGCACACGTCCAAGGCAGTAGCTGTGTGTGTCTGCTGCAGCTCAGAGCTCTGGAGCATACACCTCCTAAGTACATCCCTGTGACCACCATCACCGCACTGGAATCTTTAGCATACCTACAAAAAGCAGCCCTGTCGTAAAGGGTGTATCAAAAGGGATGTTCCCTTTGGGACTAATTAAATTGTCTCATTGAGACACATAGAAAAGAGGTTTTATTATTGGAAAGTCCTTATATATGCTATACTGTGGTACAACCACTGGTACCAAATGTTTCGGGGGGCACTGGGGTGGGGAGGGTGAGGCATGGAAGGTTGTGACTGAACGCCATTTCAGGTAGCAACGGAAATTTTATGGTAAAACGTGGAATTTCAAAATATATAGTTATTTTTTCTTCCTTTTAACTGTTGTATACATTTACATATCCTGGTTAAGATCCTGCTCAAGTTATACTTCTCTTCTATAAAAGTTAGAAAATAGTACTAAACGATAATTTGGTGGGTTTTTTTGTAGATGACTTGCCATGGCTGGAATGCTTCATCAAGTCCTATAATGTCAGAGATGCAACGAAACACCAAGTTTATTACCAAATTTTTGACACTACGGTTGCTGAAGATGTTGTCTAGTGATGTGTCTCTAACAGGAAGTAATCCAGTAAGAATCCAATTTTTGAGAGTTTTTTGGGATCAGAGACTGTATAAAAATCATTGCTCCTTACTTGAGAATTCAGCCTGCATATATGAAGTTTTAGTTTGGATATTAAAGTGAATGGGAATTATGCTTCAGTGTACTTACTACTTTCCTGGCATACAGCCTTGTGGTCCAAGTGCATGTAGAACGGCTGAGCTTTTCACTGGAGGCTGCTTGGCTCGGGCTGATGGAGGCAAACTAGTATCCATCTGTGAAGTTATTCTAAACTGGTGAGTTTTACTCTGAAATATAGTCAGAATGATGCTGCTTTGTTCATTTCTACGTTAAAAGAAACATTGTCAGCAGAGGTAGCGAAGAGGAGCTCTTCAGGAAACTTTCAGTCTTCTCTGTGCAAGGGTATGTTGCTGTTCTCAGTGAGCTGGTGTGACAGAGAGGTTGTCTGTTTCTAGAGATTTCTTCGATTTTGCAGTGACACGCACATGTAGACAGAACTCTTCTTGTTAATCATGCTAAGGTGCCTGCTAAGTGTACCAGTTACTGTAGGTTTTGATGGAGTTATGATCATGGCCATGTAATAATTATCACTGAAATTCAAGTTAAGCCATGAAAGTATGGTAGTGCCAATTTGTAAAATTGACATTCGCTAACCGTAATGATTCTTAAAGTGGCCCCATGGGGTACCAAAGTTGCCATGCTTATTAGCTGCCTGTGTGTTTTCCAAGCCTCTCCCATCTGGCTGAATTTACTCTCAGATTGCACTGCCCAGATCTGCCTTTTCTGTCTGTCAGAATCAGATTGTATGACTAAGCTTAAAGATAGAGAACGGATACAGTGACACCACAGCTTGAACATACTGCTGGACTAGAAAAATTACTTTCTACTTAATGTAGAAATTCCTGTCAAATCCAATGCTTCCCATCAGAGCAAAATAACTTAATATTTACAACAGCTGTTTTTTTAAGGGAGTTCAGAAGCAAGATGGAATACTTGTAAGGAGATAATTATTTTGATAGTAGATGACATTTTATATTTTAATTTTTCAGGGCTGTTTAGTAGATTATGCGATCTGTCACTTAAAATTTCATCTAAATATCTTCTGATAATTATCTGGTACTCAAAAAAATTAGACTGGATTTTTATGTCATAAACCAAGAAATTATGTTCTTTATTGATTGGTGCATAGGGAGAAGCAATATTAAAAGTGGTTTGTGGATATTTCCTTTAAAAAGTAGGGGGAAAAAACACCAACTTTGAAATTGAACAAGCAGTTTAGACACTGGCCATTTCCAAATTATTTCAGAGGTAGGGGTTAAAATGTATATACACTTGTATATAGTGTATGAAGGAAGGAAGGATTTTTTTTTTAAAACATTTTTGTTAACAACTAAGATATTGATACTGTACATTGTTTTCTAAATCAGTGGTTTGAACTTCAGTGTAAACTAAACCAATTTCACCACATCCTTTGCCTGAGATCCCTGCCAGAAAACTTTGCATATACATCACTTCTTTTTTTTTATTGTTTAATATTGTATTTAAAAAGTTCAATAAAGTTTTTTTTTCTAAATACTGAGGTTTTTCTTTTACTTGACTTGTAGTTCTTTGTTCATAAGACTGTGACAACTTCAAAACTACATCAGTAGCTTTCATCCAAGAAAATGCTCCAAATAAATGTTTGCATAGTTTATTAGATTGAAACATACATGTTTAATTCTCTTACAAAATAGAATTCATATAAGTAATTTTAGTAATGAAAAAAGATTAGCACACAGTTGGAAATGTTTATGTCTCATGGGTAGTCAGTAGCCTTTATATGGAGCAATGAAAGTCACTGAGATGGGACTCGGACCTTTAATAGCACATCCTGGTCAGCACTGAGGTCTGTGAATAGCTGGTTGATAGATGGAAGTTTTGAGATCACTACACCCTGAGCTTACAGCACCAACAGTCTCCAGTTTCTGGAAGTGGAGCATCTGAGCAGCAATCACTTTTAGCTGTTACCAGCAAGGTAATAGGAACAGAGGTCACATTTCCCTTGGTCGGTTTTTTAACCAGGTGTGTGGTTTCTAAAACATAAAAGGTCAAATGTCTATTTGAGTAGTTTACAAAAATTAATGAGAGGGATCATAATGTATTTAAGGATGCTCAGAAGTTGAACCAGTAGTAGATCAGTTTAATGTTGGTACACTCAGAACTCCACACATGTCTTCCTGGTGTCTCATCTTTTCCAACCACATATATCCCGCCGTACAGGACAGGGTAACTGCATCAGAACATCAACTTCTTACTAGAAATGTGGGCTAAACAACAAATGTGCATGCAATGTGAAGGATCTAGCACAATGCAGCCTCACCACAGGCAAGGGCAAGGAGCATCGTTTTATAAAGGAGGAGCTGTGAGGGGAAAATTAAAAACCCTATAAAAACAATAGCAGAACATGAGCCCTTCCCCCCTCCAGTTACACAGACGAGTGCATAAAGATGGTAAAAGTGAAATTAAAAAACTAACAAGAGCTTTCAGAAAGAAAAATTAATAACTGAAAATAAACTGTGGAATAGTGTTTTCAGGAATGCATATGTGATTGGGCTCCTTGAAGCCTGGGTTGCAAGCATGATTGGAAGTCTGTGTTGCAAGCATGATTGGAAGTCTGTCTGATGTCAGTAGAATATAGGTTCTTGGATGCCTCATGTTCTCTTGAAACTCCAATTGGGAAGACAGACTGTAAATAAATAAGACATATGGCAGAAACAAGGAGGTAGTCCTGGTAGGTGATCTGCTGTTCGGTGGTGACTGAACTTTCTCATCAGCTTTTGCTGTTACAGGTTTCCAGAGGTTTACAGACCAGATGCCAAAATGCTTTGAGTAATACTAATCCTTTGGCTACTGAGCAGCAGGCAGTGGGGCTGCAAAAAAGACCAAGCCCACAGGCTGACAAGCTGAGGTCTGCAACACAAGGAAGGGAGGATATTGTGTTGACAGGGTTGAGTGCTTAGCTCTTCAATGCCACAGTGTTTTACATCACCGGACTTTATTTACATGAGGTCGCTTTTTGGCCAAAGCCACTTCATTAATACCTGAAACTGGCAGGAACTGGTGTACAGGAATAAAGGACAAGGCCATGTGTTGACATGCGGTTGTGGATAGCTCAAGTAATTTATATATGTTCAAGTTCTTTGCCCTGGTACTCAGCATTGGTGAGGCTGCACCTCAAGTGCAGTCCAGTTCTGGGCTCCTCTCTGTAAGAAGTACATTGAGATCCTCAAGCGAGTCCAGAGAAGGACAGTCAGGCTGGTGAAGGGGCTGGAGGGCAAATCCCATGAGGAATGGCTGAGGGAGCTGGGGATGTTTTAGCCTGGAGAAGGGGAGGCTGAGGGGAGACCTTATCACTGCCTATAACTACCTGAAGGGAGGTTGTGGAGAGGTGGGTGATGGTCTTTCAGCCAGGTGACAGGAGATAGGACAAGGGGAAATGGCACAAAGCTGCACCAGGGCAGGGTCAGATTAGATGTTAGGAAAAACTTTCTCACTGAAAGAGTTGTCAGGGCCTGGAACAGGCTGCCCAGGGAGGGGGTTGAGTCACCATCCGTGGATGTGTTTAAAAGAGGGGTAGATGAGGTACTTAGGGAAATGGTTTAGCATGGGACAGGAATGGTTGGACTTGATGATCTTAAAGGTCTTTTCCAAACTACTGATTCAGTGATTCTTCAGGTGGGTCACTATGGAAAACTTTCTTAAGTGGAGGAGAGAAAAAAATTCAAATAAGAATTTACTTCAGATAAGCCTTTCCCCAAGTGTACCAAATGGTGAATGTTAAGAATTGGAAACAAGGAAATTCAGCAGAAGATGGGAAAGAGAAGTTTCAGAGGACGTCAGGAAAGACAAGAAGTGATAGTAGAGAGTCTTTGTGAGACTGTTTGCTGCAGCCCCTCTTCACAGCATTTACTATACATGACATTCCTTCTAAGAACTATGGTTTGTGGAAACATCCATCTGATGGATGGCTTACCAGATCCAAAGCACTTGGAAAATGTAGAGCAGAATTATAATTAATGACTTTATGCTTGTGGTGAAGCTGTGGGAGGACTTCACCCCAGAAGAGTGCTACCATGTGGCTTTCCTTCTTGTTTGTTGCTACAACTCCAGTACATGCATACAGAGAGATCTCCATAAAACTTCAGCAGCGTTACCATTTCTCTGCATAAACCGAGCGAATTGAAAGCTTTGGAATGAATCTACATTTAGTAGACACTTGTTTTTAATTTGAATTTTTGCACCTAAACTAGGAGGAAAAATGCTTAATGAGGAAATATGCACCAGAGAGGAAAAAATTATTTTTTTTAAATCTGCTGACTGTTCTGTTGCAGAGGCAGCTTTGAGCCTGAATTTGTGCTGTGTATCCTCAGTGTGTGCACAGCCTGTGCACCGCTGCTGCTAAGGAAGCACGGCTTTGTGAAGTACAAGCCGCATCTTCACAACTGAGTCTGCATCTCACCGTGATTGTGAAGGCTGGCCATCAGGTAGCTTTGAATTAGGGAGGTGTGACTTGGCTGAGAGGAATTCTCAAAATGACACCAATTTAGAAATGCTGCTTGGATTTTGTAACTGGAAGCTGCTGGTCAGACAGCTTCAAGTACAGGCTTTATTTCTTCTGTCTGCAAATGACCCCTTAAGCAACGCAGCCCCTCCAAAGCAACGTTTCAAGTGACAAATATGATCAGTCACAGGCACGATGTGTATTACCAGAGGGGTTTTACTGGTTTTAAAAGCGGGGGGGGAGGTAAGGACCTTGCATCACACGGCAGTGTTTGATGCTGTTATTCTGGCATGCATTCATACAGTTGTCCATCTCAAAGGATACTCATTTCTAGCACTGTTTACTATGCCAAGGGTGCAAAATCCCATAAAAAGAAAATGAAGCAGTTGCAGCAATTGAGTTTGACATAAACCCACAGTATAGAGAGATATCAAAGGTCATCTTGACACGCTGTGCTTCAGTTTCTCATTGTGCATGGATATCCTGGAACATATGCTAGGCATAAGGTCTCAATGCTCATAAATCCACACTTGTCTTAGAGGAAGATGCCTACTTTACACTTCCTCTGTTTGCTGTGTTCAGTCGAGGGTAAACCAACACTCATTAAAGGTAAGCAGAAAGGTGAGGACTTGCTTTTCCCCTGCAGGTAAGTTAACATATTTGTCAGCCATGTGCTGCTGCTGCTTAGGTCCTTCTTGCAGGAACACACAGCAAAACAGAAAGCTTGAAAAGCTTCGTTTGAAAGGATGGGAAAGGTCAGAAGTTACACACGAAAGGACAGGAAAGAGGAGTGCCCCTTAAATATCTTAACATTGCACTTCTAAAAATCAGGTATTGTTACCTGAAAGCCTTGATGCAAGTCTCTCAATTGCTATAATCTGGAAGGTTTGTTAATGAATAACATTTGAATATTATTCCAATCTGTAAGGTATTAACTAGGCTACTAATTCACAATTACATTTCTAAACAAGTTTAATTCCTCCAATCCAGTTACCAGAAATTGTTTCTATCTCAACTGAAACAGCTAGTTTGTGGGGGTTTTTTTAAACATTCGATGTCTGGTGAAAAAAAAACAAAACAACTTGGCAAAATGACAATATTTGTCATTAGCTAAATGTGTTCTTGCACTTCACCAAGTACCAGGGCCTGTTCACATCAGGTCGAGTCTTTTCTGGCAAGGAATATGTTACTCAGTGATACCTGGTATTCATGGCAAGCTTACCAAGGCATTGTAAAAATAGCAATAATTTTCAGAGCTCATTTAGCTCTTCTGTGAGGCCTAGAAAAATGTGAATGTCTTTGCCCTACTTTTCACTCTGGATGGAGAGGTGGCTGATCTGATGTGATGGACAAGGAATTCCTAACTCATTTCTTAGTGGCTATGGCAAAGGTATGCAAGCCTCATTTTGAATATTGAGGTCATCAGCTAATACGTGTCAGGAAAGCATAGAGCTGTACCAAATACTCCTGTCAAGAGCACATGCAGCAAAGCACATCAGAACTGGAAACCGATTCCAACTGAAACTGACACAAGGAAAAATGTGACACTGACACATTCTGCTTTTGGTAATTCACCTTTGGTAAAGAATTCTGGTCTGAAATTTAAACCAAATAATAAACAAAGGCTTAATCTGCTGAGAAGTGTAGTGACAGTACTTGCTCAAATAGAGCAGAGACTCCACAGCCTCTCTGGGCAGCCTGTTGCAGTGCTACATCACCCTCACAGTGAAGAAGTTCCTCATGGAACTTCCTATGCTCCAGCTTGCAACTGTTGCCCCTTGTCCTATCACTGGCCATCACCGAGAAGGGCCTGGCTCTATCCTCATGACTCTTGCCCTTTACACATTTATAAACGTTAATAGGGTCACCCCTCAGTCTCCTCCAAGATAAACAGTCCAACCAACCATTGGATTTCCCAGCTTATTTTACTTATTATTACCAGCCTAGCCATTTCTGTCAGCATAGAAACACCATCACTTGAAGAGTCTCATTGCTTTGGGCTATAGGAAGCTGTCCTGAACATAGCAGGCGATAGGAAAGGTCACTAATATCAACAAACCCTCCGTGCAGTCTTTCCTATCTCCAATGAGGCAGCTGGAAGATTGCTGTACAATGAGTTAGAGATCTGGGTGCTTGCTGCCTTCTCATGCACACTCTGCATAGCCTGTGAGTGCTTACCAAGGGAGTACTTGCCTGTGTGCCTCTGCACCGTGGATACTACGCAACTGCTTTATACAATAGCATCATTAATCAAGGTACACATAATAAATGCATAAGTAACCGGTTTGCATATATTCAAGCATAATTATATGTATAGTCCCTTGTGCACTTCAAATAATACACACATCTCTTTGGGAGCCATACCTTTATTGCGGCAAGAGTATCGTAACATACTGTCCAAGGGAACCATCAAAGCTGAGTCCAGATTCCAAACATGACAGCGGGAGACAGTCCTCCGGGAACTTCTCCAAAGTGAGTCCTTTCCCACAGGGCTTCAGCTCTTCACCAGTTGCCCTAGCGTGGGTCACTGCTATGGGGTGCAGTCATAAATCATAGAAAGTCTCTCAGGCCCAGACTGCTCCAGCCTGGTCCTCCACAGGGTCACAAGCCTCTTCCCAAGCAAACCTGCTCTGGCATGGGTTTCTCTCTCTCCCTCATCTCTGTGTCTCTGTCTCTCTCCATGGGTTGCAAGTGCTGGCAGAGGCTTGCTCCAATATGGGTCACAGTGTCTGCTGCAGGTGGGGTCTTGACCTCTTCCATAGGCTGCAGGGGGACAGCCGCTTCACCATAGGTTTCTTCACGGATTGCTGGGTATCTTTCTCTCCAGCACCTGGGGCACCTTCTCACTGCCTTCTTCGGTGACCTTGGTGTCTGCACAGTTTCTTACATCTTCTCACTCCCTTCTCTGGTGGCAAAAGGTGGCTGCTTGCAGGTTTTTTCTCCTAAATGTGATTCCCAGAGGCACTGTGACTGTCGCTGACGGGCTCGGCCTTGGTCAGCTACAACTCCAGCCTTGAGCCGGTTGGTGTTTGCTCTGTGAGGCCTGCAGAGAGCTTCTGGCTGCTTCTTGCAGAAGCCGTCCCATCAGCCCCCCTTCTCCACCAGAAGCCAGCCATGCAAAGCTGAAACATCTTCCCAGCTTTGAAAGGGACTTAACATTGTTATCACCTTTACTAGATTTTTCATTCTTAATAAATCATCTAACCAGCCTTGAGCATCAGTTCCTTTCTTATGGACATTCCAAAAGAGCTGCCACTTCCTCATTGTAAAACAACAACGTTGCTCTTCTTGGAACAGACCAGTACTCCCCTAGTTTTCATCAGATTAATTCATAAATATTGAATATTAAAAAATACAACAGTTGATCAAAAGGAGAACATTAACAAGTTCAAAATAACAAGAGCAGATTAAATTGTAGTTTACAATAGCAGTGTTTGCACAGTTGCAAATTACGTATGGATGAGAAAGCATAAAGCCAGGTGGCACTGGGGTAATACAGCCCCTTAATTCCTCCTTTGCAATTCGTGCTTACTTCCAGGATTTGGGGTTGTAAAAGAAATTTCTTCTTCATTACAAAATGCCTTTTAAGCAATTTCCTTAGGTAAAAAATCGCTTTCTCATTTATGTTTTTTGTGCTTCCTGACTATCTTGCCCTGCTTTGTAGTTACCCTTTTTCGTTATAAAAAAACCCCACCCAACCAAACAAGAAGCCAAAACCTAGAAAACCCAAAGAAAAAGCCAATGGCTGCAGTTCCTGTTACGACCCTGCTCTAGTGTGGCTTTACACAGACCACAGTTCCTTCAGGAAATACTCATCTGCTGTGGCCTGGGGTGACTGAATGATGCATAATAATACTGGATAGATTAATATACATGTAGCTTAAGAAACAATTAATATTGCATTAATATAAGGAGAATAGGAAGTATTTTGGTACTTTAGATTTTAGTAGAATATAACCATAGCCATTTGAGCTGGTTTTGCTAGAGTAGCTACAAAATTCAACCATAATAGTGGAACAGCCTTGCAGATAAAGAAAATGAAGATAGGGAAGTAATAAATAATGAGACCAATGACCAATTAAGAGACAGAGTATATCTATCTCCTTTTCAGCTAAAAGGGGTTCCTAACTCATTTGTGCAGGAATGTGTTTTTGAGTCTATGGAGAAAACCATAAAGAGCATGTGCAGAAGGAAAAGGTAAAAATTTCACTGAGAGGAAAATATCTAGTCCAGCCTTCACCCCTGAGGGCCACCAGAAGACCCTCTGCTGAGTGTTACTAGGCATGCTTTCTATCTGTGAGGAGTTAATGTAAATGACTTCCTAGAGATAATTTGCATAACCCTCCCTTTTCTTAGAAATATAAAGAATCTGTATATAATTAATCTGTATAAATATGAGACATTTTGCTTTAAACAATGCACACATTAGGAGGAGCAATTCCCTGTATAAATCCCTGCTTAACAGCCATCTCGGTTATTCAGTCTTGATTTTGACTTTTCAAGGCTTCAGGGGTCCACTGCAGACCACAGTGTGGATATCTCCTCCAGGACTGGTCTCCTCCACAGGCTGCAGAGGAATCTACTCCAGTGCCTGGAGTACCTCCTCCCCTCTGGCTTCCTCCACCCCAAGGCTGTTTCTTTACATGTTTGTTTTTTTTTCTTCTTCACTTCTCATTGTTCTCACAGGGTTTTACTCTTTTCCAGAGGCTATCATCTTGGCCAGGGAGCTCAGCCATGCCCTCTCCTCACAGAGGCCACCCCACAGCCCCTGGGTGTGGACACCCAGTGCAGTGTCTGTCCTTGTAGACACAGTGGCAAGTTCACAGACACAGAGAAACTGACATCTTGACATTGGTGGCTGAGAAGTCCTGGTTTTGGTTAAAGAGCATGAAAATTTATAGCATGGTAAATAATGTGGAAAGTTGTTAATCCAAAAATGCTAGCCTTTTCACTGATGGATCAGAGCCAGGCTCTGGATGAGGTGTGAGGCTTTGGTAAACACATATGTTTGTTTATGATGTATAAATGGCTTGATTTCCCAAATGAAGAGCAGAAATAATGTGGGACAGAAGTATGCAGTGTTCTATCCTTCTTAATTACACATTTAAGGGTATATTGTTCTCTGTAATGGATGCACACAACTTAAACAGAAGTTTGCAACAGAGGACTTGTGCATTTCAATCATAAGAACTGAACACTTAAGACCCAATTGTACAAATAATCCGTCTGTCTTGTACAGTGCAGAACCAGAGTGATAGTCTTAAGGCTAAATCAAACCCTTAGAAATTAGGTAATCCATGCCATTTCTACCCAGCTGTACTTCAGGCAGTGGCACTATTATCTATCAACTCACCTAGTAGTAAGTGACAGGTGAGTGCAAGGAAAGGACTTAGCAAACGATTATCACATCTCTCAAACAGCACAGGAAGTATTGGAGACCAAAGGTATATGTACTCACTGAATAAAAATGGTCCATTTGTAAATGTGTAAAAGAAGGAACTGGGAAACTCTCCACAGATTTCTCTTAATCTGGATTTTATTATTTGCAGATATTGTATGATAAAGGACTGTCATGTAAATAAGATCTTCATGACAAGCCCTCTAGCATGAGCCCTTTACTCTTCCTTTGATTCTGTAGTGGGAATTTCTTTGGCATGTATCTGGAGGATGTTTAAGCTTTTCTTGTTTCCTCTTACTGTTCTGGTTGCATCAAGGTGCTTTCAAAGGGAAAGTGACTTTAAAGATACACGAATTGAGGATGAAGACTGAAAGTTAGCTCTAGAAAAGAAACAAGCACAGATCCAATCCCAGTAAGCCTTTTGTGAATCCTCTTGCAGTACTGTCCCAGAATAATGTCATAGTCTAAGACTATAGTCTAAGACTATGACATTCTTATGACATTCAGATGATTAAAGGCCTCAAGCATCTCCCCTGCTAGAAAAGGCTGAATGAACTGGTGTTGTTCAGCCTTGAGAAAAGAAGACTGAGAGGGGATCTGGTCGATGTTTATAAATATCTGAAGTGTGGGACACAGAGGGAAATAGCCAGACTCTTCTTAGTTGTCTGTGGAGACGGGACAAGGGGCAATGTCTTTAAGCTGCAGCACAGGAAGTTCCACACCAATATGCAGAAGAACATTTTCACAGTGAGGGTGACAGAGCCCTGGGACAGGCTGCCCAGGGAGGTGGTGGAGTCTCCTTCTCTGGAGATATTCAAGACCCATCTGGCCACCTCCCTGTGTGACCTGTTCTAGGGAGCCTGCTTTGGCAGGGGGTTTGGACCCGATGATCTCTGGAGGTCCCTTCCAAACCCTACAATTCTGTGATTCTGTGATTATTATTTTTTTTAATATATATATGCTTTGCTATAGGCACATTTGTTTGGCGAGCCATGTGTCCACTGAGGCAAAATCCAAAGTCAAAACCTATGTGGTATTTCTTGAGGCAGTGGCTATCATCTCAGCAGTTCAGTCCATTTAGTCAGTTATTATCTTTTGCACCCACTAGAGATACAGAAAAAAGTACTGTGAGACTGAAGAAGCTTCAAGGTGTACCAGCAAATTTGGATATTTATTCAGGACAGAAACATGAAGCAAGTGGTCAGTGAAACTGTTCCTCAGTATCACAGAGTCACAGAATGTGCCACGGTGTCTGAAGAAACTGACAGTATCTGAAGTAAAAATGACAGCTGAATGAAAAAAAGTGTGTTAGATACAATACTACTTGGGAAGTAAGACTTTTACTTCTTGTTTGTTTGGGTTTTTTTAAACCAACATCAACATTGTGATAGAAGAGCATTATAATTCACTGTCATGGTTCAAACTTAGCTGAGAAGATCAAGTGAGATTCAAACACAGAACAGGAATGAAAAAAATAAGCTCTTTACACAATGAGCAGAAGGGCAGCAGGGATTGCACAGCAAAAATGCTCTAGGCAGTCATAAAAACGACCATATTTCATTGTAAATTTCATTGCTCAGCTGGAGCAATCATGATATCTCCTTAGAAGTGCATCTGAAGTATTTGCTATTTGTTGTCTACAGACAGAAAACATCTGACTAACACAGATCTTTTTTAAGCCTGTCAAGCCAGGGACTGCAGCCAGAGTTGGGAATCATGCCCTTCACAGACAGGTGAATGGAGACAGTCTTTGCTTTAAATTGTGAGTGTTTAGGATCAGGTGCAACACATAAATGAAACATTAATAGGCAGGGATGTGAAAGAAAGGATGCCAGGATAACAGCGCAGTTAGCAAATATGCACAGCAGCCACAGGCCAGCTCACCATGCTCATTTTCCCTGAAGCAGCATCATTCCATTTCTAGTCCACTGGGATGTTTCCTGGCTTAGCTTTGCTATGGGTCAAGCTTTCAAATACTGCTCATCCCCCACTTGAGAAAGGAACTAGGTTTTCAAAAGCACTTTTTTGAGCACTGTTCAGCTTCCTTTGGAAAAGCTGGTGAGGGTGTTTCCAATGACTTTGTTAGAAGCTTTCATTCAGATCTCTGAAACCCTAGTGAATTACTCATTTTCCTAAGGAAACAAACTCAAAGCAACAGGGCACCACATGAAACAGATCTTTATCCTAAGTTAAAAATATAGCAGGAAAACAATTATATATGGAGAAATAGAAGTCAGGTTGAAGTTAATATTTACTTAATACTTCTAGAAGAAATAGAAAAAGCTCCTACCATCTGGGATTGTGCAATGGAGTCTTGATATTGTGCATAATGCCACATGAATGCAAAAAGTAGCTAAGAACTGGATCTTTAAAACTTGGTCATAATTTTTTGCACACATCCAAGTGAGGGAAGAATCAATTTTTTGGATGTTTGCCCAATGTATCCAGTGTCAGGTTTCCTTTTCAAACAAGTTAAACACCTGTTTGTGCCAGCAGTCTTAGAATTCCAGTTGAGATTGGCATAGCCCTTCTTTGAATGCTGATGAGAGATTGCTATCTTTAGTATTTTTTCATTGGAAATATGGAGATGAGTCCTCTTGTTGCTTCCTTAAACTCAATGAGCCTTGTTCATCCCTTGTGTAATTATGGTAATTTCAAAGCAGTTACACTACAGATAGGTTGGACCACTCATGTGAATCTGATTCCCCAGTGTATGGCTCTTTAGATAATGGAAAGAAGACCTAAACGTAATGCACTTCATAGTAAAGATTTACTGTTGTCTTCAGACTGCTCTAGCTGATTGCTAATTAGACATTTGGACTTAAAGCCTAAACTTTATGTGAACATACAGAAAAGCTTTCATGATTATGATTGTTAATCTTGTAGTTACCAAAACCATCATGGGAAGTAAGCAGTTATTATACTAGTGCAGACAGAACTTTGAAACTTATTTCATTGTCAAGAGTGTAGAACTCAATTCTTTACAATATAGGAAGCACTCATCTCTCAAACCCTCTATGTCATTATGTGTGGGCATGGTACAGATGGTATCCCTTTAAGAGATAAGCTATCCATTATATCTTACCTTTCTGAGAAAAAGGAGGTTGTGCCCGTGTATTTCAGAGGTTTAGAGCTCCCACATGAATTAATTGACAATTACTTCATCTGTTTACAAAGAACATGGATGGAATTTGTGCACCTGAATGCAAGAGGGGAGGAGCACCCTGGCTTAATACCAAGCTCTGTTGAGCTGCCTCTGTGTCTGGCTTACCTAACTGCATTCTGAAATGCTGCCCTACTCTGAGAACTCATTTTGTGTAGCGCAGCAGTCAGTTCCTGGCCTGTGGGTTCAGGTTCTTAACTGATACTTAATGTTAGGTGGTAAGTCCTCCAAATTTCATCTGGGTTCTCTGAATCCAGCTTGCCGCTTTTCTTTCAGACACCACCACTGATATCCTGAAATGTCACCACTGGATCCTGATAGCAATTACTGCCCTCTCTAACGTCTCCATGGAAGGCCCTGTGCATCAGCAGGCTTTATACGGACACATTTCCTTCTGAAGATACAAATTCATAAGTCACTTAAAGCCCAGTAAATCCATGATGCCACAAAAATGACGAGTCCCATATCTGACTCTGGTCATAAGCTCCCAAGCCCACCTTCATGCTGGTGGTAGTAGTAGGACTGCGTGATCTGACTCATCAGCTCCCTAATCTTTGCAGGGAGAGAGGAAAGGAGTGAAAAGCTGTAGAAACTATCTATGTAGATGTGAGAAGCAGCCATCCAGTTTGGCAGCATTACTGTCTCAGGTCTTAGGCAATTAAGAAACCTATGAAACTGTGTCAAGCCAGGGGCCGTTATCTGAGAAGTAGAACTAATGGTTGGCTCTGCAGAGCTCCTTGAAAAAACTCAGATTTGCCTTCTTTTGCTGCCAGAAAGATTTGCCATTCACAGTGGACTGTGCAAATCTTTGCAGCATGATTTCTCCTTTTAGTGTGATTGGATCAACAGTAAAGTCATTAAGAGGATGACCAAAAATTGCTCTCATTAACTTGTCATAGAGAAGATGAGTGCTGCTCACATGTCTCAGGGCTGTTATTTCAGGTCGTCTCCCTGCAGACTGAAGGAGAAATGCCTGTGCTGCTTTATATTTGTCTTCTTTTGCTTCCCAACTATTTCCCAACTAGATATTTTCTTTTCTTTATTCCCCCTCTCTCTCTCTCCATCTCTCTCTCCCCTCTCCATTGCTGCACAAAGAAGATCTGTGCCCTTCCCTTCACTATTGAATAGGAAATGTGTCCTTTTTTTTTCCTTACCTACTCTTCTTTAGGTAGGGTTGTCCTGACAATATGGAGAGAAAAAGTTTCATCTTTAATACGTCTTCATGAACAGATCCTGATGGATTACTTCTTGCTTACAGGGGCCATTAATAGACTGGAAGTTCTTCCTTACTGCTCTGCTCTGAAAATCCTTTATGAATTTTGAGAATTTCCCCATCAAAATCTGATAGAGAGCTTAACTGAGAATTTTCAATTTTTAAATTATAATGAGTTGTGGTGGTTTTGGACCTA
>VZTU01034135.1:37712-56516 GCA_013400835.1 Zapornia atra | reverse complement strand
TCATCCATGGGCTTCGGGGGGACACCCGTTTCACCATGGTCTCCACCACGAGCTGCAGGGGAAACTCTCTTTGCGCATTCTTCACCCCCCCACTGCAGGCCTGGCCTTGGTGTCTGTGCAGCTTGTTACATCTTCTCACTCCCGCTCTGGTGGCAAAGTGCGCCTGCCAGCAGTTTTTTTCCTCCTCTATGTGATTCCCAGAGGTGCTGTGACCAGCTCTGATAGGCTCAGTCTCAAATTTGGCCTTGAATGGACTAATGTTTTCAAAATATGGGGCTTGCAGAAAGCTGTAACTGCAGCTTACAAGAGCCACCGAACCAGCACAGCTACACAAAACTGCAACAGTACACTGAGCTCAAAACTTGTGAAGTCTGTAGAGAGGTAAAACCCCTACAAAACAAAAACTTGATTTACTGAGTAATTTGAAAGCTTCCCAGCATCAAAACAGGGAAGATACAGAGACTGTGGGCTGGGAGTTTGTCAGGGTACCTGGTGTGAGTGTGGTGTGGGTATCATTATCTGGGGTAGAGATGTGAAGGAAACTAAAGATGGCAGTTGTGTAAATAAAACACAGAGGAGTCAGAGTAAAAGGCAGTTTTGGATGATTAAGGAAACGGTGAGGCCAATATGTGGATGTGCTGCTGGGTTAGGAAAACAAATGTTATTGATGCTAGAAATCTATTAAAATGTTTTTTCGTGCAACTTTGTTCTTTGCTTTGGCATGTCCATACTAAAATCCTTTTAACTGGAACCCACCAGGGCAGAACAAAATGGAAAAATTCAATTAATTTTTATATTAGCTTGAAGAATATAGGCTGTGCTTGCAGAATGAGAAATGGGGTTTCTGGGAGACAAGCAACAGTTTAGAAATCCAGTAAATTCAAGACTGAACTTTCTTGTGTACTGAACTCGGAGTTTCTTCTTCACAGAAGCTTTATTGTTGCTGTTGGTAAAAAAAAGTTAAAGAATTCTCAGGACATATCTTCACTTAGCCCTGTTTAAGGCTTCCAGCAAATGTTACATTGGAGTAAAATGAATTTTCAGGCTGGTAACAAATACAATTCTATTGATTATACCTTGATGCCTCAGGATGTATCTTCAGGTCAGTCTGTGTAAGGCTTCCAGAAAATGTTGCACTGGAGTAAAATGAATTTTCAGCTGGTTACAAACACAGTTCCATTACTTGTGTCTTGAAACTTTGCATAGACACCTGGGGTTTTATTTCTTAGAATCAGAATGTGCGGTTGATCCATCTTCTGTCTTTCAGTGCCTTTCTGCAGTAAATAAAAAGGATCTCTTTCACCAAGTTTGGAAGAATTAAGTTTGGTTGTTTCTGCTGAGGGTGTTTTCTTATCCTCTATATTTTTGTGAAACTGAGTATCTGATACAGTCAGCAAATGCCTGGGACCACAGTGATTAAATACTCAGATTCAGCAACATTTTGTTGCAATTTGAAGCAAAATCCCTTTGCAGACTGGTCCAGCAGAGCTGTGCCATGAATTGGCAAGGTCTGAAGTGCAGTGAAGTGAAATCCGTTGTGGCATGTGTGCTGCAGCCATCTGGTTTATGGCTGTGTTGGCACAGGTTGTTTCTCTGGGAGGATGTTTCTCTGTTGTACAGAATCACAGAGTCTTTAAGGTTGGAAAAGACCTCTAAGATCAAGTGCAACCGCCAACCCAACTCTACTGTGTCAACTGAACCGTGCCCTGTAGTGCCACATCTACATGTTTTTTGAACACCTCCAGGAAAGGTGACTCCCCACCTCTCTGGGCAGCCTGTCCCAGTGCCTGACCTCTCTTCTAGTGAAGAAATTTTTTCTACTATCCAATCTAAACCTAAATTGAGGCCATTTCCTCTTGTCCTACCCCTTGTTACTCTGGATAAGAGACCTGCACGCACCTGGCTACACCCTCCTTTCAGGGAGTTGCAGAGAGCGATAAGGTGCCTCCTCAGCCTTCTCTTCTCCAGGCTAAACAACCCCAGTTCCCTCAGCTGCTCCTCATCAAATCTGTGCTCCAGACCCTTCACCACTTCACTGCCTGTCTCTAAACATGCTCCACCAGTTCAGTGCCCTTCTTGAATGGTAGGTACTTGGAAGATACTATTCTGATGATGGGACACCTACCTTTTTATCATAATCTCATAAATACTTGCTTAAGGGAAGGTGATCTCTTTCTGGCCTTCTGATATTCTTGGAAGTACTTGAAATCTCTGACGCAGTGGGTTCATCTCCTTTCTTACTTGGCTGAAAAGAGATGGAGGTTTGTACCTTAAAACCCCTGTAGCATGCAAAGCTTTTTCCCAAAAGAGAACTTCCATCTCTTGATCTGTGCTCTGGTCTAGTATCAACTAAAATACAATGTGTTGGGCAGTGTTGGCATCAAAGAAAGAGTAAAACTGAGGAGTGATGTGTGCGATAGAAGAAACCGAAGGAGAGAAGTAGGCAGAGTTATGAAAGGATGTTATGCTGGCAAGATCCTAGTAAAAGGGGCCTGTACAGTTCTGGGCTAGCATTTGAAAAGCCATAGTAATCCAGTTCTGCAGGTGTGTCCTGGTTGGTTTTTGTTTGGTAGGTTTTTTGGGTGGGAGGAGGGGGGGTTGTTTGTGGATTGATGTTTTGGTTGTGTGTTTTGTTGTTGTTGTTGTTGTAATTAGGCTAATCTAGTCCTCAGTAAATTATAGTTAAACCTGAGAAAATAAGTGCCCCTGGGATATCAGAATCTAAACAAAGAGGAAATGAGATCTCAAGCTTCCAACTGCTGCTGGACATGAAGTCTGTGTTAGTCATATGTCTTTATTAGTGCTTTTTTGTGGTGTGCCAGAGCAACAAACCTTGGAGAACCACACGAGCTATCAGGGCTGCGTTACTGACTGCCCTGCTTTTACTACTGATTTGGCTCCTGGGGTCCTGGTTTGCCTCTGGAGTTGTTCAGTGCTTTTTGACTCAGGACTCGAAGTCAGGTGTGTTTGCAGCTTTCTGGGTGAGAAAACTGTGTGTGTTGCATTCTGGATGCAGAGACTGCAGTCCACAGACCGGCTCAGCGAGTGGACTGTCAGCGAGATGGATTAAGTCGCTTTTGTGATAATCATCTTGGCTTCTGGGTTGAATGATGATTAGACTACACCATGGTGATGAACATTTGTTTGCTCCCAGAATCCTGTGTAGGAAAATATTTGCACAGAAGGAGGAAGGATACCTTTATTTGAAACTTGAATATCTATTTTAAGTTTTGGGAATACATAATTTCTAAGCATTATCCGCCCACTGAACAGCTGTCTTCTATCCTGCCAGTGTTGCTTTCTTGACTTTTTCCTGTTAAAGCACAGGGTAACGGGACTGCTGGTTTACTGATGGCTGTATCAATACAATCCCCAATATAGACATATTTGCTTTCTGTTTCCAGTCATAAATTGACTCAGAATTCAGTCAAGGAGAGGCAGAGAGAAGGAAAGCCCAGTGCCATTTGTGTGGTACTGTGCAGAGTACCTGTATAGTTCCATGCCTTCTATTGCCATTTACAGGATCGATTGAAAAGCTGATCCACTCATCTTTGTGCAGCTGAATAAATAAAATCCAAGTCCAACAGCAGGACAAGAACCTTCTGCCATCCAGTATAGTGAAATGCTTTGAGTTTATATCACATATATTTAAGGTAATTAGTCCCCCAGTAGTTGTTTTGAATAACTCTGGTGGTTTTATACCAACAAGCAGGTACTAGAGAAAGAGTGTGTTGTTGAGACATGGGGTATGTCCATTCTTCTTTAGTCCATATTTTTAAATGAGGAGTTTGATTCTGTCTTTTGCACCACAGTTCAGCTGCAGCCTCTGCAAGGAGAGTGACCTTTCCCAAAGGAATAATGGCAGAATGGGTGGGAGCAGCATGGATGGAAGATTTCATCTGAAAGTCAGGAGGCAGAGCTAAGCCATCGAGGTGACTAAACGGAGGGCTGTCCAGGGGTCTGTGTGACTTGGCTTGCACATCCAGGATACCCCAGATGGCTGGTAGCTGTGCAGAGGGGGTAAATGCACTATGCAAGGTCTCTGGAGGTGGTGGGGATGTTAAACATGTTTTTAACTAGAATTCCATCATTTGTCCAAGTTTGAATTCTAAAGCATCATTTGATGCTTCTGGGGTGTTTGCAGTAAGGAAAGGCCACCTAGAACTGTGATAACTCTTGTCCCACCTCAGTGCTGAACAGAGAAACATTTATACTTGCAAGCTGCCTGGTTAGTAATTTATTTAGAAAATGCTTCTGAAATAGAGCACTCTGCTCATACACAACATGAACTCTTAGTTTTTGAATTTGGTTCTTAGTCTCCTTGAAGTCAGAAAAGGCAGTGCAGGGTTGGTTTCTTTGACTCCCTACAGATTTCAGAATTCCAGCTGGGAAAGGAAAATTGTTTGGTTTGGCCCTTCCCAATTTCCCAGTAATTTTCTGTATTTCAGCATATACTGCAGAGGGTCCACCTTCATCCCCAGAAGACCTAGTTCTGTTACAACTGAATAGCACTTCTTATCTGAAGTTCAAAGTATAGCCCCTGGTATCATTTTGGTTTCATATTCCTTTAATAAGTGTCAGCTCTATGGCTGGCTGATTGCCTGATACAAGACATCACTTTAGGTGGTGCTACTTCTTCATCACCAATGAGTAGAGACAGCGCGGACCGCAGAATTAATTCCAGTATTTTGATTTCATTTCATTTTAAGCCAACAATAGGGAACTCTGGGGCAGATAAATTTCATTGTATTATACGAAATACTGAACATCAAGCCTCTAGCAAGTATATGAAAAAATAATTGTCAAGTAATGTGAAGTTATGGCTTGTCTTATACCCAGGTCTTTAATAGCATGCCTTGGAATGCAGTGTCCTTAATGAACTCTGAAACTTCAGTGGTCACAGTCTGTTCCAAACTCTGTTTTTATTCTTTCTGGTTTGGATGGTGGAAGTTATAATTGAGTTTTGTTTCTTTATTGAAGTGAATTTAGTAACAGTGAAAGGTGTTAGATTGAAGGCCCTAGAAATGGATGTCTTCAGGCAGTGTTAGTCACTGGGCACCCTGTCGAGTCTGCTAACAAGTCTGCCTGTTACGTTGTACTGCTGGGGGTCCTTTGTGTGTGTGTGTTCATAGAACCTTATTCAGATTTGGTCACTACCTGCAGAAACTGTTTCATATGCAAAGCTGTAATGCCCTATATTAAAGGTACTCCAGATATCACATTTGCCCACTTCTTCCAGAAGAAAGCAGTTGTATGTATCTTTGTGACTGATGGCTCCCTTTGTGCACACTTGCACCTGCTTTAATACATGTTTTAAAGAAATTTAATCTTTGCTGAACACCTGGATGAGAGAATTTTTTCTAGGACACAGCTTACTTTAAATCCAAGGGAAGAAAAACAAGCAAAAGCATATTAAACTAAATTGAAATACTACTACTGAATGTGTTTGCAGGACTTTTGTACAGGTTTAACTTAATCTGATGATAACTTGAAATTGCTGCAGGCTGCACGTAGAGAGACCGTGCAATCTTGGGTTCCTGCTTTTCGTTTCACACCCTGCTTTGCCCTGTTAGGTCATGTGAGTGCTTTCATTAACACATGCCTCACATCTGGCACGACAGTCAGTGGCTGAATTTTGACAGCAAACATGGCTGTCACGATTCTGTGGGAGCATTCTTATCTCATAATTATATCAGATCTCACATCTTTTAAGAGGGATGCATGTGACTACAGTCCTCTCTTTTTTCCAGATACGGCTAAAAAACTATGTAGTACAGACCCTATGCCTGTAGGGTGTGTTTCCAGTGGCTACATACTGTACCAGTGCCCTGTGCTTATGATGGCCCAAGTTTTTAACTGTTTAATTTGCTACCTTAGAGGTGTTCGTTATAGTCACTATGCCTATGTGATTCTAAGAATGGATTATTTGTCTCCCCACAAACTGCTCAAATAAAGCGGGATGCAGAGAGGTACTTAGGACACCCCCAGCTTGATGCCTGACCCAAACAGGGTGATTCCAAGCAGAAGAACAGGACATAGATTGTGCACTGTCTTTGTGCTGAACGGGGAGTTGGGTGGCATAAATCAGTAGGAGATGCTGCCTGTGTCATCCATCCCATCTGAAGCTCTGTTCTTGCATGGCACGGAAGTGCAGCATTGAAAAAAAGTTAATAGATAATGTTTGTAGTGGAGGTCCTACATCCTCTTCTTAGCACTTAGCCAAGCAAGGATTTATTTATTCAAAGCAATATGGGAGGAAGGGATGTGCTGCTGTCTGTTGTTAAAGAATGAACATCATTTCTGGGTCTTCCTCAGCTGCAAGGGTATTAAAATCAAGCCTGTTGTCAGGAGAGCAACGCGGTCCCGGTTCATAGAGGAACCTGGGCACCCCCTTCCATTATCCTCTCCCAGCTCTAGATGATCCAAATTCTCTTGTGTGTATGTTGAAAAGGAGGGGGGGGGGGGTCTGACTGTAAAAGTCAATAGTGAAAGCTGTGGTGTGGAAGGTAACTTGCAGCTTTGATGCTGCTGTCCAGATCCAGTGAAACGTGGCTTTGTACTTGTCTGTCTCTGATGAGCATTGTGTACTTTCTGGGGCACAGGAGCAGCAGAAAAGAGCTCGAAGCACGGAGCTGAAGATCGAACCCAGAATTTCATCATGGCCATGAAGGATCGCATGAAAATCCGGGAGCGGAACAAGCCGGAGATCTTTGACTTGATCAGAGATGTGTTCTCTGAGAGCAAATTGACACATGCTCAGCAGATGAAGACAGTGAAGCAGAGTGTGCTGGATGGCACCTCAAAATGGTCAGCAAAGATCACAATCACAGGTGAGTGAGGGAGCCTTGGGTTCTCTTGGCCTCGCTCAGGAGCCTAATCTAAGAGAGAATTGGTGTGAAGCTAGAGAGACCAGATGGGAAGGGCTTCTCTGATCCATGTCTCTTTCTGCTCAGTGTACAAGTAGAAATACTCCTGCCCCAGGCACTGTAGTGCACCAGGAGCTGAGGCTTATCAGAAAAGCTCTCATGAGTGATATTCCTGTTTCTCTTGCTATTCTGAGCTGCTGCTTCTTGTGACGTGTGGTCACACTGTTTTACTCCATTGTGGTGGTAACCCCTCTCTTTTCCTTCCAGTGGTGTGTGCTCAGGGTCTGCAGGCCAAAGACAAGACTGGGTCCAGCGATCCGTACGTGACCGTTCAAGTGGGTAAAACAAAGAAGAGGACAAAAACGATTTTTGGGAATCTGAACCCTGTTTGGGAAGAGAAGTTTTACTTGTAAGTGTACTTAGAAGGCCTCTTAGAAGCCCCATTTTGCCTTTTGGTGCAATCTGTGCTTCTACAGCTGTGTCTTCCCTGCCAGTATGTGTTCCCACACCTCCTGTGACGTACGATGGTTTAATTTCTGCTCAGCCTTGTGTGTATCTGGAGGGTTGATGCCTTTAAGGACTTATGTAGTGCACACCAGTCCATTTCATCTGTTTTACTTGTGTATGTATAAATTGTCTGCTCTGTGAACACTTATATTGGTGTTTCTAGAGAAAACTAAAGAGAAAGGAAAATCTTTAACTCAGCAAATGTTCTTCCTGGTTACTAGAAATACTTTCAAAATTCTATCTAATACAAAAGAGTAAAGCATGTATAAAAGACTAAGCAAACTTCATGTGATGTATATTTCTGTGACCTGCTGCTGGTGTTTGACCAACAAAGGTTAAAGGTAGATAGTTGCCTGTCACTTGTCTGTGACACTACCAGTCTCTCAGTTCTGAAAAATCAATGTAACAGTAACTGGAGGGATTATCTGCTTTCAAGGTGAGCAATGCATCCATGTTTGATTGGAAAGCAAAGGCCAGAGGCACAATTTTTTAGATATTAACTACTCTCAGAAGGCTGAAAAATGTATTATTCCATTCTGCTTTTATTGAATAAGTAAATAGTACCCTCAGTTTATCATTGAGCACGCTATAAAACTAAACGGAGACATAAAGCAAGCATTTTCTGGATCATAGTTTCTGGATGATCTTACTCAACCCCAACCTTCTTTATTTTCTTTAATGTGTAAGCTCTTCCCTTGTCTCCCTTTCCTGGTTTTTTTCCTTCCCTGTTTTTAACTAAACTGCTTGAGGTGACTGCTCCCTGCAAACTGAAATGTGTTTGTCTTTCAAAATCAGGCTTTACCAGCCCAGCTTTGTCTTTACAATGCACAGTACAAACAAAATTATTTTTAAAGTAGTTTGGAGCTACTCATTAACGTCAGAAAAACCCTATTTTGGTGCTATTTTGAGCGAGTAAGCCCTTGGCTTTATTCTTAGTTTAATCCAAGGTAACATTACTGCTTGGTAAGTAGTAAGTGTGCTTAGGTGCCATTTGGATAACTGTAGTCACAATAGCAGTAAGTCTGTGTTGGGAGCCTTAAGGACCTTGATTTACCATGCCAAGCAGTTACCATGGTATTTGCAGTGTGTTCCCTTCTAATTTTAGGAGCTCCAACAAATACTGTGTTTAAAGATAGATAGCGCAACGTGATAAATGTCACAGTTTTAACAGTGCCACTGTTTAAATTTTATTGCCATGTCTGTGATTCAGCAGATAATATGCTGTTGGGCATTAGAGTTGGTGCTACTTTCTGTCTTGCCTGTTGTTTTAATTGCCTTGGAATAGCAAGAGGAGGTGGAAGAAATAAGCACAGTGTCCAGATAGGTGGCAGGAGAGCAGTCAGTACTGGAATCGGTGTGTTGTTTCGTTAGTAGACGTCACAGCTCACCTTATGCTGGATGAGGAGACAGTCACTTAGAAGTGTATGCAGCACTAGTCTTTTACAAGCCTATGTTCTTTTCTTATTTATTTATTTTTTTAATTTAATGATCTTTTTTCAGCTTACAACTCTCAAAATTTATGACATTTTCTACCTCATAATCACATGCAAATTTAAATCAACTTATGCAGGCCAAAAATACCCAATTACATACCAAGCTTTTTTAGAGGAGGCTGTTAGGACAGTCAGGAGATTGACAGATTTAAACGCTTGGGGTTGGGGATGTTTGCTTTTTAGAATGAAGTTAATTTGTCACAGTGGTAGAAGGGTGTGCTGGTAATTATTGAAAACCTGCCTCACAGTAGACATATGAAAAGTCCAGGGTTCAAAATGCTTAGACATTTCAGTAGATGCCAGATATGTGAGTAGAGAGGTGTCAAGGTCAGTAACCTATGTGTATTAGCAATTGCTGTTCCTTTTCTCTTCGGCTGTTTGAGCAGACTTGTTTGTAGCTGTGTTCATTAGGTGCCCAGTGTCTTTTATACAACCACAATTCCAGTGTGTTTTCAATGGTTGGGTGAAGAGCCAGAAGTCTGTATGCATCAGTCATTATAATTATAGTGCTGTTGTTGTAATCCATGGCATGAATTGAGATGGACTAGGTGCAGCTGAGCAATGCAGTTCTTTCCACAGGCTCAGTAAAGTTTATTAAAAGCAGCTTAAACAAGTTTTAAAATGTTTAAGGCTGCAGTAACCTGTTTCAAACAGTTTTCCTGTGCTTATTTACAGTGATGGATGGAAAAGTATATTAACTTAAATAACACTCCTTTCCTTAAATATGACTTTGTTCCTTTTCTATATATTTTCAGAAGAAAACCTGTTGTGGCAGACTTGACCCAATTTGGATGTCCAGATTTGGAACTGTGTTTTAGAAAAGACAGTGTTCAACACACTTCAGGTTTCCACTATAAGGGCTATTTAGGTCACTAGTAGCCTGTGCCACTGTAGGCATCTCCTTAGATTAATGACTAGTTCTTGGAGCATATTCATGTTGTCTAAGCAAATGATTGCAAATTATGTTTCATTCTGAATATTATCTCTTTTTATATTTATATCTTTAGCTTTAGAAGATGTATTGTTACAGAGATTTTTTTTTATCTTTCTCTGAAGTCTGAAGACCTATGAAAATATAAGGGGTTGATCTTTCTGCTCAGTTCAGTTCTGCAGGCTTGATGCAAAGACTCTGCATATGTCGTCCTTGATGGAAGCATCTTTATGGGGGACACCAGTCATTGCTGCATCACAGAAAAGTTGTTCTGTGAGCAAGGAAGCATGCTTCCCTTGCTTTTCATCCTATTCCCTTTCTGCAGTCATCCCAGACCCCTTTCCTATAGCTGTGATGAACAGGCTTATTGGTAGCCTCCTTGCTTTGCCCTGCAGATTTCTCCTCTGTGCCCTCTGCTCTCTTCCCTTCTTCTTACCTCTGGCTGGACAGAAAGCAGGATGTGTCCTATCTGTTCTGAGTTGTCTCGGACGGGTTGGTACATGAGAGCTGGGTGGCTGCAGACTTTACAGGGA
This sequence comes from Zapornia atra, assembly GCA_013400835.1. Taxonomy (NCBI): domain Eukaryota; kingdom Metazoa; phylum Chordata; class Aves; order Gruiformes; family Rallidae; genus Zapornia; species Zapornia atra. The sequence goes on along the minus strand of VZTU01034135.1, from coordinate 46,186 downwards.
TGGCAGCTGGTTTAGGTTTCTCTTCTCCATCTAGCTGTAATTTTTTCACAAAATTTGTTGGAACATAGATGGTTCGATAACAAGTCTGAGTAACTCTTATTTCCTTAGGAAACAGTCCAGTAATATTAGAGGGAAGATATTTTTGCACTATATAGTACAATTATAACAGGACATGAATTCTCCATTTAGACACATTTCATCTATCAGTAGAAAATACAGATTGTTTAGAATATTTTTTGTGAAGGCTGAAGCTTCCATTTTAACATGTTACAAAGGCAGACAGCATTCAGGAGAATAAAATTTTAACCACAGGACAGAATTCCCTTTTAAACTGTAGAATCACAGACTGGTTTGGCTTGTAAGGGTCCTCAAAGACTGTCTAGTCCCACTCCCCTGCCATGAGCAGGGACACCCTCCACCAGACCAGGTTGCCCAAAGCTCCATCCAGCCTGGCCTTGGACACTGCCAGGGAGGGGGCAGCCACAGCTTCTCTGGGCAGCCTGTGCCAGGGCCTCACCACCCTCACAGAGAAGAATTTATTCCTAATGTCTAATCTAAATCCACCCTGGTTTAATTTAAACCCATTCTCCATTGTCCTTTCACTACACTCCCTGATACAATCCCTCTCCAGCTCTCCTGTAGCCCCTTCAGGTACTGGAAGGCTCTTGTAAGTTCTCCCCAGAGCCTTCTCTCCTCCAGGCTGAACAAGCCCAACTCTCTCAGGCTGTCTTCATAGCAGAGGTGCTCCAACCTTCTGACTGTCTTTGTGGCCCTCCTCTGGACTCACGCCAACAGGTCCATGCCCTCCTTATGTTGGAGCCCCAGATCGAAACAAATTACTCCAGGTGGGGTCTCATCAGAGTAGAGGGTCAGAGTCACCTCCCTTGACCTGCTGCTGGTTACACTGCTTTTGATGCAGCCCAGGATATGGTTGGCTTTCTGGGCTGCAAGCACACATTGCCAGCTCATGTTGTGCTTGTCATCCACAAACACCCCAAAGTCCTTCTCCCCAAGGCTGCTCTTAATCCATTCCCCACCCAGCCTGTAGCTGTGCTTGGGATTGCTGTCATGTGCAGTACCTTGTGTTTAGCCTTGTTGAACTCCATGTGGTTCTCACAGGCTCACCTCTCCAGCCTGTCAAGACCCCTCTGGATGGCACCTCCTCACTCCAGTATGTTGATCACAGCACACAGCTTGGTGGTTTTGACAGATTTGCTGAGGGTGCACTCAATCCCCTGTCCGTGTTGCCAACAGATGTGTTAAACAGTGTTGTTCCCAATACTGGCCCTGAGAAATGCCACTCATCCCTGGTCTTGATTGGGACATTGAGCCATTGACCACAACTCTTTGAGTGTGCCCATTGACCACAACTCTTTGAGTGTGCCCATCCAGCCAATTCTTTATCCACAAAGTGGTCCATCTGACAAATCCATGTCTCTCAAATTTAGAGACAAGGAAGGATATTGTGGTATGATGTCAGATGCTTTGCACAAGTCCAGGTAGATGACATTAGTTGCTCTTTCCTTATCCACCAGCACTGTAACCCCATTGTAGAATGTCACCTAATTTGTTAGGCATGATTTGCTCTTTGTGAAGCCATGTTGGCTGTCATCAGTCACCTCCTTACTCTCATTGTGTGCAGAGGTGACACTGTAGTTCCCCAGGTCTTCCTTTTTTCTTTTTTTGAAAAGGGAGTTATGTTTCCCCTTCTCTAGCCAGCGGGACCTTCACCAGACTAACTGCCAGGACTTCTCAAATATGGAGCAGGTTGGCTGAGCCTCTTCATCTGCCATTGTCCTAAAAAGTGGGAGCTCTGAGCTTGTTTGGAGGCTGCTAGTCCTAGTCCTTACCTTTTTTATCAGGAATTGCCAAGCCTTCAAAGACGGTGAGCACTCAAATTAACTGGATTCAAATGGGGCTTTGCTGTTTTTCTTGGCCTAGGCACAAAACAACTTGTTCGTTTTACAGTAATATCCTCTTAAAGTTGTATTGTTTGAGTGCAGCTGTGTCTGAAGCTTTGAATGGTGGGTGTGAAATCATTGCCTGGAACAGATTACATTGTCAGTGAACAGTTTGCAAGAGGCATGTTTATTCTCTCTCACTGCAAAAGAATAACTGAGTTAAAATAAATGCAATGCCTCCTGCTGGGAGATAATCAATATTTTACTAGGGCAAGCAGAGCCCCCCACGATACACATTCCTGTTAATCCTTTGGGAATGGTGCTGTTGCATAGCTAACTACTGGGTTGTCACCGAAAAGCTTCTGCTTAGTTCCTCAATTTTCCTTTGAACTGCAGAGCCTGTTGTCGAGCTCAGCATCTTTCACTTATCTCTGTGGTTATATGTGACCGTTCCAGAGCTGTTTTTCAGACTTCCCCTTCTGAGACCACTGTGAGGGGCCATTCAGTTTGCCTCTCTTGCTTTATTCTCCAGGTACTGCAGACGCTGAAACTGGCACTCTGATAAAAATCCCGCTTGTTCCCCTGCTCAGCTACCGATGCGAAACTGAAAGCTGAGCATGGAGCTGATGCCCTGTGGCAAGCGCCTGTTGGGGAGGCAGAGTTAGTGTAGCTGAGGATGTAACGCTGAGAATCACTTTATCTGCTCTTTGTAGTCAGGAGAGCCGCACCATTAATTTGTCAGTCGGTATTGTAGCGCTGGGTAACAGCAAAATGATTGTACTTGTTCCCCCAAGAAAAGAGCTTCATGCTAGTAAGAACAGAAAACTCATTTCTTTGTTCTTAGACAGCAACAGCTGGATCGCAGGGCATATTATTGTGCTGTCGTGCTTAACTTCTAAGCTGCTAAAGACTTTAGCTTTGTTCTCTTGCCACTCTGAGTTTGCCTGTGGTGTTTTCTCCACTGTCCTTTTTTCTCCTAACAGAGGAGACCTGGCATGTTTAAAAATTAACCTGTCCTGAAAATTCTATTCCCATTGAGGCTGTCCACAGCAGAGCTGCCAGTTGAACTCTGCCACGTCAAGACACTTCATCTGAACTACATCCAAATCTTCCTGCTTTTTCAGCCAGACCATTTCCCATAGACATTTCCCATTTCCCAAAAGACAGCTTTTTTCCCTGCATTCCTGTGGAGGTTAAGTTACAGTCTTGCCAATGTTGTTAGCACAAACAGCGAGTGATTAGCAAATTCAGCACAAATATCAGTGGGTTTAAGAGTGGTGTTTGGCCATTTTTAGACACTTCTTTTTTCTTTCTCTCCTTGGTTTTTTTGGAAGAGATGAGGCACCTACAGTACTCCATCTCAGACATTATCTGAGCCAATTTGGGCCAACCTTTACAACTGAGCAGATGTCTTGGAACTGAGAATCACTTTCTACAATTTTTTGTGGAAGTTGGAGCTGCATTAGAAGGATACAGATTTCTGACTTCGTTGTGGGAGGCACTATAGTGTAAACTCAGCAGCTGCCTCCTCTGTTCAGCCACTGATACAGCAGTTACTGTGCGTGTGGGCATGTCACTGTGTGTGTGGATCAGAACTAATTACAGCTTCACATGCTTCCCCTCAGCTTGTTTGGTAGGTGGGCATGGGAAGAGGACAGAGCATTTGACAGCACAGGGGATGTGTGTGTGGAAGCTGGTGGTTTGGGGTTGGGTAAGGCCTAAAGGGAACGTGGCAGAAGAGATGGAGGTAGAGAGTGGGAGACAGGACAAATCAGCAGAAACAGGCTCAACTGTTTCTACTGCTCCTGCAACCACTGACTTCAGGCAGAAAAACATCAGGGAAAAAATTCACGATTTATTTGATTTTTCTTAAAGATTTGGTATGATGTTTCCTGAAAATGTTACTTTTTTGGGTAGCTTTAAGTGTAAAAGTAGGTTCTTTATAAAAATGGCACCACCACAAAGATCAGGACAATATGGATATAAAAGAAAGAGATAATTTCCCACCCATGTACAACAGGAACCTGGTTTCCAGTCTCTTGCACTCTGAAATGGAAAGCATTTGGTAGTTTCTTCCTTGCAATGGGGACACAGAGTGTTTTCTCATCCTCTTGGGAAAGCTGTGGGAGCTCAGCTGTGAGGGACTGGATGGATGGATGTGTGCACACAGGGAAATCAAGCTTCACAAAACTGCAGCAAGAAGCAGGGCAGGCATCTTTAGAAACGTACCAGCTCCTGCATTAATGAAGGGAAAAGTTTCTAGCAGCAGAGCTTGTTAGCCACAGTTTTACAGAGTCGTGATGCTGTCACAGATTGGAAGCTATTTCTCATTAGTTAGAAAGCCTGTTATCAGTTGACAAACCCAAGTTCCTCAGTCTCATGTGTCTGTGTCAGGGTGTTCGCTGGAAGGTGAACGGGTGTTGCCACAGCTGTCTTGCTTCACCAAAAGCAAGGGCTATGTTTCCTGTGGAGTTAGATGGTGATGTTTTACCTGTGAGCCACCAAGGCTTTCAGCTGCTGTGAGTGACAAGGCTCACTTTCTTGCATGGGAGCAGCATAAGGAATATGAATTGAGCAGTCTCTTAAAACCCACAGAGAAAGGTGTGGTAAAACAGAAGCTTCAGTAGCTCAGTAAATGCTACTGGAAAGTTTCCTGTAGCACTTAGCAGCAAGTTCTGCTGCTGCAGCCAAGTGAAGAACGATAGCCAGCCACTCCAGGAGCGTGGGATGCATGCATGTGGTGCTGCTGAAGGAAGAGTTAGGTCTAAACAGCAACTGTTTTCCTAAAGGAAAGAACAGTTTCTGACCATTGGTAGCAAAGAAGTGAGATCAAAGGGTCCTAACACAGAACTGGCATGCCAACTCAGAGAAGTTGCGGTGTGAGGAAGTTGGGAGCCAACTCGCTGATGCTTGGTAAGGGGGCACTGTGTGCCAACCATCCCCTTCTGAACACTGAGCCTCTTTGGTACTGCCAGGATACACAGTAGTGCACTGTTGGGAACACAGGATTTCTTTTGCATGCTTATGCTGTGTTGCTGGTAGATATGGCAATGCGCTCAGATAAATTTGAGAGCTACAAAGAGCAGCAGCCCAAGCGTGACTGCTCAGTGACAGTTCCCTGCTTTTGAACACTTGCTGCATGGCTTTGTTAAAGGAAGATGTCCTTGAAGTAGTGGAGGAGGGAGGGGAGAATAAAGGCAGGAGGGAAACATTGAACCTTCTTTCTTCACAACTCTAAATACAGCTTTTGATTGCACAACAAAGGCAGGGAGCAATGATGCTTTCTGCCCGTGATCAGAACTGCCTGGAATTGCCTCCTAACTTTCTAATTTCCCAGCTATTCCTTTGTATTGGAAAAGTTGGTAGGAGCTCTGTGGACGTCTGTTAAGCAGTCCTGAGTCACGATAGTGGCAAGAGGAGCCCAGATGATTTGTTGGTAGGGAGAATGCAAATACCAGTCACTGCCACATCTTATTGACCAGGCTTAGCAGATCTCTTCTGACCCATTTCTTCCCTCTCCCTGTTGCTTAGCAACAGATGCAGCATGTTAAAGTTAAAAAGGCTGGAAAACAGGCCTTCAGCAGAAGTTGCCTGTTTTCATAGGTTTTATTTCCTTGAGGGCAGACATTTGTAGTGGTTACGGTGAGTAATCACCCTTGTCATGGTCTCATATGAGCATTCAAATTGTTTTATGGTATTGCATGCCCTGTAAATGAGCAGGGCTGTTATAATAAGGTTCTTCTACCCACTTCTGATATCCAGGAGCCTGTTTGTATCTACAAAAGGTATCCAAACACCTAAAAAGAGGGGGAGGCTGCAAATTCTGCCTGTGCATTAAGCTTGGAGGGTGCCAATTTAGCAAACACTAAACTGTTTTTTTTTAATGGAAACATCTTTATTGATCTGCCCAGGGCACAAATTATCAGTCTGAGCTGTGAATAATAGGCAGAATCAATTCTAAGTAATCAAATACCAACCTTGTACCTGCTGTATCCCACCCTTTCCTCCCACACTCAGGCATCTGTATCATCCGATCGTAATGTATTTTGCATTAATACGCTACTGCTTTGTGACTCTCCTCAAGTATAGGAGCACTACCTCCACCTGGGCTATGTGTCTGTTATAAAAAATCAGCATGCAGGGTGTTTGTCACCGGCCTTGACCATGCTATCCCAGATACTGCACACACATAAGCACAAGTAGCCTTTAACACCTACAGCTGAACCGAAGAGATGTTGATGGGGAAAGCTATCAGAAACCAGTGAGATGCTCATCGTCATTTCTGTGGTGTGTAGGCTGAGCTTACTATCCTAGCTATCACCAGGCTTTTGTGACCTTCACACCTAAAGTAGAGACACTGAAGAGAGTTCTTGCATTTAGGGAGCTGCTGCTGAGAGTCAGGATGAGCAGGAGAGTCTGAAGCTGGTGGTTGTAGTCAGGGCAGGGCAGTCCTTCAACGTGCATCTGAAGTGCAGTGCCTAACATGTCACAGGAGTGTTTAGAGTGCACCAAAATGATGTTGTGTAGCGTCCTATCAGATGCCCCACTCTTCAATAAATAGGCATTTGTTTGTGTTTTGCTTATGCACCCCTCTTACTGTTGGACAAACGGGTCAAGAGGAACATGAAGCATGTAGTGTATAAATGTTGGCTGCACTGTGTGCTCTTCAACATTGTTTGTTGTGTTTCCAGTGAGTGCCATAATTCTTTTGACCGGATCAAGGTCCGAGTGTGGGATGAAGATGATGACATCAAGTCTCGCGTCAAGCAGAGGCTGAAGCGCGAGTCGGACGATTTCCTGGGGCAGACCATCATCGAAGTCCGTACTCTGAGTGGAGAAATGGATGTGTGGTACAACCTTGGTGAGCAGGGCTTTGGGGTTGAAAACATACCACATGTTAGTTTGGGAGCGTTCAGGAATACCTGGGTGCATCTTGGCAGTTCGCAAGAAAAAAAAAAAACAAACCCAACATGAAAGCCCACAAGATTTCAAGGGCCATGTGATGGCACTGTGGGGCAGCCACAAGGCTTTGATCCCACTTAAAATGAAGGGTATAGTATGTCAGAAAGGTGACAGGTTTTCCCTGTCAGGCATTGGAAAGCACAACAGGTAAATGCCTGGAGCAGGGTTTGATCCCACCTGTGCTGAAAATGTGTTTCCTGTCCCTTGCCATTTTTCGTGCGGTCACTAGCATTTTAACTGTCTCCAAGATCTGCAAGTGTACAGCACTGGGCTGGGAAGTTGTTGGGACCTTTCCAAGGGGCCAAAATAGTAAGTTGCAGTAAGTACTGACATGTAACCAGATGGTGCTGAGTTGAAAGGCATAGTAATAATCCTGTAAGGGCTCAAGTCTCCTTGACAGGGACAACCAGCAATTCCCAGGAGCTCAGGACCATGTTGAAGACAGGAACAAATTTCAGCCCTGTTACCAGAAAAGGAATCTGTCCTTGGTGTTTCTCATTCAGCTGACTGAATCCAAGGCCAAGTGACCCAACAGCACATTTGCTGTCAAGACTGGCTTATGGTCAGCCTTTCAAAGTTTTTAAGGAAAAAAGTCAGAAGTTTTCTCCATGGTGACTCTGGTCACAAGCTCAGCCTGGGCTTCCAGCAGTTTCTTTTCCAGTGTGTTTATCTCAAGATGGCTGTGCTTTGAACATCACAGATGCATGTAATTGCTGATGATTTTTCCTTTTAGAGAAGCGAACAGATAAGTCTGCAGTGTCTGGGGCAATTCGCCTGCAAATCAGCGTGGAGATCAAAGGCGAGGAGAAGGTGGCTCCATATCACATTCAGTACACTTGCCTTCATGAGGTAAGAAGCGGCCTCAGCTCAAGCATCACCACGTCCCTTCGGTCTCTGGAGAAGCAATTTTCTGACTTTTATTTGCTTGAGGTGTTCCTCATTGCCCTAGATAAGCTTTTTCCCTGCTCTGCAGGCCTGGACACTCACTCAGTGAATCATCAGACCAACATTTGTCAGGAAGGCAAAGAAGGCTTTATGCTTTCTGCCCCACACGGAGGGCTGGCTGGGCTCTGTCACGCCATCACAGTTCAGCTCTCGTGCATTGGTCCAACTGAGAGCCCAGCATGGGTTTAACGTGGAGAAACCTCTGAATTTCCGTGAGTCGTGGTTTCAGCATGTACTGTACCTATGTCTTTCTTACAGAGTGTGGTGGTTTTGGCCCTAGCTGAAGGCCAAATACCCACCAAGCCGCTCGCTCACTCCCCCTTCAGCCGAGAAGGGGAGAAAATGTATATATTGGGAGGCTTAGGACCTGAGATAAGGACAGAGGGATCACTCTCCCATTAGGGCAATGGGCAAAACAGATGCAGCACAGAATAAAGGAAAGAAAAGTGATTTATTACTACTACAACTAATACACCCCGTGAACCGGAACGAGATAAGAAGCGGCCAGGTCTTCAAGCACCTTCCCCCCACCCCTCCCTTCTTAGCAAACTTAAAACTCATCACGATCTTACTCCCTTCTTCCCCCCCCAACATGGCGCGGGGAGGGGCAGGGAATGGGCAGTGGGGTTCCGGCGATCCCACACAAGCTGCTTTTCTTCCCCAGAT
>VZTU01034135.1:27540-37646 GCA_013400835.1 Zapornia atra | reverse complement strand
CCCGCAAAGTCACAAGTCCCCTGGCAAACCTGCTGAGGCGTGGATCAATCTTCACAGGGCACAGATGTCTCTGCTCCCCATCCTCATCCATGGGCTTCGGGGGTCACCCGTTTCACCATGGGCTCCACCACGAGCTGCAGGGGAAACTCTCTTTTTGCATTCTGCATCCCCCCACTGCAGGCCTGGCCTTGGTGTCTGTGCAGCTTGTCACATCTTCTCACTCCCGCTCCGGTGGCAAAGTGCCCCTGCCAGCAGTTTTTTTCTCCTCTATGTGATTCACAGAGGTGCTGTGACCAGCTCTGATAGGCTCAGTCTCAAATTTGGCCTTGAATGGACTAATGTTTTCAAAATATGGGGCTTGCAGAAAGCTGTAACTGCAGCTTACAAGAGCCACCGAACCAGCACAGCTACACAAAACTGCAACACAGAGGGAATGCTGAAATGATCTCTGAGTAAATTCTGGCCTGGGCTTTGGTTCTGGCTGCTGAGTGATACAGATATTGGTGTTAAATTCTTCTGTGCTGCTGCATGGGTGTCTAGCTATGAGCAACTACTGGGGACCAGAAGATAAGCTGCAGTTACTGGGTACAGACCTGTCTCAGGTGGACTAAGCCAGGCAGGTGGTGCTGCAGACGTTGGGAGAAATCCAAAGGTGACTTGTGAGAATGACTGTAGGTAAAACCCTGTCTCGGTGTTTGTAGACTGACTGTTCCCAGTCTGTCTATCAAAGAGAAGACAGGTGATGGTCAGTCTCTGAAGCACCTGGTAAAGGAAGAGTAGTCAGACTCCCTTTCACCCAACATACAAGAGTACCATGAGGTCTGGTGAGGTTTAAGCAAATTCAGACAGACAGATGTAGCACAGGGAGGAATTTTCAGCTACAGGAACAACATATTTATCCAGATGCTAGGCAGCAGATACAGACATGAGTAGGCTTCTTTTAGTGTTAGGCTGTGTTGTGTCCTTCAATACATATTTATTAGGTTTTTAAGTCTGTGATGGCTTCTGCTTGCTAAGCTCTTTCATTTTTTCCTTCTGGACATGCATGATGACTTCCTGCCCTTCTTTTTTGCAGATACTTCTCTTTTTAAGTATCACTTTCTTTCATTTATACATTATAAAATGAAGATGATTTATGGCTAGAATAATTTAATAAGGAAAAATAGTAAAGCAGAGTCCTCTGGCTGCTAATGAGATCATTAGACTCTTGCATCCCTTACTACAGGGAGTCAGTTGTCTGTGAAAGGTTGATGGATCTGTAAGTGATGTGAATTTGAGGATTACTGGGAAAACTACCGAAGTGAATGTGCGATTTCTGTATGGCCATGATAGCTGAAAGCCTTTGCAGTGTTAGATTAAGTGAAAGGTTATGTTGAATAGTAATGCAAGTGTATAGTTCTTATGGGCCATCTTAAGGATGTCCTTTTCAGTGATGCCTCAGAAAGCCGGAATCAAAACTCAATAGCCTTTGGTGACTATTAAGCAGGTATCCTTTATTGCCGTGCTGGACACACAGGGGATCGCTCCTCCCAATGTGTGCTCCCATCAAAGCCAAATTTCTCATATTTATACAGATTAACTATACATATTCATTGTAATTTCTAAGAAAAGGCAGGGTTATGCAAATGATTTTCAGGAAGTCATTTACATTAACTCCTCCCAGATAAAGCATGCTCAGTGACACTCAGGGGGTCTTCTGGTGGTCTTCAGGGATGAAGGCTGGACGTCTTCCTCTCTCTCAGCGCATGCTCTTCATGGGTTTCTCCATGCTTATCTGGGCTCCCAACACCTGCACCGACTAGTTAGTTTTTCCCTGAAAACAAGATAAGACTCTGACTTTTAATTGGTTGTTAGTCTCATTATTTATGACTCCTCTATCTCCTGCTTCCTCTGGTTTCAAGGCTGTTGCACTATTATGGCTAAGTTTTGTAGCCGCTTTCATGAAACCGCTTAGCCAAATTCTGCTAAAATTCAAAACTAATCTATTCCTAAAAACACACCAATTCTTACTTCTTTATCTTCAAGGCTGTTACTGTTGCATTGTTATGGTTAAGTTTGCTCTGCTCTCACAAGCAGCTTACACAGTTACAGCTTTCTCTTAAACTAGCCTATTCTTAAAACTATGAAAATTCTTATATTAAAGTTTTATTAATTGTCTCTTAAGTTCCACCCATATCAATCTATTCAGCATGATTACTTTTCACTGAATCATCAGAAAAAAAATAAAATCTGTTTGGACTGTTATGCTCTGTAAAAATAATCACAAAGCTAACAATTACAAGGTTTAAATAGCTTGTGCACAATAAGGCATTTCATTCTGAGGATGGAAACATGTAGGTTTCACGGCATTAAAGCACTCCTCTGCATCATTAACAGTGTCTGCTGGGTATAGATGCAGGTATGCGTGTGAAAAATGCAGCTAGCAGCACTCAAGAAGGCAAAAGCAGAAAAATTCCTAGTGGGCAGGGGGAAAGAAAAAGGGAGGAGAGCAAAGAAACCTATGTCAGTGCCTGCTTCTCAGCAGTTCCAGGCTCTTGACGAAACTCACTTACAGGCTTCAGCAGCCTCACAAATAATGTCATTCCTGTTTTGTATTTCAGAACCTCTTTCACCATCTCACAGATGTGCAAGGGAATGGGGTGGTGAAGATCCCTGATGCCAAAGGAGATGATGCCTGGAAGGTGTATTTTGATGAGACCGCTCAGGAGATCGTGGATGAATTTGCAATGCGTTACGGCATTGAGTCCATATACCAGGCCATGACGTAAGATGCCTTTTGTGTTGTCTTTTATACAGATAATTGGTGTCACCAACAGATGTGACCATTAATAGGAATTACTGATGAAGTGAAGTGGTAGTGGAAGGCTTGACAGTGACAGCTGCTCCTTAGGAGGCTTAACTGTGAACAGGAAGAGAATGCCTGTGACTGGATCGTTGATCAATGCCTGACAGAGTGCTGGAATTAAGCACCTACCTGAACAGTTTGAGCATTAAAAAAACTAGTTCTGAGGAATTACACCAACTTAGGCAGTGCAAATGGCCGTATTTTATTATTGATTGTTGTGCCATTCCTGTTTTAAGAAACTAAAAATCTCTATTTGAACATTCTTCTGTTAGAAAGATACTGCCCAAGGAACCCACTGAAGATTTTTGATGTGAGAAGGGATGAGGTTTTCTGAAAGTGTTTGTCCTACCTGTCTGTTGTGGCAATTGATACAGTCCTTTGAAGTGACTAATTTCCCAGGTTCTGCTGAAGGTTATTTATAGGAAGTTTGAGTAATGGATCCACTGATTTGTCCCCTTTGGAGCTAGGCTAATGCAGTTCTTGATCTTCAAAGAGCGTTTTCGTTGTCACTCTACTTTTACTTGGATTTGGGATTAGCTATTCTTCCTCTTAAAGACTAGTAGTGCTATGCTTAGCTGGTTTCTATTTCAAATGTAGTATTAAATATAGCAAACAAAAGCGAACTTTTTCATATTAGAAGCTGAAAGTTTTGGGGTGTGGGTGTTTGAATGAGTTATGAGCTGTACTTATGTCACCTTGAAAGCATCTTTTTTGCCTGTTGGGTTAAGCCAAAGTGGAAAAGAATTGGAAAGCACCTCCAGAGTTCTAGTCCCTGCTTATAGGTGGGCTGACTTGGAAGTTGGACCAGACTGTTGAGGGCTTCTTTTCAGTTTGTTGAAAATTTCCAAGAGTGGAGATCCACAACCTCTCTGGACTCCTGGCCCCGGGCTGTATTACTCTGGGGAAGAAATTCTTGGTTGAAATCCCAATTGGAAAATCCTACTTTGAATTTCCTGTGCTCTAACTGCTGCATATTGCTGCTTATCTTTTAGTTTTCCTTCTGAAAGGATTTTGGCCTGGCTCAATTTCTCACTAAGCCTCCCCTCTCTTCTAAGTAGTTAAGACATTGATGAGACCCTACTCCTCATGCCTTCTCCTCAAGCTAAACAAAGCCATTTTGTGTGCCTGTCTTTATTTACCAAGTGCCTAAAAGACCAATTGGTACATAGGTATCAAGAGTTTAACATTCAGGCATCGGCATCATGTTTGTCTGAACCACTGACTTGTGAATTCCTGTGAAAATTTCTCACTGGAGTTGGTTTCTTGGGTTGGATTTTTGTTGTAATCATTAGTAGGTTAACGAGCACAGAAGCTAATGTCTGTGATGAGTTCCCTTAGGGGCATTTCCTAAATTTAGCTTGGGTGCTCAGTGAATCTTCCTGCGCAAAGGAAAAATGACCCAACTGTCCTGTCTGTTGGAATGAACTTTACTTGCCATGTGCCATAATATCAGACCTCTTGAGCTCGTTGGGGTTTTTTTCCCTTTATGTCCAATAGATTTTCTTTCATTATTTAATAATTTCATAAGCCTGGACACTTCTGGCATAATTTTGAGATATCCTGGAGGAGGGTTCCTTGGACTTTATTGAGAGCAGTTAAATGGAAATGAGAGAGAGTGCATGCTTCCTGCAGCCTCAAAGGGTTACTCCTGAGGAATCACATACCAGTGCAGCACAGAAATACTGGTGTATGAGCTCGCTGTGCTTGAAAGCTTTCCAGCTGATGCTGCCTCATGTCACCTTGGAACCTGTGGCTGCCTCAAGTGGCAGCAAATTATATAGATTTCCTTGTGTCAGACTTGGTTCTAGGAATTGGCACCAGGACCCAGGGTATCAACTAAGTCACAAGCTGTTGGCAGCAAATAGTTGAGAAGCTATTTTATGATCTGGAAAAGGCTGTAGTGAAGGGATTTCTCTTGTTTTGTGCTTATCTGTTGTCTAGAGGGCATCTTTCTGGAAAAAACTCCCAAGATGCTGGAGATTTACAGAAAGGGAGAAAAAATAATTTCCATCTGTTCGTGGTGACAGCTGAGTAAGGGGACTATTAAAGGGATAGAGTCAAGTTGTGCTACACAAAAGAGACCAGAATGACTTTCAGAACTGTCCTTTTGCAGGCATTTTGCATGTCTTTCCTCAAAATACATGTGCCCAGGCGTGCCAGCTGTGATGAGCACCTTACTTGCCAATATCAATGCTTATTATGCACACACAACTGCCTCCACAAATGTGTCTGCTTCGGACCGCTTTGCAGCCTCCAATTTTGGGGTATGTTTGCATGTTTGGTGATGTTAACAATTGGACTTCTGTAGTTTGCCTACAGTGCTTCTGCCATTCAATAAATAACTTGTTCTGTTTAAGGAACACTGAGTCCATAAGGAGCTGGAAGCTGTAGAGCTCTTCTAGACTAGACAAAGAGCAGGGTTTTATTGTTGTCATCATCAGGCATTTTAGATTTTAATCAGTGTAATGCATTGTGATGTTTATTCTTCATGTTCAAATTACACTGGAGCACAGATGGTATGGAAATGAGCAAATAATATTAAACTCTGCGTGGTGATGCTGTTGATAAAATATACCGTGCAATCTGAATGTTTCAGAACTTTGTTCTTAAAAACAGCAACTGCTTTAAGAAAAGAAAAGGAAAAAGAAAACCCCACCCCACCAAAACAACAACAACAAAGTCTATCCCACTAATGGTTAGAATGTGTTTTATATAAAATGTGGTGGACTTGGAGCGTGCTGGAAGGGTATTTGGAAAAGCTCATGCTTCCTGTCAGACTGAGAATTTATAGCCTGGATGAGGAGGTGTTCACAGTGCCAAGCCAGGATCCAGCGGAGAGACCTGACTGGGAGATGATAGTCACGAGAGGCCTTTAATACTTGTCACTGAACAAATAGATAAGATCTTGGAGCTGTGTCACTGCACTGAATTAGACTCTTTTCTGCCTGTTCCTTAGTCATCTCTGAATAAATATTTTCTCTTAAATATAAGTTTGGTGCAAATTGCAGACTAGAAATCAGAGGAGGTTTTGTTCTGCCTCTACTTCAGACTGATAACAGAGTATTTTTCTGACAATTCTAATGTTACACAGACTTCAGAAATAATTACAGTATAAAAGTAAACCCAAGAATTGAAAGTAAATATTTGTTGCACAATACCATGGATCCATATTGCTTCCTCCTGCTCTCCTGAGGTCTGTCACTAATTCCCTGACGTCCTGCTGCTCCCTCTGTAGATCAGTTGGGTGGTGGTCGTACGTGATGCTTATGGGTGTTTTCTGCTCCACAGAAAGAGCGATTTGTGAAGCTTCTGGACCAGCTTCATAATTCACTCCGGATTGATCTCTCAATGTACAGGGTGAGTGGGAACAAACAGAATCCTTTCAGGTGTTCTGGTGGGCAAAGGGGAAACTCACTCTTTGGATTTCTCTCGCATTTCTAACAGTTTGAATAGTTTATGTCTTACAGAATTGCTGTGACAAGCTTGTTGCTCAAATACACCATTTTGTTTTCCTTTCAGATAGAACTTAAACCATGGGGTTTTTTTTCTTCTATTATAATTTCCTCAACACTTCTGAAATAATTTCAGAATCATGAACTCTGCTCACCTCTGTTAGTCTCCCAGAAATGCAAGTTGGATTTGATTAATTAATTTGAATTATTCTTGTCAGCTACTTCAGGAATCATCTACAAAGAGAAAGCAGAGTTGTTCTCCCCTAGTAAGACAGAAACCCTTTAGATGTTGTCACTTATTTTAGCAAACTTGAATCCCTGTTGCTGACTCTGGATCTACAAGACATGTCTCAGACTGAGAACCCCCCATGCTTCAGCATGTTGGGAAGAGATGAGTTTCAAATGTTGGTATCAGTCCATCAGGCTCCTCAAACTCTCCAGCAGCTTCCTTCTTTGCTACTCCAGAGTCAGTGTTGTCTTACCAAGTGTCTTGCCTCTGTTTTTTATTTACTTTCTATATTATTTTGATTAGCGACCAATTCCCTGAAAAAAATATAAATATGATGGCAAAATGTGAGCTCTGGGTTTTATTTATTTATTTAAAATGAGATCCTCTTCTGGTTAGCACATTTATCTGAAACACAGTAAAACACACAGAGGAGGGACTCCACATGAGTGGAAGGAAAGTGCATTAGGAAGAGGAACAGAAAACACAAGGGGCAAGGTGGAAAAAGAAGATAAAAGGAAATGTTGTGTAAAGAGCTATTCTAAAACTACATTACTAGAGAAGAAGGTCTAAAGAGAGCACCGATCCACTGAGTAGCACAGGGAAAATTATCAACACATGGCAATAGCAGCTGTGGTGGTGATGCCTTTTTTGTTTGCTTGGTCTTCAGTAAAAGCTGCTTTCCAGTGGCTTATGCAACTAAATCTTGGGCAAATGAGTAAGATCTTATGTAAAGGATCAGGAAAGATTTGTGTGATTTAAATAATTTAGTTGTTATCTATTGGGCAGTACATTTAGAGGAATGGGAGCTCTTAATAATTACTTTGACCCCAGAAGAACAGGTTGAGTTCAAGAAGAAAAAGGTGTCAGTTTCCAGGTTTTAAGACAGGAGATGGCAATTTACAACTTGAACATCCTAGATTAAGCCTCCTCCTTCCTCTAATTTAATCAAGCTATTTGTAAGCACTTAAAACAATGACAAACCAGCAGTGTGGATTTGGGAAAAAGAAAATTGGCAAACCAATGTGTGAACCTTCCAGGGCAGAGTGGCAGATGAGGAGAGAGGTGGAACCATCTCCAGAATAGCTCCAAGTCACCCTCTGAATGTTATTTTGAAAAGTATTTTGTGAGCAAACGTGGATATTCTGTATGCATGCTGCTTTTCTTTTTGTTGTCTGGTTGCTAGCAGACATAAGCACAGAAGAGGTTGAACTTCAATATAGATAACGATAACTTGTCCTGATTAGTATTCCTAACCAGGAACATGCATTCAGTCCCCAACATTGACCCAGTGGTTTGTGTTTAAATCTTGACCCATCAAAGCCTTTGATTCTAGCCCTGAGGGTCAGAGAAGTCCAGGTGTGGATGATTTAACTCTAAAAGGAGAGATGTCTAGGAATGAGCATCTACAAATGACCATAAAGAACATAAATTGCTTGCAGTGCTTAGCTGAACTGCAGGGATACTCGGTTGCTGTCAAGAGACAGTGTATTTTTCTGCAAGTGTAAACTTGTTCCCCTCTGCCCTTTTGACTGTTGTCCCTAATAATTCTGTAATGCACAAATATAAGAGGAGATCCTGGTGAAAGCTGCCTTTGCTCTTTTACTTGTGGCAAAACCAGTCGCATCAGCTTGAGAATAAGAACATGCTGAGAAACGTGAATGCTGTTAAATGACACAGGAAAGAGTGGGAATGTAGGAAAGGGCACAGTGCCCAGACTCAGAAAGGGTCTCTTGCAGGAAGCACAGCTTGCTGCCTTCCACACACGTGTCTGCGTGTGTATACATACACACATGTGCACAGAGGTGTCCTATCTGGAAGGGACAAAGGGACTTGTAACCCAGAGGTGGAGGAGGAGGCTATGGCTACGGACAGCAGAGTGGTGGGCAGGGAATGTAAACTAAATGCAAAGGAGGCCCTGAAGGATACATGCTTGTCTTGACAGATGGGATCTTACAGAGACAGAGTGCTTACAATGACTTCTTACAGGGAACAGTGCACATTTTCCCTTCTCTGGAGAGGTTGCTTATATACCACACCTCTTGGTGTCTCACAAGAGAAGCCGAAAACAAAGCGGTGAGTGCTGGAAGGGCCTGCAGAAGCAACCTGAAGCAAGAGGCCAGGGCTGCTGGTGACGAGGCAGTTGCTCCATGCCTGCTTCTTCCACAGCCAAAGAGAGATCTGCCACCAAGGGTTGTCAGTCTTCTGACATACACAAACTTTACATTCATACAAGAAGCTATTTAATTAAGCAAATAGATGAGCTCCTGCAGCAAAAAGGCCTCGTTTGTTGAGCATTGTTTTGACTGGTACAAGCTTCTTGAGCAGGAAATGTTTCCAAGACACATTCCTTATTTAGCACATGCTTGAAGCCTAGCATGGATCTGACTGTGCTTTCCAACAGGATTTCCCTTTCTGTGTTGACAGAATAACTTCCCAGCCAGCAGCCGCGAACGGCTGCAGGACCTGAAGTCTACCGTGGATTTGCTGACCAGCATCACTTTTTTCAGGATGAAGGTAGTGTTATGGGTGGGGATGGGCAGTTTTTGCCTCTGGAGGTTTTGCTGCAGGAGTTGGTTTCCCATTTTCAAACCATTTTTTCATATCATTGTGCTTTAGACACTTAAGAAAAGTGGACATGTAATAAATACACATATTTTATCTCCATTGTATTTTGCATCACAAAGATGAAATCTGTCTTTTCCATGGTGTTCTTAGTCATAAACATGGCACAAAGTGATCAAAGAAAAAAAAAGAGGATAAAACAAAAATGGTCTGCTTTTAGGAAGATTAATTTACTTTTCTTAATAACATTAAGAAGCTCTTTCTGTACAACTGTCAACATTTGTCAGTCACTAACATCTCTTGACCATTTTTTATCTAGTAAGTATTCTAAAGTTTATTTCTTGGAGGGTAACATACTGAAATGGTATGGTATCTCTCAGCAGAGTTCCAAGAGAGTCTTTTAATTTGAGCTATTTCAGGAAGTGCTTAAAATTTTACTCTTAAGACCTAGGGTAAATGATATTTTAGAACTTTATTTTGAAAATGTTCACTTAGGCAATAGTCTGTATTTGCAATTTGCTTTATAGAAATACTCCAAAAAGTTCAGATGTTGGGATAATACCAGAATTGTCTCAGGTTATAGCTTTAGTCACAGGGTGCTGCCTGCATATATGTTCAGTTTAAAGTAACCCTGCAGTGTTTTTCGAAAGCAATTTAACAATCATAGAATCATAGAGTATCCTGAGTTGGAAGGAACCCATAGGGATTCCCAAACCCAACTCCTGGCTCCACACAAGAGCAGCCAGGTCAGAGTGTGGGACTGAGCACATTGTCCAGACACTTCTTGAACTCAGCCAGGCTCGGTGCTGTGACCCCTTCCCTGGGAAGCCTGTGCCAGTGCCTGACCAATCTCTCAGAACAGAACCTCTTCCTCATATCCAGCCTAAATCTCCGCTGTCTCAGAACCCAAGGAAACAGCATGAAGCTATTGCTGGTCACCAAAGAGAGGAGATGGGTGCCTGCCCTTTTGCTCCCCCTCATTAGGAAGCCGCAGACTGTGGTGAGGTCTCCCCTCAGC
>VZTU01034135.1:0-27058 GCA_013400835.1 Zapornia atra | reverse complement strand
AACCTCATCCCATTGGTCTCAGCCCATCAGTGCAGTCTGTTCAGGTCTCTTTGAAGAGCCTCCCTACGCTCAGGCAGATCAACACTTCCTCACACCTTAGTGTCATCTGCAAGATGACACTCCTCTTCTCCAGGCTGAACAAACCAAGGCATTTCAGCCTCTCCTCATAGGACTTCCCCTCCAGACCCTTCCACATCCTCATTACCCTCCTCTGGACACTCTCCAATAGCTTCATGTCCCTCTTGTCCTGTGGCACCCAGAACTGCACACACAGCACTCGAGGTGAGGCCGCCCCAGCGCAGTGCAGAGCGGGACAGTCCCCTCCCTGGCCCGGCTGGCCATGCCGTGCTTGATGCACCCCAGGATAGGGTTGGCACTATAGGTTTTTTTTAATGTACAATGAAATAATGAAAAGAGCTGTTGTTATGCAAGGGGAAGACATAGCAGTTGGCATGACCCCAAAGATTCTGGTATGCTTTAAAATTCAGTGAAGCTGAAGTGAAGAAAGATGCCCTTGAAGAAAGTTATTGTACATAAGGGCATGTGAGTGTTTGGTCTCCAGCAATACTCTCCATATCAGCTGTGATGTGCTCCACTAGTCTGTTGCACTTTCTCTGATGATTGAAAAGATTGGCTCTGCCCTTGTAGTAAAATCCTATAAATTTAGCAGAAATCTTGTGTGCTTGGCTCAGCTTATACACTTCTCAAGCCGCATGATTTACTTATCACTTCAGAATCTCTTTTATGCTCCAAATGATCCTGTGGAGACGTAAGTTTCATCACTGTGGTTTTATGCCTTGGGCAGGTGATCTGTTCATTGTTTCAGGTCACTGATAGCACAAGTTGCTGAAAGCAGGTCCACCAAGTTCCTGAATCCCAGTGACTTGTTCTTTCCCTGTTTGATTTAGAAGCAGTGCTTTGTTTGACTCTCTTTGTTGTCACCTTGCCAGGTCCAAGAGCTGCAGAGTCCACCCCGAGCCAGCCAGGTAGTGAAGGACTGTGTAAAAGCTTGCCTCAATTCCACCTATGAGTACATTTTCAACAACTACCATGAGCTGTACAGTCGTGAATACCAGACAGACCCTGTGAGTAGCTGGGAAGTGGGCAGAAATCCAAGTTTCAGATTTTTCTTAAGATAATAATGAGAGTACTAATTGATATAAAAAGCCAGCATGGCAAAAAAAAAATGTAACTTGTTATCTTCTGAATGCACAAAAATTGTAATCAATTAATGAGCACTAATTAGTAAGTGGAGGATGATAATTTTTTTTACACTAACTCATTACGATTTGTTTTGCCAGTCTCAGCTATTTTATTTCATGAACAGTTATTTGTGAAAGGAAGGTTTGATGCAGCTTTGACTGAGCAAAAGCCAGTTAGAGCAGATGTAGACTGATCAGGAAAACTGTTTTTAGCACAGATAAACCTCAAGCAGTGAGATTTTAGCTTGTTTTCTGGCACCCAGTGTCCTGCAGACACAGACTCTCCAAATCCATGGGAGCTGTACTGGGCACTCTGCAGTAACGCACACACAGTCTGTCAACATGGACATGGTCATAAACCCAGGTGCCCTAAATGGGAACAAGCTTAGAGCAAACAGTGTCTCAGCAGGTCTCCTGGAGCCTGAACTGCTCTTGGCACAGTAAGTGACAAACAGGGATCACTTGGGTTTGAGGATACCAGTAAGCAACATGGTTTGGCATGTCACTGTGTTTTGCATTAGATCACATAATTTATTGGCAGATAGTAATAATTTTAATCTCTTTGGAAGAAAGGGTCCACAGGTAATTAGTGTTTGGAGTTTGTATGGTGATCTACATTTGTCAGCTCTTCCTTTTTCCTTTAAATTGACGTTGGTTTTCCAATGGCTTCTTTCCCAGAACAAAAATCAGGACCTTCCTCCAGAAGAACAGGGCCCCAGTATCAGGAATCTGGATTTCTGGCCTAAGCTCATTACTTTGATAGTTTCCATCATAGAAGAGGACAAGAATTCCTACACCCCAGTCCTGAATCAGTAAGTATCTTCCATGTCCTGTATGGCTAATGCCGTGTGCTCTGTGTGCTCTGCTTCATTTGTTAAACTGCTTTCTATCTCTTCTGTCACTTGTGTATTTATAGATGTACTTATCTTGTCTGTCTGTCTTTCTGTCTTATCTGTCTCTGTCTATATAAATAACTCTTTTTGATTGGGATGGAGGAGTTTCAAAAGGTTCAGTTACGATGGCGTTCGAGCACAAACACCCTGATTATTACAATCCTGATCTCAGGGAGGCACCTGAACATGGGGTGAGAGTTCTTTTGGTTTTTTCTGATGTTGAGCAGTTCTGCCATGCACTTTAATGCACACAGTGGTGCCATGGTGATACCTTACGCTGTGATTTAGGAAGGTGGTGGTCATTGCAGCACTGGGAGATTGCGTTTGGTGGGGCTGGCAGGGTATTGGAAAGCATCTTGAAACTGGTCTGCGTAACCAGTGGATACTCCACCAACAGACCTATGGGGCAGGAGAGAGAGAGATATCTGACAAGCTCTAATACACCAAGGGCTGGCTTATGTCCTAGTGATCGTGGACTTAACATGGCAGGGATACCTGATTAGTGCTGACCTGACAGCCTAGTAAGCCTGGAAAAAAAATAGGGGGAAAAAACCCTCCCCAACCTGGACAAGAAAGGGCAGAAGGGGAAAAAGGGTGCAAGAGTGTTCAGATCAGACTCCCAGAACCTTCACTTTGAATGAACCTGTGCATCTCTTCTAAGGGGGACATCCAGGGCCTGACTTGCTGAGTTAAAACCAGTCTCAACAGCAGTGTTGTTTTCATGGTATTCAGTCTATAGAATAGTCCATAGAATAGAGTCTAATACAGTCCATAGAATCCAGACCACAATCTCCAATTTACACCTGGTCATTTATTTAGTGTGAAAGAAGTGACTGTAATGTTGAGCTTTTCAGCTTGTAGTTTAGCTCAGAGCTGACCAAAGAAGAGCCCTTCAGTCTGACACGTGCCAAAGACTTTCCCAAATGTCCCCTCAGATTCCCCCAAGAGCTGGCTGTTGGGAAGATCAGTGCAGAGGTCATGTGGAGCCTTTTTGCCCAGGATATGAAGTACGCCATGGAAGGTAAGAGAATTCCTCATTGCTGCCTGCTGACTCTTGTGAGTGGCTCTGTGATCTCTTGTTCTCCATCATTTGGTGTAAATGAGGCTGAAGCACATCAGTAGCACCACTGTTGGAACCTGGGATTTCTTGCAGTTTGTGGACAGCTGCTTTATGGGTGTGAGTTGAGGCTGAGATCTGCATGAGCTCTAGACCTGCATGTCAGGCTGTGTTGCAGCCTGTTTATTGTTACCCCAGCTGCTTTGAAATCAGAAGTTTACTTTGGCCTGAGGATATGATGGCTTAAATCAGCAGCAGCTTCTTTCTGCAAGGTACAATGGTAGAAAGGGCTGGGGGAAGTACGTAGACTCTGGGTTGTGCCATGGCTGTAGTCCCCTGGATGATACAGTGGACATGGTCTAAGCCATTGGCAGAAACGTACTGCTGGAACAAATCTGCTGCAGACATCTTCATTTTGAATGAACCTTTGCAAAATTCCACTGGAATTCTAGTACTCCTACCATTTCTAAAAATAAGTTAGGCATGTGGAGACTGACAAACTCCTGGAAAGGAATTCTGCTACTTGCAGTACTCTTCAGATGGCTGATTACAGTTTCTGAACTTGGTTTTTGTTCTGTAAATTTTTGGGGTTTGTTCTATAAATTCTTGGGCTTTGTTCTATTAATTAATTTGCAGAGTGTAATCAGCTGCTTAGAAGGCTCAGAGACCCCCCCCAGCTCCCACCAGCTCTGCAGCTGTGGTAGCAGTTGTTTTCTTAGTACTTTGCAGGGTCAGGATTTATGATCATCCATAAGGTGATAGGACAAAAGTGCCAGTGCTTACCTGTATTACTAAAAAAATATTACCTGTAGTATTACAAAAGTAATTCAAGGTACTGCATTGGGTCAGTCACAAAATTAATGCTCAATCCATTTGTCCCCAGTTTGATGTAAGCTCACTTACAGGAGTGACAGTCTGCTTGAGTCTGTCTTCAGACTGTTAGGAAAAAACCTGCTGACAGCAGAGAGCTTCCTGTGTTCTGCTCTTTGGGAGCAGCCCGCAGGGTTGCTCTCTGATGAAGAAGATTGACTTCATTTCCTGGTCTCTGTCAGTGCAAAGGGGGCACAGACAGGGCAGTGAGGACACCCTTGGCCAGCTCCAGGCTTGAATTCAGCAGGCTGCATATCTGGATGAAGCGTTCTTACTTCTGTGTTGGGAACTTTTTATATATGCTTGTACCCCGCTGTGCCTTTGTCCTGTGAGATTGTGCTGATGTAAGAACAGACACTGGGAAGAAGGACTAAGACCTACTATGTTGAAGAGGCCTTTTCATAGTCACTGTCACTACTTGCTCATGTGTTGGAGATAAAGCAGCTGTGACAACACCATGTTCACTTTTCCTAGAAACTGCTCCTGCAAGCTGTTTTGGCTTCCCTTTTCATTTGGTCTTTATTTACCCCTCCATGCCCACCCTCAGGAATTAGAACACAGTTTGTTCTGTGCATTGAAAGGGACGTATCTTATCAGCAGCCACGAGAATCTGATCTCTCCATATCTAGTTGCTGGCTTCCCTAAGATTCCCTTTCCCTGCTGCATCCAAAATGCAGCTGCAAAAAGGTTAACCAGTGTGTGTGTGTGTGTGTGTGTGTGTGTGAATTTGACTGACAAAGGGGGCATGACTTCAACTTGATTCTTTTCCTCTTCTAAAGGGCTCTGCTGGCCGGTGCCCATGTTAACTCAGCCTTCCAGGTTTTCTCTGTTCACTTCTCAAACCATGTCCCCTTTGACTCTGGGCTTATTTTAGCTTTTCCTGACATCCTTCTTAAGACAAGGATTGGCACGATGTTTTCCCCCATGAGTTCATCAGTGCATAGCAAATTCTTGCTGAAAGAGCCCCCCTTTGAAGAGTATTTCTTGGTGAGAAAAATTGAAACAAAGGCAGCTGACAGACAGGGAAGGGTTTTCATTTTGAATGAAAGCTGAAAAACTGCACGATACATTTCTTTGTGCTCTAGCTGTGCAAGTCCTGAAGGAGGATTGAGCAATGAGAGTGTGTGTTGGTGTGTGTCTCTTCCAAATATATATTCAAGAAATCCTCAGGGTGCAGAATTCTATTTGAGGCAAGTGTGATTCCTCACCACTTTGCTCTCCAGAAACTTATGAAGATAACCTTTATAACAAGCTCTACAATAATTCAATTACAGACCTTACTACATGTACTTTAAATACAGATGATTGGATTACTGCACTGTATTTTTTTTTTAAATGAAGGGGGAAAAAGGATTAAAGGAAACAGATTAAGGGATGTGAAGGATGATGATTAGATTTGCTGTCCTCAGCTCTTGACTCTGTCATTTCTCAGTCTGAGTTGCTCATTTCTCTACCAGTTTAACTACACCAAGAGTTTCATATCCCTGTCTTTACCAGTTAGTGCAGTTACCCCTGAGCACATTTCTGGCGTGCTCCAAGATCTGTATGCATCAGGACATCTCTGCAACAAAAGCTAATCTAGTTTGTGGAGGTATGTGCACATGAACCCAGAGTATAACACTTGCTTCTAACTTTCTTCATGGTGTTTTCCCTTATGTTCTGTTCCTAAGTTCTGGATAGCATGAGCTCATTTACCTCACCAAGTGGTAAGTTCATGGTCCTCGGTAGAGTTTATAGTTGTGAGTAGGCAAAGACTTTCATCTGTTACCCGTAGTTTTAGCACTTTGGATGTAGTTGCTAATAATAGCTTTAGTGTATAATAGCTTTAGTGTCCTGTAGTTTTATGCTAGTGATGAGCAGATCTGCAAAGAAGACTTTGAAAGACCATACTGCTGCTGCAGTAATGAGAGTGTGTGCTGTATGGGGACTCCTGACCAATCACTCCAGTAGCTCTTTGACAGTGTGCTCAGCAGTTCTGGGCAATAGCCCCTGTGCTGGGTCCTGGGCATTAAGATGCAAACAACGTGTGATGAAGAACAGCTGCTGAGGTCAGAGCTCCAGCTCATGTGTGGCACGTTTCCTACCCTCCTGCTGGGATGATGCTTGAGGATCTCTGGCCCTTTCAGTCTGCACTGGCAGAGAATTTTCTTCCAGCTCAAAGGCCATGCAATGGCCCAGCTGCATGAAACTACCCCCTCCCTCCTTCCAGCCTGATGTTTCCACACTGCTGTCCAACATGCAGGGTGGAAGAGCCTTGAGAGGCTCAGGTGGTGGATGGCTTCACCAAGCTGCAGAGCAGTGCCTGCCTGCATGAGTTGTTTTCCATTTTCCTCAGGGGTGGCAGCTAACTGTAGGTATCTGCTGGAGCTCACCCCCATGTGCACCATGCAGTCTGTGCAGGGCAATGTGTAAATGCTAATTTATACCTAGAATACAGTGCTTAGGGGCTTCAGAAAGATAAGTCTTGATAGGCTGTGGATGCTGAGTCCTTTGGGTGCCTTCTGAAGCATTCTGTTGCTCATGTGTAAAGTGTGCAAGTCATAAAAACAAAATAAAACACCTGTTTTCTGTTAAAAATATGTTCAGCAACAGGTAGTAACGTTCATGGCAGCAGTTTGTTTGACTTCCAGAAGTCAGGTGCACTGCAGACCTGCCTTATGCCTTCATCGCCCTAAGGAGACACAGCTTCTGAGGCACAGCAGAAGCTCCAGGATCTGCCCTGCTTGTTTTGCTTTCTCTCTCCTCCAGAGCAGTGACAGCTCAGTGTGAAGAGCAGACCTGGCCCTTCCCTCCTTGCTGGCAAAGGCAGTACAGGATGAGATGTTGAGAAATAGCCTGGGTTTCCCATCAACCCAAAACAGATTGGGTAGACATGTCATGTGGCCAAGACTTGGCTGGCAAGATCACGCTACCCTGGAGACACTGTAGTGCAGAGAATGATTTTTCCAAGACACAGTTAGCTCCACCTCTAGGATGCTCTGCAGCTGGATAACCTCCTTGTAAGCCCACTAGTAGCTGGAGTTACTAGTTTTCTTGCTGTCCTCTGTGAAAGCTCTGTGACCCAGAAAGCACAACCTGTGCAAGCAAAGAGATCTTCTGTTCTTCCTTGGCGAGGGAGACATTGAAAACCAGTAATAGAAAACCATTGTCATCCTTGGTAACAAAAATGGTCCCTCTTATTTTGGATACATCAGCATGAGGAGAGTTGTAAATTAGAAGCATCTCTAGTAAGAGAGACTGAGTAGCCTTGGTGGGCAGGACTGAAATAAATAATTTTGCCACATTCTCACTTCTGATAAGGGGGGAGAAATCAGATGCACACACAGATGACAACTGTCTAAAGTGTTAACACTTCAGCAGCCCCAGTACCTATTAGTTTCTCTGCAGAAATTCATCATTATCTGCTAGGAATTAAACCATCAAAAGTAGGCTGGCGACCGAGAAGAAAAATATCCGCAGGTTAAGGATGTGGTGGAAGTCCTGTTCTCTGCTGGAAAAACAGAACTGGGCATGACACTAGAAAGTGTGCTGCTAGGAAGCAGTTCCCTATTAATGCCTTAATAATATGGCCCACGTGACCCTAAAAGCTCTTCTCCCGAGGAGACTGTTTGCAGATGAAATCTGCTGAGGAAATGTGAGAGACTTACAGAACTCTGAGGTCTTCCCAGGATAAAACACAGCAGCTGCTGCAAAGTAGCTGTGTGCTCTTCCACTGTTGCTGCCACTAAGATGTTTAAAATCCAGCACGTTACAAAGTAAAGCAGAGCAGGAATGTGTGAAGTCTGATGGCTCCCTTGCCCTTCGCTTTACTGTTTCTAAAACGGGTGTTCAAAGTGTGCTTCTGGCCAATGAGCTTCCATGTCACCTTCAAGCACTCTCGAACATTTCCCTTTGCAAAGAAAACAGCTGATCAAAACTGCTGTGTCCATTGAAGGGGAGAAGGCAGAGGGGTCTGGGCTGTTTGGCATGAGAGGGTTTGGGGGCTGTGTTGCCTTTCTTTGTCCTCCAGCATGTTTGAGCTGTTAGATCTCACTTTTGTCTTTGTTCTGTCACAAGCCCCACCTTTCTTTCGCATACGAAAAGTTCTCTTTTATGGCGGTAAGATCTCTCCTGTTTCCTTTCACTCTCCTGTAGTTTTGTCCCCTTGGTGTCAAGCCCCTCCCTCACTGCTTAGATGGCTGAGGTAGCCCTAGTAGCAGCCCTTGAACTTAGGCTTCTGTGTCTGCTTTGCATCTTCCTCTTCTGCAACTTGGCGGTGTTGTAAATGTCCTGAAAAACAGGAAAGCTGTTAAATTACTTGCTTTTGGTGCACTGCTTGATTTTTAGGAAGTAAATCTGGTTTGAGTCCTTTTTTAGCTCCGAGTCGGACCCGGTTCCCTGTGCAGGAACAGTGCTTTCCCCATGCACCCACAGCACCTGGGTGGTAGCCTGTATCGCAGCTAATGAAGTTTTAATTGTCCATTGATTTCTCACTCTGGCAGGGAGCTAAGCAGGCAGCGTTATCGCTGTGTCTGTGTCTGGTTTTAGACCTGCGGAGAGAGCTTCGCATTTTCTTCTGCAGTGGTTCTTGAGGGAAGTCAGCAGTTCAGACACTGAGTGTACTCACACCTCCTTAGGGCTCAAGAAAGTTATTAGGGTTTATATTAATATAAAGCAAGAATGGATGTTCCTGCCCTCCAATACAAGCAGATTCACTCCAGAGAGTAATGGATTGCAGTACATGTGAAGCAATAGCACGTGTAATTTGTCCATCGAACCATCACCCCTGGGGACTACATCTCTCAGATATTGGACATCTACATTTATTGAAAGTGAAAGTTGAGTTTCCTTTTTNTATCTGTGTGGATCTGCAACATATGAATTAAAAGAATTAGAAGGAAATCTGGATTGCATATTTACAGGGTTTTGCAAACAACTTGCTGGCATGTTTCACTGCTTGGGAGGCTTATTGACAAGGCTTATGAATAATTATGTATTAAGAGTTCTTAGGCTTTTGTGTTTTCAGTCGGATAATTCATAATTTATTTTGTCTTTCTTGTGCACGTTGTTGAAGCTTCAAGAGAGATGTGGAAGTATCTTAATGTTTTGAGGTAGTTGCAAGAATTCACATTTACATTAAGACAGATGATATTGTATGATAAGCTCGCCAGCTAACTGATTGGAAAGCTGGAGCTATTTTACATCATTAAGATGTATCTTCTGCTGATGAATATCTGTAGTATGTGTGTTCCTGTGTGCATATATCTTACCCAGTTATTGGATACTTGGACCAAGTTACTAAATTACAGCCATCCAAAGTTAAAAGACAAACTTCCCCCTTTTAACATAGTTGGATCCTGTCTACACATCAGCTGTGGTGCCCTTGGAGAGTTATGTCAATAATGATGTGACCACATAAAAGGTAGGAAGACAAGTCTAAAGTCATTTTTTTTGAAAAAAGCTCTGAGCCCAAAATCACATATGCTTTAGACTCATATCTCACATTGTAGTCATGCACCAGCAGCTTGCTGTGGTGCTAGAGGGAACAAAGAAGCCTGACAGAAAGTGTATTCATGCTGTTGAAGCTTGGCAGAAGGAAGGGATGGATAGGGACAGGTGGCACTAGGGAGCAAGGGTGCAGAATTGGTCAGCTGAAAATTCATGATCTCAGGTGCAGGCAAAAGCCAGCTGCTGAGTCCTCTTAGCAACATGGAAAAGGAATTAATTTTATTCTTTTCCAGGAGGATTTTGAAGAAAAGTAGTGCAGGAGAAGGAGCTGTCTGTGTAAGCCCTTGAGGGGGTGCTTGGGAGAAAGCGTTGAGATGCTTTTGGGCGAACTTCACGAGTAGTTTAAAAGCAGGGATTGTGGGCAGATCAGAGGTGGGAGTTGACTGCTGAAAGATGGTAGTGTGAACGTAGGCTGTGAAAGGCCCTGAGAGCAGAGACACGGAGCATAACATTTCTTGTGACAGAAGAAGGGGAGCAATGGTCTGGGAGGCTGATCTCTGCAGAAACGCAGCTCTGAGTATTCTAAGTGCTTTAGCAACAGGTGCCTGTGAAGGATCGTGTTTTGGAGGTATGTGTGCTCTACAGGGAGGAACTGCATTGTCCCAGCACAGCCTGGGTACAAAAGCATAACGTATCCTGGCAGGAGGAGGAGGCAGCTCAGCAGCAGGGAGACATCCGTGGCTTCAGTGATCTGTGCTCAGGCAGGCAATACAAATGAGAAAACCTTCTGGAAAAGCCTTCCGGAAAAGAAGTGTCATTAATTTCTCCAAACTGAGGACTGGGGAAGACTCCAGCTCCTGTGTAGCTCGTTTGAATCTGCTTGTGACTCACACTGTCAACTCTAGAGAACTTGATTGTTTCTGCTCTTGCCTCTTAGGGGATGTAGTGTAACATGTTGGTATTGTTTATATTCAAGAATGAACAGATTTGCTCTCCTTGATTTGTTTCCTGCAAAGATGAAATCTGGACTGTCATATGTTAAATGGAGAGGCCGTAAGAGATTGCTCTATTTTTATTGCTTTGACAATCAGAAAGTCTTTAACAAATAGGAGTGTTAATTGGAGCTACAGAAATAAACTCCAGAGCCCCAACAGTCAACCACCAAGAACTCCTATGTGCTGCTGAAATCCTGTGTCGCAAAGATTTTTTGGCTCCATAGATGCTTCATCCTCAAAACCATTCCGTACTGCAGACATGCTTTATAAGACCCTCCTGGGTCCGATGCAGTGATAGTGGCAAATTCAGACCTAATGACTTTTTATTTCCTTGCAGAGCATGAGAAGCACAGGCTGTGTAAAAGTGCAGACTATATGAACCTACACTTCAAAGTGAAGTGGCTGTACAATGAATACGTCCGTGATCTGCCTGCCTTCAAGGGAAAAGTGCCTGAATATCCAGCGTGAGTGTGTTTTGTCTCCTGTAGGAAATCCCCACGATGCATCTCCTCATGTCACCTTGAGGGTAGTCATTTGGTACTCCTGTGGCTGCCTTCATGGTACATCATTTCTTCACTCCTGATTGTCTGTTTATGTGTATCTTTTTCCCCTCTGGTGTCCTGCCTCCCTGTCCCTGATACAATTCAATCCTTCGTGGTACAGTATCTCCCAGAATCTCCAAAGGTTTAGCAATGGCATGGCCAGCCTTTAAGCCACTTTGTGCCTGTGGTGTCAGCTTTGGTCAGTTATGAAATGCAGACTTCTGGATCTATGTACATGCTTGTGTTAACAGATACAGCTTTATCTGTATGTACGGTATGCATGTATCTATACAGAAACAACATGGTTTGTAAGTAAAGATAACATTTTCTTTTACTTGGAAGGACCAGGTGGTTTAGTTGGAAACATCAAATAAGCAGTTGCTCTTAAGGTCTTAGCAATTGTTTGCAACTTTTGTTTAACTTTAAAAGAACAAATGTTAGACCTGAAGAAGTTTTAGGAGCCCGAAAAATTGTCTGAGTAACCTGTAGAGAATACCATATCTAGAGGCCCACACTTGGCCTAAGACAAGACCAGGTGTGTTGTTTCTGACCAGTGTTTAACTGGTTTTCAGAGGTTTTCAGTGTGATGGATGCTCCGCATCTCCTTAAGCAGCATTTCTTTTCCCTGTGCTTCACTGTACCCCTCCACTGGGTTTTGGGGATTTAACACACTCCTCTTTTTTTCCCCCCCTCTAAATCTTCTTGGCTTCAGTTTGAGCTCTTTATTTCCTGCCCTACCAGCCTGGGCATGGAGAACAAACTGTTCCTGTTTTACAATAGTAAAAGGCTTTTCTCCTGTCCCTTCCCAGTCTTCTGCTTGTTCCTGTTTGTTTCCAGTTCTCCTTGTAAGTGAGGTTTATTGGCTTCTCTCCTGCTGGGCTGTAGCACCCAGACTTAAATACTGATGTTTCATCAAGACCTTGCCATGCGTTGCTTCACAGGCAGTGCTGCTGCTCTTGCATGCTGGGATGATAGCAGCCTTTTTTTTTCCCCATGATATTGTTGACTAGTGATGCTTCCAGTGTGCCACAGGCCAGTCCCCAGGCACCCTTAGCAGCCTGTCCTACCTAGCTGTTCTTCCCATCCTGTATATGACTGTTCACAGCTGCCTAAATGTAGCACTTCTCACTTGCCCCTCTTGAAAAAAACCCCCACATCTTACTTGAACTGTGTTTCCAGTTTGGCATTTTGAATTCCCTTCCCATCCTGCAATGCACACAGTCCCTCCAGGCTGGTGCTAGCTGCATACCAATAGGTCTTGAGGCAGTTGGCATAATTGCTTGGCTTGGGCTATGGGCCTGGCTTAACAAATCAGGTCAGCAAGAGGCTTTAGCTCAGTGAATAGAGTGCTGCAGTGACAGTCTCAGAAGCCTGCTTCTCTTTGCTGTGCCTCTGAGTCAGTGCGGTCTCAGGAAAGCCATCAGATATTCTTAATCTCTCTTCTTCTCCTGTGTAATCAGGATAATGATGCTCAGTTTCATTCTGCAGCCTTTTGCAGACTGTTCTGCTCTGCCAGCCTTTGTGGGCAGAGCTTCAGTGCTCATGTACCTCTGCGGCCGCTGGCTCTGTTACTCCGCTCTTGTGTTTTAGTACAATAGCCACATTGTCAGACACAGGTGATGTTTGTTTCAACCATGACCCTCACCCGTCACGAAACGTCCCCTTGGAGTCAATTACAGCAATGTGCTCTTGTCCTTTGATTTGGTTCATCACAGGTATTTTTAGCCCTGAAGCTTCCTTGAACAAAGGAATCCGTGCATTGGGTTTGCACATCAGTAAACTCTTTAGATGAAACTAAATTACTGCTGGCTGGAGAACAGCCCAGTTGTCTGTCTGCTCAACAGACAAGGCTATCTACAAACTCACTTTTTGTGTTGAAACCGTGTTTCTGACAGCCTTGAGACATGATTGAGTAAAGCAAAGGCTCCCAAGTATTAAAGCTGAAGTTTTTAGGCTCCCTTTATTTTCTGAAATTCAGCAGCAGTTTCTGAAACTGAAGTAGCAGTGTAGCTGGGAGTGGATCTTCCAAACTTCCCTTCTTCACTTTTTAGCTGCCAGCTAAAATATGTGGAGTGAAATATTCAAAAAAACCCTGGATTTTTAGATGTGTAAAGAAATGTCCTATGTTTTGTTTTGATGTTGATGTTATTATCTCTGAAATCCTGCCTTATCCTTCTGGCACACATCATCAAACTCAATATTTGCTTCTTTTGGAAACCCTTGCCTCTGCACTCAACTGGATGCTCACTGGGTACCCACATGCATCAACACAGCATTCATTTGAACAAGATTAATTCACCCATAAAGCCTGAGACCACAGGAGCCAGGTTCATGGCCAAGCTGAAATTGCAGCCTTTTGTGTTAATATTACTGTTGTGCAACTTGCATCTAGTCACAAGGCCATGCTCCCTTCCCCAGCAGGCAGGACTGAGGCGTATTCTGTGTGAACCTCATCTGCAGAGGTTGGCTGTGCTGTCTTGAGTCAGGCTGTGCTGACCCCTGCAAGCACAGAACATCTCTGAAGCAGCACCATGAGCCTTTGCCTTGTGTGCTGGTGTGTGAGTCATCACAGCGTTTGCCTCTAGATCAATGATGGAAGCAGATAAGGAAGAAGAGATTTGATATATAACAACGTTTTGAAGCTATTCCTGCATGAAATCACATGATATCTATTAGTTTCCCCTGCTAGAGAATTTTCAATATAATTTTTGGATGCATTGCCTTAGTAGTCCCCAGAGCCCCTCTCACTTGCTCATCAGCCCCAGAAGTGACAGCAAAACACTGTGAGGGGTATTTGCCCTAAGACAGCTCTAGGTTTGTGCTACATCTCAAAGCACATTTTGGTCCTGAATGTGCCCAGGGACTTGGAAGTATCTATAGATGAACCACATCTCTTGTGTTTTCCTGCCAGCTGATAAAGGACAAAGTTGAGGCTGGCTTTGCATATGTGGCTACAGAATTTCCTGACCTGACCAAAGCGATTCACTTTGCACTTGAATATTCATCTTTAGCCTCTTTCTGGAGGTAATGCTTTTTTTTTTGGGTGGGGGGGATGGGCAAACACACCACCACCCACTCAGCAGTACCTTTGTTTTGCTACCTTTATTTAGAGAATTTGGTAAGACAGTAAAATACACGTGGGTTTGATTTTGTGTGTCAGTACATGGTATCTGTAAAAATGGGCAATGACTGCTCTCAACAGTGAAGGGCCCTTTTGTATGGAGCAATAACTAAGGATGAAGGATAATCAGGAAGTGGTTCTACTTCTCAGAGTGAAAATGCTTCTGGCACAAACAAGTAATCCTCACTGTTGTGAGGACATGTGTGAAATAGTCGGGAACTTGTGGCCTGGGAACTCTGAAAGAGCTGGAAATGTGTAGTTCCTTCCTCATAAACTGCCTGGGTTATCATCTAAGGATAGAGCTGTAGCTTTAAAATATGCTACTGTAACGTAAAACAAATGTTGAAAGTTCAAGAAACTAGCAGCAAACTCCCAAATAGGCTTTAAGGAGCCTGAAGTACCACTGAAAAGGAATTTTTCCAGAATACAGAAGGTCCATTTGCCTGTGACAGTGTTCCACTGCCTCTGTCTGTATTAAATAGGGCTGCATAGACAGGTTGCTGTTGGCATTTAACACTGTGTTAGTTATAATTTCCAATATTAGCATTGATGTGCTTTATATTTCAAAGTGTACAGAGTATTTAAGGCTATCTAGTGTGCTCTGTCTTGTGAATTTGCTCTTGATCTCCCTGTCATGTCTGGCACACGCTTTCATGTTCTTTGCAAACTCAGCCCATAATTAGCACAGCCTCTATGAACACAGCTGCCTGTTCAGAGGAGGCTGTACTCTGTGGAGCTCATATAATAATCTTTTGTATGGACTGAAATCACACATGGGCACTTCTTTCCCTTATTTGTGAGTGCTGTTTGGTAGTATTTGAAATGAAGATTTGCCTCAGCTGCAGTATGCTGGCACTTGCACACAACGAATCCTAGACATACATTTAAATAAAGCCTGGAGTGCTGTGTTGTTGCTTAAACACAGGCACACATCCCTGCCCCGCTCTTGTACTGTGTGGGTGTATCCTGCAGAACAGAGAGCAGAGGGATGACCCAATCTAAGATCCCATCGCTGAGGCTGCTTCTCACTCTGCCTGTTTGGCCAGAGTGGGGTTGTGTAGGTTGTGAAGTTCAGCGCAGAAGATGTCTCCAGACACTACCTCATGTAAGGCATCGCCCTAAGAAACATCAGTGGCTGTTTCACCAGCCTCTTGGACTCTTCTCTACTCTTTAGCTCATCCTCCTAGGTGAGGAGGAGGAATAGAGACAAACTTAGCTGCCCTGCTTCAAGGACCTGCCTCTCTTAGGGCAGATCCATGGCAGACCATGCTCCAAGGCTGTTGTTCCAGCACTTAACGTGACCTAAGTTTGTGCTTTTCTAAAAGAAAATAATGAAGAGCTGTTTACAGGGCTGGCCAGCTTCCTGCAAGCTCTAGCAGATGTGCCATGCTATCACCAGAAGTTAATCTTATTCAGGCAGCCTCACAGTGAGATCAGCAGCCCAAAGAAATGGGTGAGTGTTCTCGAGAAGGACTGGGGGAGAACAGGACTAAAATGGAGAAAACTTCTTGTCTTGATTCTCCCTTCTGGTGCTCCAGAAGTGTGTCTGTATCTGCAGATAAAGTGGCTGAAAGGCCCTGGACAATGGAAGCTTCTTTTCCTCCCTTTGTACTCATTTGCAGCTCTCATGTGAAAGATGGTAGACCCAAGTGAGCAGCAGGACAGTGTGCCATCTCTCTTACCACGCTGAGATAGTTATATTGGAGGTCTCCTTTGACCTTTGTCTGGCACGTGGATGAAAGGAGAGAGGACAAAGTATGCTGAGATGATGTGAAGTTAAAGGCAGTGCTCAAAGGGGAAAAAGAGGAGGGTGCAAAGAAAGAGGAAAGGAAGGGGAGAAGGATAAAACCAGCATAGGACCAACAATCTGTAGAGGCTGGACTGGACTGTGTCCTACTTGTCCAGCTCAAGTGATGGTACAGTCCCTGCTCACTGGCAGCTTGTGTTCAGGTAGGAGGTTTTTTGGAAACTGTGGCTGCATACACAGATAACAGCATTCAGAAACATAAGGGTGGCAAGCTTTCACAAGGGTGTTGTCTTTCTTGCTGTAACTTACTGTCTTTCCTGTCCCTTTTGCAGGTGGTTTGAGCAGTTTGTAATGCAGTGGCTGGATGAAAATGAAGATGTTTCCTTAGAATTCCTGCATGGTGCTCTGGAGAGAGATAAAAAAGATGGGGTATGTAGGTCACTCTGAGTGGAGGACTTCTCACTGCATTTCTTCAGTGCCCAGAACCAAACAACACTGTAAATTCAGCTGCCATACAAATGGAGGGTGCAGCCCTTTTCATTTGCTAGGCAACTGGGAAAAGCTTGTTTATTTTAGGACTTTCCTCTACAGGTCACAGAGAGTTGCTTAATAGCAAGGTGCATGTCATTCATGTCTGCCTGCTCCGTTCTGCTGCTGTCAGCCAAGGAGCGTGGTGCTCCGTCATCTCTGGGTGTTTGTGAGAGGGAACTGAGATGTAAGGCATTTTGGATGTACTTAGTCATGCAGTGAGAATGTGACCTTAATCCATTGACGGAGTATTCTTACTCTTAATGTGGGGAGTGTTCCAGATGGAGAGCAAAAGCCTTCCCATTTGTTCAGTGACTGTTGGCACTGTAGTCGGTGATGCTAATATAAGCGTTCTCTGTAATACCTAAATTTTAAGGGCAATAAAAAGTCCCTCTTCTCGCTCTCTTTAACCCTTCTCGCATCGACAGGCAAGCTGTGCATTTCATTAAGGGTCTTAACATGATGTGGCATTTCCTTGGTGCTTGTCATGTCGCAGTTGGTGAAGGACAGTAAACCTGTAACCCAACAGAACGGGCTGTTTAGCTCCTCTGTGGCTTTTGGAGAGCTTTTGACTAACTCTGAGGAAGACTCAGGTTCTGGCAAAGTTGTACTGCCTCCAACACAGCAGATGATGGAGGCAGCCATCAAATGAGTGTACTTCAGATGTTTCCATTTGAGAGTGACTCTTTGTACTTCTGTTTTAGTTCCAGCAAACATCCGAGCATGCTCTGTTCTCTTGCTCAGTGGTGGACGTCTTCACCCAGCTCAATCAGAGCTTTGAGATCATTAAGAAGCTTGAGTGCCCAGACCCTGTCATTGTTGCTCATTATAACAGGAGGTTTGCTAAGGTAATACCCTCAGCATCCAACTGTTTACCTTCCCTCAGTGGGATGCAAAACTGTATGGGTTTGTTTTTTTTTTTTCTTTTATTGCATGGAATTCTCCTGGAGTGATAGAAGACAATTAAACAGTGCTCACACCTTGTCTTTGCAGACTATTGGGAAAGTGCTGATGCAGTATGCTGACATCCTCTCCAAGAGCTTCCAGTCCTACTGCTCCAAGGAGAAACTGGTGAGTTGCACTGAGTTTCTCTCCTCCCCTGAGGAATCACGTAATTGTCCTCATAGAAACAAGTTTCTTGCTTTGCACCTGACTGTGCTGATGGTGTGAATATTTTTCCTTATTGTTTTTTGTCATCATTCTTATGCTTTTATAGATTGAGTTCTGTCTTGGCCATATAATAACACTGGGTCCTGAGGGTGCTCTGCAGGGCTTGGAGACTCTTGAAATTAACTTCCACTCTGCCTGTCTGGGCAGTGTGTCACAAAGGTGATTAAAAAACACCTACCACCTAACACATGGGTACATGTTGCTCTGTAGATCTTTTACTCAGCAGCACTTAGGGTTTACTGCTGTCTCCATCTAATTATCTTGCTGTTTAATCCTGAATTAAATAAGATTCTGTGTATTAAATAAAAAAGGGTCTTATATTTTTGAATCCTCCTCTTTCCCATGCTAGTTTTGTTATCTCCCCCACCTGTATTGGCGATGCAACACAAGAGGGAAGGGTTTGTTGCTCAGATTGCTTGACCAAGCTTGGCCTGGCAGGACCCAGATGTATGTCTGAATACAGCTTTGGGAGACAGTTCCCCTTCTCATCTGGGGTATACACGATTCACTGCAGTACATTGCAGCATTAAGAGGCTGAAGGTGACCCAGCTTGGACACTTGCAGAGCTTGGCAGGAGCTGCAGAGAGTTGGGCCTTGTCCTGACACTGGTTTCTTGTCAGCTGGTTCTCTGTGGTAACACTGAGGCAGAAAACATGGCATCAGAGATCTCCCTATCTCTGATCTGAGGTTTCTGGAACTGGCCATCCCATTTATTTCAAGCTGGGGATAAAATGACTCGTCTTTTTTAGGTGTGAGTGCTGAAATCTGTGCATACCCTACCTCCTTTTGGACTCTCAGATGTGGCAGTACTTGGGGAAGGGTGTTGAGGCACAGACTGTACCCTTGGTGAAAACATGTTGGCATCCTGAACAGTAACAGGCACCCACTTTTGTCCCTCCAGCCCTGCATCCTGATGAATAACATCCAACAGCTGAGGGTGCAGCTAGAGAAGATGTTTGAAGCCATGGGTGGTAAAGAGGTAAGAGCACTAAGAGACTGAATATTAGTCATTCCAACTGCACTGTTACTAGGTTATTTGCATCATACTAGTTCTTGAAGACTGCAGTCATAAGGAGAGCCCCGTGACACCTGGTACTATAGTAAGTGCCAGGGACAGCCATGCTTGAAGACTTTTCAACTAAATTTGTCATAAGATATAGGAGAGAATGCTCTGAAGCACAGAATAGTGTGGAGAAGGAAAGAGAAGGCTACGTACTGTGCTCACATGTGGGCATGGCTGGTGGCTTCACAACTTTGAAGACAGACAGATAGGTCTGAGAACATTTAACATTGAATCATTTTATGTGGCATATAAATGTGGTGAGATATAAATCCTCTCCCAGAGCACTGTTTCTGTTCCAATATAATCTGTGTGTCTTTTTTTTTTTTTCTTTTTTCTTCTCCCCTCTTCTTTTTCTGTTGCCTTTCAAGATACGGGAAGATGAAGAAAAGGCTGCTGATTCTGATGTTAGGAAAATTTTATTTTCAAATCCTAAGTGCTTTCTGGTTGGTTGTGTTGTGGTAGAACCTCTGCTGTGACCTATATGCCAAGAGAAAAGTCAACTTTGCTGATGGGCAGCTCAGTTTTTGCCTGTATTGCTTTGTCAGATCTTTCTTGTGCTCAGTGGCAGAATTCTATGAAGTGGCAAAAATCTCAGCAAACAGAATTAATCCACGAGGCAAGGAAAACTGCTGCCTTTCTTTGGTGTGTGGTATCAACAACTGTAATTTCTGAGTCCTACACCAAGAACCCTCTTAGGAGGGGATTCAACTTTTAAAAAGGGCAGATAGCAGCAGGACAAAGGGGAATGGATTAAAACTAAAGGAAGGAAGGTTTAGATTGGATATTAGGGGGAAGTTTTTTACAGAGAGAGTGGTGAAGTGCTGGAACAGGCTGCCCCGAGAAGTAGTGGATGCCCCGTCCCTGGAAGTGTTGAAGGCCAGGTTGGATGGGGCCCTGGGCAACGTTATGTAGATCCAGGCCTGAAGTTGGTGGCCCTGCCTGTGGCAGGGGGGTTGGAGCTCTATGATCCTTGGGGTCTCTTCCAACCCAGAACATTCTATGATTCTATGAACTAGAATTACACACTCCCAGCTGTAATACCAGTGGTAGCTAAACGCTCCTTTTTTTAGGAAGAAATGAAGTTGTGATGAAGTATTTCTGAAGTGGTTTGTAAAGTTTTAATCCATGTGCACTTCATTTTCCTAAAGGGATTTTATTAATTATTTTTTTTGGTCAATAGTGGAAGCCGCGATGTTGGGTTTCCCTGTATTTCAAATTGAAAATACCTTCTACATCTTGAAAATATCACCTGATAGAGTGTTAAATAGAAGGAGGAAAAAAAAAGCATTTATTAAGACTGCCAGCTGCTTTTCCTAGTCTAGAACTCTTCTCTGCATTCTGCCCTTTAAAACCTTCCTCGGGAGGTGTAGGTAAGGTAAAGCAGAGGCGATCACGCCCCCGTTTCCCCTGCACTGTGGAATCAAAAGGGAAAGAAATAAAGGAGAGGAACCCAGAGCAGCCCTGTGAACATTAAAAGACACAGGAAGAAGACAGGCAAACATTCTAGAAGCTTTTTTGAAGTGATTTTATTTTTTTTCTTTTAGATGCTGCTTGTCCACTTCAATAGGCTGCTGCTGATCACCAGAAATAACTTGTGTTGTGTTAGGTGCCTGCATTATTTGCTGTCCCCAGGGGTTTCCCTCTTGGTGACTATGCTGTACTTTGCTGCTTGACTTGAAACCTGCCAGGTCCTCTGTTTTGCTAGAGTAAATAAGGTCTTGTCCTAGTTTGAGTAGTCCTTTCTCTGATGTACATCGAACCTGGCTAGTGACTAGCAATTGGTGAGACAACAGCTTGGAAAATAGAACACATAGACAAAAGTGCTGCTGGAAATGCATGTATGGGTTTTATCCTCTCCTTTAGGACGGGCAGTTCCTACTTTCTGAGAGGGATTTGATTTATATTTATTTATGCATCACACAGTAGCTTGCAGAAATGTAAGCATTGTCCCAGCTTCTTTACCCAAAGAGGAACTGCTTTCTTGGGGGAATAAGAAAGTAGCTTAGTGGTATGCCCTAGTTATCTTGTACTGTGCACCTCTTTTTTGAACTCAAGAGATGTTTCTGAGAACTTGGTACCAAACACCCTGTGTGGCAGGTACGTTTGATGCACCGTGTGTGAACCCAGACCTTGGGGACTGGTTTCAGTTACTGTGTTCTGGTGGCTTCATCTCATTCACAGATCCATCTCCACCTGCAGCAGTAGCACTGGCACTGCACAACCCTGGAGAAAGCTCTGAGATACTGCTGCTACCTCGTGCTCTTCACCAGTGGGTCTGAGACACGGTCCTTTGGAAACCTGTGTCACACACTACTGTTGCAGCAAGAGAAACAAAAGGGCTCACCCTCAGTCACCCTGAAGTGTAGTGGTGTAACATGGAACACCAGTGCTTGCCCAGTATTATTTCTTGAGATTGGGCTACTTAGTACTCTCCTTTTTGGTTGTTGTTCTCGTTGATTGTGGGGTTTCTCAGTTGTGGGGCTGTTTCTGTTTTTACCAATGGTACCTTTGCCCCCAGCTCTCTTGCTCTTTTTTTCCAACTGTAATACTGAGAAGGCGCAAAATAGGGCAAAAATTGCCCAGCATCTCTGGGTTTAATGTGTTGACATCATCTTAAGGACAGCAGGAGAGCTTTAGAGAGCTCTGAATGGAAGGATTCTCTTGGGTCTGTGCTTGAGATTTTCAGGCATTTTTAAAAATATATATATATAAATATATATACACACTCAGACACACATAAGTATCTTAAATGATTTTTAGGATTTATAATTAATGCTTTTATTTTCCTCCTGAGCTGCATTGATCTCCTGGGATCAGAAAAGCTTCACTGTGGCTCAGTGGTATTCTCACACATTCATTCCTGAAGCATGTTTTGGAAAGGCAGCATTTATGGACTGGCAGGTAGCATTAAAGGCATCATGGACAGTGGAATCAGGGCGAGTCCTGGACAGAAACTGGGTACTTGAATCCTTTGAAACCTTTGATTCCTCTGAATCATCTCCAATATACCCACAAAAAGGAAACTGTAATTTAGCTCTGTGCTGAAGTGAGCTGTATAGATTTGTTGCTAGCGTTTGCCTGAAATTGGTCCTGTTTGTTTAATTATTCGTACGGTATTTAATACAACCTAATGTGACAGGCATTTTCTACCCACCTCTGCAGTTTTCCTGGAGACTACAGCCTGCTTTGTGTGCTGTCCCTGACACCAGAATAAGACTTTCTCCTTTTACTTGGGAGGAATGGCTTTCTGCAGCCCATTATTTCGCTCAGCTTTTCATGAGTTATGAACTCATGGCCCTGAAATTAAAAGGTGCTCTAATGCATTGCCCACTGCTGGGGTCTAGGTGTGCTGTTGAAGCTTAGTTGAAAGGATTTCTGCACTTTTTTCTTCTTTTCCAAAGCCAGGCATGTGGGGTGAGTATCAGAGACAAGCATTGCCTAGGGAGCCCAGAGGATTAGCTGCTGAGTAGCAGCAGATTGTCATCGTACGATGCTCATGCCTTGGGTTTCAAGCCAATCTGTACAATTAACGCTTCAGGAAACTCTGCTCTTGATGCTCAGCCAGTGTTAGCCCACATTTTAAATCCTAAGTTAGCCACCTGGATAACAAATTGCAGGGCAGCTTAGAACCAGCCAAGACTTAATAGGAGTGTTTTCAAGGGATTTTCAGTGTCTACTGATTGCTCCTCTTTAGCATCCAACATGCCATGGCTAAGGCTACCTTTACATTTGAGAAGCTGGTGGCTGTTTGGATTCAGCACTCTACATTCCTTTAGTCTTGAATCCTATAGGAAAGTGGGGAAATGCACAAAAATTCAGTACAGGTCCCTAAAGGGAGGTTGGATCTGCAGAGCTCCCTGCCTCACCATCACCTCTGTGGAGGAGAGCTCCCAGGAGCTAGTGGAGGGAGGCCAAACAGAAATCAGTAACTTCAAGCTGGAGCCAGATGAAGTCTGTAATTTACATAAAGCTAAAATAGGATCGCAGGGCAAACTTTTCTAGCTATCTGCTGCACAGTTAGTCTAAATGCAGCCAATTCCTACTGGGACTGGAGCGCTTGCTCAGGGATGGAAGCCACCTTGCTGTAGGTACTGTCCCATCTTTTGCGCAGAGAGCTTTTCACTAGCTTTCTTCCTCTCAATTCTCTCTGAAATATGGCAGTGACCCAACTGCCCAACAGTTTCTGCTTCACCAGCCAGATGTATCATGCAGTCCAGGTAGCATTTCCTACTATCAGTGATAGCTGATGTGCTTAGAATTCATTTGCTGGGCAGCAACAGCAAAACATAGGCCGCTTCACTTGAGCGCTGTTAGCAGTGCTTCACCATATTGGCAAAGAAGACTTTGCAGTTATACTGCCTGCTGCAGGGACTCTGTAACTGATACCTAATATTTATATGTGAAGCAGTGGCACATTTAATGGAATTAAATCACAGTCAGGTAATTCCCTGAAATTTACTTTCAGGCCAAAGCATGCCAACACCTTAGGGCTCACAATCAGTAATGTATTATGTGGACAGCTCCTTCCATAATAGGAGCTGTTCAGAAGGAACAGCCTTGCTACCATGACAGAGGTGGATAATGAACCAGAATGTTTGGCTTTGGTTTCCTGAGTGTGAGACTGGGCACTTCAATGTTAAATCTGTCTTGCCAGTTGCACCCAGAGAGCTGTGAGCTCATGTTCTGTAGGAGAGAAGGTTCCTTGCCACAGATAATGGAGCTCATCTCCTTGGCAAAGCATTTCTCCAGCTGTCCCTCTTGTAGTCCAGGGCTGGCAATCGTCCTTTCCTCTGTTTCTGAGAAAATCAGTTTGCAATCAGCAAGTACAATAGCAAAGAGAAGCTTAGAGGTAGTTGGCCAGCTCTGCATGTCGCCTCACAGTAAAATAAGGTATTAATTGTGTGACTCATGAACCAGGGCAATAAGCTGTTGATCTTCACCTCAGACATCCTCTTGACCTGCAACACATGCATCAGATAGCTTATAAAGCAGAAGTCAGCAGTGAGGAATAGATGCCTTGTGCCAAAATTCTTCTGGCATTTTTTTTTTTCCTGGCTGGTAAAGCAGTTACTTGAAATGATTTGATGAATCATGAACTGGTCCTGCCTCAAACCTACCAGAAATGGCCAAAATTGGAGGAGTGTTCATTGCCATTAATTGTAGGTAGCAAACCAGCCAGCGGGTGACTCATTGCCCCTTTATACGGTAGGAGAAGGGAAGGAAGAATGTAGGGGCAAGACAAACCAACAACAACAGATGCTGGGGTGGTTTTTTTTGTTACTTACAAGTCTGGCTAGAATGGCTGCTGACTAGCATGACATTAGGTTCCTTCTGCCTTCATAGAATGAGTGAGTTACAAAGGTAATAGGAATATAAATTCACTTTAATAAAGGAAAAATGATCAGAGCTAGCAATGTCTAAAGTTATATGGATTAAGTCATCATAATTTGCTTTTTTTAAAAAAAATATTTTAAAAATTCTGATCCGGGAGTTTTTATTAGCACCAGTTCAAATGCTTAATAGAGTCGGTTTTCCATGCCAGCTTATAACAGGAAAATGAACGGATTTGATTCCAAATCCCCTGAGGCTTGGCTTTCTCTGACAGATGCTGAGGAATATGAAGAGAGGACTTCAGCACTGAATATAGAAGTGGGAACTCCTGTCATGTTCAAATCCAGTATAGCTGCATGTGTGGATATCCTGTAAAAATCTAAACTGATTTTTAACCACTCACTGTACTGGCATCTGGCTCATTACTTTTGTAAATATCTATTCTGCCTTATAGGCAGGGCTGAAGCTCTGAATGCCAAATGCAAGCATTTCTGGGAGGTTTTTGTTTCACAAGCAGCTTGCCTGCCTGCAGACAAAGGCAAATCTGTTTTACAAGTTACTTTTGGAGAGCAAGTGGTCCCAAAGCATTCAACAGGTGTAGCTCTGTATAGACACAGGTAGGTTGCTTAGAAGTGGCTCTTTAAGGCTGGAGGGATGACTACAGCTGGAATGCAGGGCACTGTTGCATGTAAAAGCAGGCAGCTTTGGGCTGTTAATAATGGAGCAACCACTTTCTCACAGCGTGTGCCAAGGTGTCAGCAGCATCCATGCAGTGCATGCAGTGCTTGGGACACTTCCTTGTTTGTTCTGTGACATCTCCTCTGAACAGTTACACACAAAAAGCTACCTAGCCCCAGGTGATATTAGAACTACTTGTGCTCAATACCCGAGTCTGAGATTATGCTTCCCAAAAGTGATCATTGCACAGCAGTTCCTGCCATGGGACTGTGGCCAGGTTTTCAAAACAGCTGGGGTCCAGTCTCCTGAGAGCCATGGCTGGGTCAGTCTTCACTTTGAATACTGACAGCAGTTCGAAAGGTGAAATAACCTCTTTCAAGACCATACATGGAGAAATGCACAAGAAAGCAACATCCAGTCTGAAAATCCCTATCTCCTCCTAGGCTTGGAGTGGTGAAATGGCCCATGAGTCCAAGGAAAAGCACAGTGCTTGATGATTGCTCAGCCTGCTTACTCTGTTGGCCACAGGGAGTTCACGTTCACTTTCCTTCTCAACTCTACAAATATCAGAAGGGTATTGCAGCCTGGGGAAACCACTGGCTGCTGTTTGGGGAAGTGTCTGTTGGTGAATTACCAGCTTCTTTAACAGCAGCAGACAGTAGAGGAGAGCATCCTAGCTGGCAGAGTCCAATGGCAATAGTTCACCTGCTTATTAAGAGTGGCTTCAACAGTAAGTTAGAGCATGGTGAAGAACAGCAGAGTGCCCTCTGGGTTCAAGCTAAGTGCTCTTCTTTCATCTGCAGCTGGATGCAGAAGCAAGTGACCATCTCAAAGAGCTCCAGGTGAAGCTGAACAATGTTTTGGATGAGCTGAGTGCTGTGTTTGGTAACAGGTGAGTGCAATGAGGTCCCTGCTTTTCAAGGGTTCCTTTCTTTTGTCTAATCTCTTTCAGTCAGGTGAAAAGGAAAAAAGAAACTTGTGTAAACTGCATTATAGTTTTCTTCTTGTTGTAAATTCATGGTCTTTCAAATACTGAGACCTTCTAAAGAAGTAAGAAATGGTGTTAAAGTCTCTCTTTGCTATATTGCTCTGCTTAGAAATGGTAACATGGAGATCTCTCAACTGTGAAATGTGTTTGAATTACATAGAGCGATTTTTTTCTCTGT
Source organism: Zapornia atra (assembly GCA_013400835.1). Taxonomy (NCBI): domain Eukaryota; kingdom Metazoa; phylum Chordata; class Aves; order Gruiformes; family Rallidae; genus Zapornia; species Zapornia atra. The sequence goes on along the minus strand of VZTU01034135.1, from coordinate 1,268 downwards.
AAGTAGTGCTTGTCAGTAACAGAATTGCCTGGTCCTTTATTGCTCAGAAAGCATTTTCAGCTTAGTATTTGTGAAGCAACATTCTTGTTTAAACGTTCTGCTCTAAATGTATGAAACAGCTGACTGATTTCTGATTGTTAAATGAATATTGGAATAAGAAGGAAACAGGGGCAGAATTGGAGATTGACTTGTTCTGATGTTGCAGTGAATGGTATTTTCTGATGTTTCAAGGGGAGGAGCTCTTTAAAATATTGCCAGAGTAATTGGTGGCAATTAAGTTTTATTGCAAATCATGTTACCATTTACCTGAGGATAAAAATGTGCTTGACTTCATAATAATTTTGTAGCGAACCATAAAAGGTGTCAATTAAGGAAAATCTAGAAATACAGGGTTCCCAACTGATTTTCAAAACCAGCCACCCCTCATCATAAGCCCCATTCATTGCATGTTGTGCTTTATAACAAGATTAATGCAGGCATAAACTGTAGTATAGCTGAAACATAGGCAAGGGGAATAAAGCAAATTGTACCAACTTGGCCTCCTACAGTCTACAGATTTGCAGTACTTATGACCAAAAAATCACAGTGGGATTTGTTAGGGACTATTTGGACTTCAGCACATAGAGATAAGCGAGGAAGGAATTGCCACTGCTGGTAATGAATGCTATATCAAGAAATGGAGATATTAAAACTGCAACTGATTTGCATTGATAAGGTTCATCACTGGGTGGAGGATAAGTGACAAATCATAATTAGGGGGTGAATTTTATCACCTGAAACCTGTCTCCATGGTGTCACTGTTAGAAAACAATTGGGTACAATCTTGACATTTGCAAATATGATCTAAAGAGATTATTCAGTATCAGCATACATACCAGGGAGTGTTTTAGAGAGATGTACCAGCAAGAGATTTAGCCAGTCAGGTGGTTCAAATCCTTTGCTCATTCCTTACCAGTAATAGGGAATGAAAAGCAGAGCTGCAATTTACAGCGTAAGTGGGATCTTCTAAAGGATGTAAATGTGGGAGTTAAGTCACATACCCACAATATTCTCTGCAGAGCCTGTAAAGAGTTGGTCCTGCAACACTGTGCAGAACTGATGCCATGATCTTAACTTTTCTTCATCTATGTGACATCATTGTGCCTGCTGGGAAAGAGGGACACGTTGGGAGACCCTCACCATTTCTTTGCTGAGAGAAGATTGTGTCTGGACACAGAAGGATTTTCTGGTTTGATAGAATCAAAAACTGGTTTAGATTGGAAGGGACC
>VZTU01034134.1:324584-364887 GCA_013400835.1 Zapornia atra | reverse complement strand
GCAAGGAAAGAAGTGTACAGCAAAGTGGCTTTTTCAGAAAACAGCAGGTTTTGCTGCAGATTGCTTGTTTCCTTTCTTCTCCCTATCCGAGCTTATAGTGAAGACATCACAGTATTTTGTACTTTAAGAAATTTTTCCTTTGCTCTTTCCTTTTTTACTTGTCTTGTTGCTGTTTGCCTTCTAGTTCAGTAATGTTTTTTGATTACTGGTTCAGTCAATTCTGTATTATTTTTAGTATCTGTCTGAATCTGTTGTTTCAGACTGAACATTTTTGTATTTCTTGATAGCTGGCTAATAATTTTACAGGTATTTCTCCAGGCAGTCTGTTGACATTATATGACATGTAATTTTTTGTTTTGTATGTATATTTACAGAGCATGAGGATAAACAAGATAAAGCCAAGCAGAAAGCTTTTGTGGAGCCATATTTCAAAAGTGATGAAAGGTAATTTTGTTTCTACTCTATAGGAATTTCAAGGCTCTTCATATCGTCCCTGTAGGGAACTTAACTCATCCATAAAAGAAATGTGTTTGTGTAACAGACTAACAGCTGAAGATGCACAGATAAAACATGTAGTGAATTGGATAAAAGCCTTAGATGGGGTGGGGGGGAAAATAAACACATTGAAATGCCCATCTATCACGATTGCTGAAGAGAAGGGATTACCTCTTCTACTTCTTATGATTTTATTGAATTCACTATTTTGTAATCCCTGTTGTTTCTTACAGGCATGTGGCTATGCATGTGTTTGAGCAGAGAACCTACGGGTTGCTTGTGCAAATAAAAACCCTTCCTTCTCTGGCATTTTTTCCCCTTCCCGTAGGCAGTAAAGGAATTATGTTTAATAACTGTAGCCCTTAGTGCTTCCTCTGTTGCCTTTCTGTATTACCATCATTGGTAGTTAAGCTTGAGTCTTCATTTCATAGTGATATGAACCCCTTCAGTTAGATAGTTGTTAGCTTATTTTTTACCTCAGCTTATGTTTGCTTAGTGTTTTTTGAGCAGTTAAGTCGAAAAGAATTGGTTAGTTCTGTCTGTGAACCCCAACACATATTCCTTTTGCAGAAATCAGTGCAAAGTGCAGTAAGTATTCTACACAAGATCTGTATTTGTGTAATTTTGATCTAGTAATTACTTTCACACTATGAAAAGCCATAATGAGGAGATACACACCTCCTGTGAAAGATCATATTGCATTTTAAAAATCCTGGCACTGTTTTAGCTACAAAAATAGCCTTATTCAGCTATGTAATGCAGTATGATTGGGTTTTCCAGGCATTTTCTGAAATTTTTTCTTCTCTTGAGACTTTCCTTCATTGAGTTCTAAAAAAGAAGAATTTCCAGGCATCTAGGAGAAATAAGTGCACTGTCACATGAAAACTTTTTTTTTTTTTTTTCAGAAAGAATAATGTAATAGATTTTCCTCATATTGAGGTTATTCGAAAAAAAGAAGAAAGAAGAAAATTACTTGGCCATACTTGTAAGGAGTGTGAAACAGTAAGTAGTGTAACTAGAGCCTATGGTGTATATATAACAGTAAGTAGTGCTTTAACATATGGTCAGTCTTCCATTCTTCTAACTCTGCTAGTATTGAAGTGCTAAAGCACTGGTAAAATTTATGAATCTGGTTGCATCATTATCAGTACCTACTGTAGCAGGGAAGTGTTTTCCAAAGGTGTTTTCCAAAGTTTTGGATTGGTTGGTTTGGTTTTAGTTGGAGTAACTGCATGTAGCTTAGTCTTAGGGGTCTCTCTCTGTACAAAACCAGAAACTTCTCACATCATGGTTCCAGTAAGAACCATGGTTTTTTGGTTAATAAAAAATACATTAACTAGTCAAAGAATGATTACCAGTTTCAAACCTCTACTGGAATTTATAGGTACTGGAACAAGTAATTTTGGTGTCCTGTTTTACCTATAAGTAGATATATCTTCATTTTTTCTTGTTTTCTGGGGTGTCTGCTGACCAGCATAGGTGCCAATGTGTGTATATGTGCGAGCCCATGCAAAAATGCTGATATTAGCAGGTTGGAAAGTAAGGGACTTTAGGTTTCATGTTACACATTTTTCCTCCCTTTTAAATCACTAAACTGCTTTCAGGTAGTTGGTATAGAGATAAAATATTGAAGTAGTTACATGTGTAATATGTCATTTGGTCATTAATAGACTTTCAGGCTAGAGTTAATTAGGCAGAGATCTTAGAAATTATGACTAGCCAGAAGTGCGCATTGATAGCTGAATAATAATAGATTCTGTGCAATCTTTTCACTTAATTTCCACACCTATATAGAACCAATATTTTTTTACTCACTCTGTAGTCAAGTCACATTTACTTAGCTGAAGAAATTTATTAGAGTATATTTTTAACAAAAACACATTCCTGGAAAATAGCTTGGGTAAAACTAATTAAATGCAAATAATGACGGCTTACAGTTAACTATAAATACCCTTTTCACAAATGTTTGATTTAAAGAATTTGAAGGAAAACAAGATGTTGGGGGGAAAAACCAACAAAAACAAAACCCAAAATATCCCACAACAATCTCTCAAACTTTCAATTAGTTTCTTGGCCCAAGAGGCATCTGTTAATTGTTTTAATTTGCTGTCTGTAAGCTACAGATCTTCTCTCAGCAAATCCAGTTCTTGTTCCTCTCTGGTGAGCTAGAGTGATAACTATGTTTGGAAACATTTACAACTCAAATTTTACAACATTGTGTTTCTACATTAAACTTTAGAAAAGTTTAGGTTTGGTTTAGGTGGGTTTTGTGTATTGGTTTGGTTTGGTTTTGGGGTTTTCTTTTAAGTCTACCCTTCAAGATGAATGTCCTACAACGTGTGGAATGCTCAGCTGTATCATTGCACCATAACAAAACTAGCTTTGAATGAAATGCCTATGGAAAGGGGAGTGTTAGACAAAGCATCAATAATGCTTTTAAAGGTATTGGCTTACTTGTAGGTTTCAAAAGTCCAAAGTCTAAGGAAATACAAAGAGGTGGATAGAAATCAGTAAATTGTGTCAGGCCATGTGCCGCAGGCAGCATGAGAGCAGGGACCTGTCATTTTGAGAGGATATGAGAGATTTCCAGTGCTGTAACAGACTGGTATTGAAGTCCTTTATACATCCTTATCTTAAAACTTTGTGGAAATATCTCGTTCACTTTACAGCATAGAAGGTGTGATAAGAACTCTTGTTTGTTTGTCGGTCTGTTATGAGCAGGATGCAATTAGAGAAAGATTCTATCTGGGAATTACTGGTAGCTTGTAAAGTCATGTTTGTTAGTGTAGTCATTAAATCTAGCGATGCTTTAGACAAGTAGAAGCACTCAGATATTTTAATATATATTTAGATGACAGAAATTACTCTAGAAGTAACTTTGTGCTGAACTAATGAAAGAAATTTTTTAAGGGTTTGATCTCTTTTCCAGACTGCAACTTGTAGAGTTCTGCAAACAATTCTTTTACACCAGATTCTTTTACTGTAGGATGAGATTTCCATGTGTGAAAAGATACACAAAATGCCTAACTCACATGTTTTGTCTGGGTTGAAAATGCTGTGAGATCAATCTAGAAAACTGCTGAGAGTTCTTTTTGCTGTTTAGCAGACATACTCTGTAACTTTCTCATCCTTTGTCAACCATAATAGATTTCTAAATGAGGAAAAAGAAAAAAAGTTACCTTCTACTCTCTTTTGAATCCATGCTTAACTTGATTATTCATTGATCCATAAATATTCCTCACCAATCATAAAATTACTACCTGAAAAAAAACCCAGCAAAACAAACCTAAACCACAGCACACTACAAACTTTTGGTAGAATGATTTCTAAAGTTCCAGGCTATTTAAAGGACAAACAGAAGGTACACTGCTGATTATCTCTAAATAAGTCTCAGCTATTAATCTATTTGGTTTACACAGATACTGTGGAATTATTCTAATTAATTTTGACTGAAGACTTAAGCAATTTCTTAACTCTTATCACTGAAAATTGATGAATACTGGGTAACTACCAGTTTCTTTTCTTTCATTAGTCTGTATATCTTACTCTGACTCAGTCCCCAAGCTACTGATAGCCACTTAAGTTCTAGTCTTGGCATAGGCCTTTTCCTGTTTAAGGGAACATCATGTAAGACAGTAGCAAACATTTTCAAACTAAGTATCTCCAAATTCAGTGACCTAAAGGGGTTCTGCTGTCAAGTATGGGAATATCCCAGGCTGACACACAATATGTTTCAAAGAACCTTTTACTAGGGACTCATAACCAATACTATCTTTGGAACTGGCAGTTTAATCTATCCTTTGTAGCAGGACTTTGTTAGTAGACAGATCAATAATCTGAAAGTTTCATGCAGCCTGCTAACAACCTGAATCCCTGTTCTTGACCAGGAGACCTACATGTTACTAGATTAGATTCCTTTACTAAGAAAGGCTTTGAAAGCAGAGTATGTTCTAGTGCCACATTTTGTAGAATGACAAGAAATCTGAGTTGATTTTTGGAGGAAAGAAAATGTACCTTAGTTTCAGGGGGAGCTGTAGTTCCCACAGACTACGGAATCACAAAATGAAGTTTACTTTTCCTAGTTCATGCAGGTTTGCAGCTGACATTTGCAGAGCTGTGATCACGCTTCTCTATACCACCATCAATATTTATCTTATAGCTTTTTTGGAGGAGGAGTTTCATGCCTATTTTATACTTTGTCTGCCACCTAGTAGGAAAAAGGAATTAGTTAGTCTTTTTGATTCTTAAAGTAAATAGGTTGTAAGTTTCCTACGAGTAGATGGAGACAGGAATTAGTCTCTGTTGACAGGTATTCTGTTCCTTTTATGATTTCTAAATCACTTTACAGGTGATTGAATGGGGTTTTAAACTTTTGTTTGCCTTTTTGCATTGTAACACTTCCAGTAGAATTGTTTCACTACTTTTAGAAGGGTCAGTTTCCTTGTGCAATCCAATTGATAACTGTTGGCTTGTCACTTGAATCAAACAGTGTATTTGCTTTGGAAATATTTTAGTAGCCTATGAGACTAAACACAGTCTCCAGAAACAGCAGGGCCAGTAGGTCCAGGGAAGTGATTGTGCCCCTTGTACTAGGCATTGGTGAGGCCACACTCAAATACTGTGTTCAGTTTTGGGCTCCTCGCTACAAGACAGACATCAAGGTCCGGGAGCGTGTCCAGAGAAGGGCAGCCAGGCTGGTGAAGGGGCTGGAGATCAAAACCTTATGAGGAGTGGCTGAGAGAACTGGGGTTTTTTAGCCTGGAGAAGAGGACGCTGAGGGGAGACCTTATCACTGCCTACAATTACCTGGAAGAGGTTGTAGAGAGGTGGATGTTGATCTCTTTGCCCAAGCGACAGGGGATAGGACGAGGGGGGATGGGCTCAGGCTGTGCCAGGGCAAGTTCAGGTTACACATTAGGAAAAAATTCTTCACCAAAAGGGTTATCAGGGATTGGAACAGGCTGCCCAGGGAAGTGGTTGGGTCACCACCAAGCCTGGATGTATTTAAAAGATGGATAGATGAGGTGCTTAGGGATATGGTTTAGTAGAGGACAGGTACGCTTGGACTCAATGATCTCAAAGGTCTTTTCCAACCTAGTGATTCTATGATTTATAAGTGTCAGATTGCTATTTTTAGGAGATGCTGACTGGAATTGCAAACTAAACCAGTAGAAAACTCTATGAAAAACTATCTTTCTGTGATGCTGTTCATGGGAACACGCAGCACAAAAGTTTGGAGAGAGTATATACTTGTCTCATTACAGCCCCCAGAAAGCTGACAGGGATGACAGAGTAGATGGACAATTTACTGCACGCTCTAGAGAATCCCCAGCTGACAGAGTCCTAGTTTCTGGAGTCCCAGTGTCAGTCAGCTAGTTAAACTAGCTTTTTATTTACTCCTAGTGTGAGGGTAGTAAAGTAGGAAGTTTTTACTTAATTTTGCTGTTGCTATTGTAATTTCAGACACCGGAAATAATTCTGCAGCATGGACTTTGTAGTGTGTTTTTTCACTTTCCTATTTTAGGAACTGAAAACTTAGTTTAATAACCTGAAACTTAGTTGATTAGAAAATCCACATCTATTTCATCACCTGTGTAAAATCAGTCAGTGAAACTGTTGACATAAGTAATTGTACACATGCCTAGACCTTGTACCTGTGGTATGTTAAAAGATACAAAGCTAACAAACTTGCCACCATAAGGTGCCACTTAATCTGGAAATTCAGTAAGCTTTTAAGATAATGGCCAGGTGTTTGTCATCTGGATAACAAATCTCTGCTCTTGGCTACCCTCACCATTATTTTTAGATAACTGTGTTAATAACCAGTGATTGACGGTGTCATTCTGTAAAGCAGTTGCTCTTATGTATGAATTTGTTAACTTGGATTTTTTTCCCCCCCCTAACATTCAGTACTACGCAGGCGTTCCAGAAGCAGAGAGAGAAAAGAAACTAGCTTCCTGTTCAAGGCACAGATTTCGTTACATTCCTCCAAATACTCCTGAAAACTTCTGGGAGGTTGGATTTCCTTCTACCCAAACTTGTGTGGAAAGAGGTTTGTGCAAAACCAGCTTACAAAGTACTTCTTTTAAAAGGTTTTTTTTCCAGTTAAATGGTTCACTGAAATTATCTCTAGTTCATAAAGCAGTCTTTCTTACCCAGTCTTGTTGAGGGCTGTTTACTTAGCACCAGCCATTACTTTGAATAAATACTGCCTTTTTTTAGTAGCTACTGTAGTACAAAGAAGGGAATATAAGGAAATTTTCTTACAGCCTAGATAGAGGAGGCAGGAGTAATTGGGATTTTCATAGATCTTAATTAAAACCCTACCTGGTTTTGAAGCAAAGCAAGAATTGGCTCAACTTTTTCAAAGGCAGAGGCTGAGAGATTGTATACTTACTGAGGAGAGACAGGCAGCACTGTTGATGTCCTCTGTATCTTTAGAGCTCCATAATACCACGTGGTAATGGAAATGTTGAAGGTGGGGTGTGATTAAATAGTATTTAATAAGTATACCCTGCTTGATAGTGAATCTCAAAATCTGGGGGAGTGTGTGTGGGAATTTTTTTTGTTTGTTTTTTTTTTTACTTCACACAGCAGATTGCTCTTTCCTAAAGGAAACTCTGAAATAAGGAGCCTTATATGAACTGTCTTTGAGTTCATGTATGTCTCTATTTCTGCATTTGGTACTAGCTGTGAAGCATTAATCTTCACTTACTGTTACCTGTTCTTGGAACAGTCTCAGGGCAGGCATAGGCAAATGTAGCCAGAGATGCATATGTATTCTTGTGCAGTCATGTTGCAGTATCATCCTTAATCATTCAGAACAGGGAGCCTTGATTTTTTTCAGGATTTGGATAATGTTTGTCATACTGACCATAGTGCTTAATGAAGATATGCTGAGTTGAGTTAATTTAAATTTAAAGCTGTATTTCTAAGAAATAAGTGTCTTTTGAACATTCAGAACTTTAAGCCTCCAACCCATTGAGGGGGTTAAATGTCAGTTTTGCTCTTGAAGCCCTAGTCAAGTTCCCTCTTCATAAGCATCCACTGCAGAGGATTAAGCTGGTTCTAGATTTTGCAGGCTGAGAAGCTTCCTTGGGCTTGGTTAGGCTTCAGGAAAATGCTGCTTCTTTTTCCCATTAATTTGTCTCTGTCCCATAAGGGAAAGGGAATCCCTCAGTCCATCTAAACTAGCCAGCACCTCAGAAACACTGCTGAATCGACGCTTCCTTTCCTCTCTGGTGTATCCAGTTAGAGAGGGCTTGGCTGAGGCTAATACATTCCTCCTTTGCCTGAAGTAACAAGAGAGAGTTCTCACCACTCTAGAACCACCTTTGGTTCTTGGTCATTATCTTTCAAGGTGAACAATTCATAGTCCTTCCTCTTCCAACCTGGTTCCCTCTTACCTGTTCCAGTCGATGAGAAACCAGGTGAGAGCTGTTCAGTTGGTAGTGGTCCTCAGCAGCATGTCAGAGGCAGACTTTACATCAGCCCTTTCTTGGTAAAAAGCTGTATTATATAGTACGAGAACACCAAAACACCACAGGGAGGTCCCCTGATGAACGATTGCAGCTGTCACTTAAAAGAAGTGGATGCAAAAAACAAAGGGTGTATTTTCTACTTGTTGATGTCTTGAACTAGTTGTTGGGTTTGGCTTTTTTAATAACCAAGTTACATAGACAGTGTTTTCCAACTATGGAGTAGGAATCTACTACTCTCACTTAGCGGATGCTAGGGCTGATAAGCAGTAAGGGTTTGACAAAAGCCAGGTGGTGTAACTGGTTTGCCTAAAATATCTGCTTACTATCAGTGCTAGCCAAGTTGAGCATGTTACAGAAATTTTCTATGCACTTTTCTTATCAGAGAGCTTTTAAGGTGTGTTTGATCCATAGGTTCATGTTCAGCTTTTTCCAGATGGACAAGTCTTTAATAAATAACAATGCCCTCAGAACAGAGAGATGTACTATTTAGACCCACAAAGCACACATGCTTGAAGCTTCCTCTGTATGACAAGGAAATACATTTTTTTAAAGTTCCTATTTTTTTTAGTCAGCTGAATTTTCAGTACTTACATACTTTGCTAGTCTTACATAAAATCTTCTCTAGAAAAGACAATGAAAAATGAACTTTTTCTTGTGAATAGATGAACAATTTGTAGTTGCCATTCTCTTCTCCAGTATTATCTGTCTGTATGCAGACATGACTATGCAGTCAACTGCTGGAAAGCAGCTGAGTGTTTTTATTAATGATACTGCACCCGAGCATCTCTAATTCTTCGTCAAATAAAAACCAGTTGCCATAAAAGGGAAAAAAAATAATTCACAATTCTTTTTGGAGGGCAAACAAAAATAAAACTGAAGTTATGCATGTTTTTATGTTGTATTTCTTAACTCAGATTTGTTCTTGTTCTTTTAAGGATATATTAAAGAGGAACTTGCTCCCTGTCAACGTCCAAAAAGACGGCAGCCTTACACTGTAATGTTTTCTCCAAAGGGCAAAGAGCAGAAGACATAAAGGATGGGGAAGTAAGGCACACCAACCTGAAGAGTATCTTTACTGCCCTTAGATATTTATAGTTAATATAAACTTGAAATAAAGAACTCTTTTCCACAATGATAGATAAATCATTTCTTAAAATATCTAAATTTTATAAAATTAATTTGAAAATCTGATGTGCCAGGGGAAAAAACCTATTTAATGTACGTTTGTTTCATATTGTGTTAATACATTTTGTATTAATTTTTGCACCTATCAGACAACGAGTCTCCCGTTTTTTTCTTTGAAGTCAACAGCTAAAGTTCCAGTAAATCCTGCATAAACTTTGTGTCAGAGAGTAAATGCTTTGAAGTCACTGCAATCAGTTTTTTTTCTTGCAAGGTCTAAATGCCTGTCAGTGGGAACAGAAATGCAGATTTTGTTAGGGTGCTTCTATTTTGCACTGGATTTTTTTTTTATACAGCCTTTCTCTTTTGGCATTAATGGTTCTATCTACTTGTAATTAAAGTTGTAATAAATATGAAAGGTGTCTACTGTTAATAGTTGGGAGCTATAAAATCCATGTAGTCTAAGTGTCTTTCTTAAATTGTAGTGTTAAATGTGTAGCACTGTATTTTCATCAGCACTTAAATTAGGATATCCACTTTTTTTTTTACTTAATTTGGATCTGTTTGTATATCTGTATCTCATTGATAAGGAGATAAGCATTATTATTATTTCTAAATTTGGATGACAGCTATGCACAGAGTTCTCCTAGGTGTGATGACCATTCCTGTTCGCTAGATTATGAAGGGTTTCCCAGGGGTATTTTAAATTGATCTTTTGTAGCAGAGGGCATAGTTCCATACCTGTGTTTGGAGAGTAAAAGCATATGATATCACAGGGGCAGAGTAATGCCTTTACATAGGTGAGCAGGCCAAAGATCACTAGAAGATACTTAAGAATAACTTAACATTGTAGAATAGAATAAAATGTTCAAGCAGTGTAAATCAGAGTTAGGCTCAACCATTAAAGAGAGATCAGAGAATGCTTTGGGTTGGAAGGGACCTCAAAGACCATCTAGTTCCAAGCCCCTGCCATGGGCAGGGACACCCTCGACCAGACCAGGGTGCCCAAAGCCCCATCCAACCTGGCCTTAAATGCCTCCAGGGAGGGGTCAGCCACAGCTTCTCTGGGCGTCCTGTGCCAGTGCCTCACCAACCTCACAATAAAGAATTTCTTCCTACCAGCTAATCTAAACCTGCCCTCCTTCAGCTTGAAGCCATTGCCCCTTGTCCTGTCATGACACTCCCTGGTGAACAGTCGCTCTCACTTTCCTGTAGGACCCCGGTAAGTATTGGTAGGCTGTAGTTAGGTCACCCTAGAGCCTTCTATTCTCCAGGCTGAACAAGCCCAACTCTCTCAGCCTGTCTTCACAGGAGAGGAGCTCCAGCCCCTTGATCATCTTTGTGGCCCTCCTCTGGACTTGCTGCAATAGCTCCATGTCCTTCCTGTGCTGGGGATAGCAGAGCTGGATGCAGCACTCCAGGTGGGGTCTCACAAGAGCAGAGCAGATGGGCAAAATCACCTCCCTTGACCTGCTGGCCACATTGCTCTTGATGCAGCACAGGACATGGTTGGCATTCTGGTCTCCATAAAGCAAGCAACAATTTAAATGCTTTTAAAAAAAGACTGGAGAGTACAGATATATTAAAAAATAAAACTATGTATTGAAAAATATATCTGTATTTTCTATTCTTGTATTTTATAAATGTGTGTGTGCATATAAAAATGGTATGTATCTAAAAATTGGCTGGGTAGAACCATTTAATCCCAGGTGTGGTGATAAAGGATGTTCTACCACGAGGTAGGGCCACGAGGATGATTAGAGGACTGGAGCACCTGCCCTACAAAGAGAGGCTGAGGGAGCTGGGCTTGTTCAGCCTGGAGAAGAGAAGGCTGCGGGGGGACCTCATTGCAGCCTTCCAGTACCTGAAGGGAGCTTATAAGCAGGAGGGGATTCAACTTTTTAAAAGGGCAGATAATGGAAGGACAAGGGGGAATGGATTACAACTAAAGGAAGGAAGGGTTAGATTAGATATGAGGGGGAAGCTTTTTACCAAAAGAGTGTTGAGGTGCTGGAACAGGCTGCCCAGAGAAGTAGTGGATGCCCCGTCCCTGGAAGTGTTCAAGGCCAGGTTGGATGGGGCCCTGGGCAACCTTGTGTAGATCCAGGCCTGGAGGTTGGTGGCCCTGCCTGTGGCAGGGTGGCTGGAGCTCTATGATCCTTGGGGTCCCTTCCAACCCAGACCATTCTATGATTCTACCAGTGGAGAGGTTATAGCATATGCCTAAAAAGAAAACTAGAAAAAGAATTTACTCAATTGAATCGTTGTCCTAAGTTACACAAAATCCTCTTAGGTTGAAATCACAAGTCTTGCAGAAAAACAGGAGGTATCACTAGGCACTGTCCTTATCCCACCTGCTTAGCTGAATGATTTGCCTTAGGGGATATATCAATGTGAAATGCTAAGGAACAGCAAAGGCATAAAGCCAAATAACGATGAAAATCTTCAGTCATCCCCATGTATCCTAACACATGCTGACAAGAAATGTTTACACACCACAGAAGTTCATTTCTTGGAGCAGGTGGTCCAAGAATCCACACCAAGGTAAGTCTAGTTTCCTGAAAATTAGAAAACTTTGAAGAACACTAAGAGGTGCTGCCAAAAAGGTGGAGTTCTTGCAGGTATCTTGAAAATTATTTGAAGACAACTATTAGATGCTCTGAATAAATATTTATCTGTCAGAGAAAGGTTTTGACAACAAAAGTACTGCAGGAGGCTGCTTTTAACTAGGGACAATCCTTACAAAGGAGAAGTTACACCTAAAAAAGGAAAAGTGGAGGTGCATTTTAACTCATCAAATGTAAAATTTTCTGTATGAAAAAGCTTCTTAAAGGATTAATTATAAATCCTGCTTATAGAATCTTGTTAATTATAAAACCTGTTAAGAACTATCAGAGTTAACTTCCCAGTAAGATGTAAACAATGCAGCTATCATAGAAGCATTTAAAGGTAAGGCAACAAAAGCTGGAATCACACTAGTGTTGATTTTGGAAGTGCTGAAGAACCTCCCTTTGCAGGGAGGGTGGGAAGAGCTGTGGCAAACTGAATGGCAGAGAAGGCCCATGAAATGAGTGTCAGCAAGCTCTTAGGACTGGAGGCTTCTCCCATGGATTCAAAAGTGAGAGAAGAAACTGCTCGCTCCCTCAACTGTAGCATGGAACTCGTCACTTAGAGCAGCTTTGGTGGTCAGGGAGTACAAAGTGATGGTTCTTCCAGCAGATTTTAAAAAAGGCTTCAAGGAGGTCAGTGGACCTACAGCCCAATTGGTTTTACTGAGTACTGGAAACAGTGGGGTCATTTGTAAGAGGGTGATGCACAGGATTTGCAGACCTATGGTAAATACAATGTGAAGAATCAATACGGTTCAAAGGCAAATCATTCAGCTGGTCTTTTTAGACTCTCTGAAAGTGGTTCATCCGACAACTCATAGTAGAACCAACCTCACACACTATAAACATAGATTTGGTCATAGATGATTCTCTTCTTGAGGAAAAAAAGCTAAGAGGGGATCTTATTAATGTTTATAAATATCTGAAGTGTGGGACATGGGGAAATGGCCAGCCTCTTTTCAGTTGTCTGTGGAGACAGGACAAGGGGCAATGGCCTCAAGTTGGAGCACAGGAAGTTGCACATCAATATGCAGAAGAACTTTTTCACAGAGGGGGTTGTGGAGTCTCCCCTGGAGATATTCAAGACTCGTCTGGATGCCTACCTGTGCGATCTGTCCTAGGGAAACTGCTTTGGCAGGGGGGTTGGACCTGATGATCTCTTGAGGTCCCTTCCAACCCCTACAATTCTGTGATACCTGTAAATCCAATCACCAGAGCAGTAGGACATTTCCATGGGGTTCTGCTGGGACCTGTTATGTTCAGCCTATGTAGAAGTGCTCTGAGAGGAAGAGCAAAGTGCAAAGTAGAAAGCAGGCTGAAGTGTTCACTGTGAAAGTAGAGCTAGAACATGGAACAGAAGGAGGGAATTTGTAAAGCAGATGGTAAGATTCAGTCTGAAAAGGGGACAGAAGAAGGGGTGTGACAGATGCCAGTAAAGTCATGGAACGTGGAAATGGTAAATAGGTGTTGCTCACCAAGGGGCATTTGGAGTAGTTACAAGCAGGAAGGAGAATCTTCCTACGTAACCCAGTTGAAGCTGGGATTGTGCTGAGGAAGTGCTGCGGGATGTTGTGGATATGAAATGGGCTGGTTGAAGAGAACCTAAGGCGGAAGGAAGTCCTCAAGGATGCGTTAAAGATACTACCACTGCTGGAGGTTTTGAAGGCTAGCTTACAGGAAGCTGGGAGAGTAGCAGCCATGGGGAGGTGTCTGTGGTTCAGCAGGTGTCCCTCAGTCTGGCCATGCTGCCAAAATTTCACAGTATATTTACTAGACAGTGTTACGATTTGGTACCCCATTTCCCCTTCAAATATGAGGCACCCCAGCTTTTGACCGGCATCTGCCAGTTTAGGTATAGCTTAACAGCTGTGTCACTGAATACATCGCACCTATCCATCTGTGGATGCGGGATACTCGTAAAGCTTGTTGAAATGTATTATTTAGACCGACAGTAACTTGTTTATTTCAGAGTTCATGTAGTATTTAACTGAAAATCACAGGAGACAATTGGCAGAGGTTTTTGGTATGTGAGAGCGAACAAGGTACCATGGCCTATTTTGTGAATCCACCCTTGTTTGAGAGGCAGTTAGTGTCCGTGAAGGTACTGCTCCACTAGAGGACAGCAAGGAACTGCTTTTATATGTATAACAATACACGAGCTACCCCTTTTCCTCTCAAGTTACCCAATATTTTAAGACTCCAGTTTAAACATTTAGATCTCTCGCTCAGCTGTTCTAGTGCCAGGGAAAAAAAACAAACCAAACTCTTGAGAATCAAACTTCATCTTGACAAGTAAGAGATCAATTAAAGGTTACCTAGAACCATGAAGAGAAACAACAGCTGAGACTGAATAAGAGAACTTCCTAGAGAAATACCAGAAGTCAGAAACTTCTGTGTACCAAAAGAGACAACAGAAATCTATCCATTTGAGAAACTGTTAGAGATTTCTCTTTGCAGTAATTTTTAATTGCAATTTCTAATTAGGGCTTACCTGTATTTTTAGCAAACTCTTACAATAACATCTAAATTTTTTTTACCCAGAGAAAATGGAAGGCAAAAGGGACCCGATCAAAGATTGTTACATCCAGAATTAGCACTGGCCATCTTTGTACCTTCTGCAGCATGGCAGCACGCTGTGATTGTGGTCAGCTGCACTCTTGGGGAGTTGGGGGTGGGTGTTGTTCTCTGATGAGCTGTTTTTCTCCATATCTGTAGGCAGTGAAGAAAAAAGGGAAATTCAGATGAAAACCATCAGCTGAAGAGGGTTAGTGTCAGAGGAGATTGGGACAACTGACTAAACCCAATGTCTAAGAGCCAAGTATTCATATAGTTCTTACAGGAAGCTGTTACTCACTAGTTGGTGGTGGTGGTGGGGAATTTCTTTAAGTGTACTTGGGTGTGAGCATCCACATGGGCATCGTTGAAGAGCAGGGCCTGTTGGGCCATACCTCCACCATCTGGTACTCCTGCCAGGACAGCCACAGCTATCTTCTAGTTTCCTCTTGTCAGTGACAGTGTCTTGGGGTTCTGATGTGTCCACACACTGCCTCTTTCATTTTACAAAATAAGGGAGAACTTTGGGTAATTAATGCTAGGGGTTTCTGCATCTTTTTTGAATGAAGACACAGCCATCTAATGCTACTATATTAACCATGACCAGGACAATTTGACATGTTTGTGTGTATGTGCCAGTGTAATCCTACTTCTGGTTGCAAGAACCTGTCGTAGTAACAGCCCCCAAAGAGATAGTAATACCTGCAAACCATAAATCTGACATTATCAGATGGGTTGAAGAGGTCTCTGGCAGTCAGCTGCTTTTAACGTGCATGGAAGGTAACACTCAGGGGTTCCAGCAGAGCTGCGCAGAGCATCGCCCCTGTATTCCTACTGATTCTTCACATCCGCACCAACATGCGGAAGAACTTTTTCACAGTGAGGGTGACAGAGCCCTGGGACAGGCTGCCCAGGGAGGTGGTGGAGTCTCCTTCTCTGGAGATATTCAAGACCCGTCTGGACGCCTATCTGAGTGATATGTCCTAGGGAGCCTGTTTTGGCAGGGGGGGTGGACCCAGTGATCTCTTGAGGTCCCTTCCAACCCCTACGATTCTATGATTCTATGATATATTCAAATTTCAGATGTTAAGCTGCTGGTGAGGGCCTAATGATGGTGGTACCACCTTCAAGTCAGTGGCCTAGTGTCATTCCCAAAAACATGAGGATGGCAAGCTGAGGCGCATCCAAAGCGCGCTCTGTCCAACCCTCCAACAGATCTCAGCCAGCCTTTGATCACAAACCCTTTCTCGGGCTGCCTGGAGCGTGGAAGTCAGACAGATTGTTGTTCAAATGTCCCCAAGCAAGCTGCGTTTCCTGCGCTGTCTGCAAGGCCAGCTTGGTCATTAGTTGCTTGTAATTAGTTGTGCTTTTGAACTTTGCCTTTCTCACGCCAGAAGGATGAATGGCTTGTCCCTAATGAAGCAGGAGGAAGACAATGTCTGTCTGCTGATTAACGGAAACTCCTGTCGAAAAAACAACCATGCAAGAGAACACAATTACAGCCAGGGAAGAGAGGAGGAAGAAGAGAAGGAAGGAGAAGAGAATGGTGAGGTGCTAGTTGTTGATACATCATGGGGTATCGGTACAGTCTTTTTAGGCATAATCAACATCAAAATCAGGCTGGCCTGGTTGACCCTTGTCCTCAAAGAAAGGGTTTTGCCATATGTAAATTAATCGTTTGTAGAAAATTTGGAAGAAAAAGAAAATTATACCTCTTCTTGTGTGTCTTAGTGCAGAAAGACAGATTCATTCTTTGCTCTGCACCTAGGCAGAGTGAGCATAAAATGGGTACAAGTATGAGCAGTCAACTACCGAGGGAGGGAGCGATACAGTGCAGTTTGACTCCACGGAAGGTGGATCAAGCTTGCTTCATGCCCACGTAGAACAGGTTTATTGGATAAAAAATGAAATCTAAAGCATTATCCTCATAATTCTTCTTGCTGCTTTAGTCTGTGCTTTGCGTGGGGTCTCAGAGGATAATTTGCGTTCCTGTATGTCAGCACGTGGAGAAACTCTGCTCAGTAGATGTAAACAGTGTTGTCTTAGGTGAATTATTTCTCAGGTTACAATGTGATGGGTCAGTACAGGTCACATTGCTGTGTCTTAGGACAAGGATGTGCTCTAAAAATGCACGGTGCATTTCGACCATTGAGTTGGAAATGACGAGTGCTGCAAACAGCTACATCTCTTCTCCCCTTGGTGGTCATGTTCATGTGAGTTTCTTCCTGGGTTACAGTTGAGCCTTCTGCCTCTCTTTAGTCCGCTCCTCCTCTTTAGAATACTTTCAGGATACACGTGTGGCCAGGCATTTGGCATCCCAGGCTTAGTGCTCGAGGTACCTGTGTCATCACTGCACAGCTACGTGGGCTCCCGGGTGGCTGGGGGGAGTTATCCCATTGGTTCATTGTGAGGAGGGACACTGGGAGTCTCCAGTCAAGGACAGATATGTCTGCCTCCCATACTTGGCACTGGTGGGAGATAACCCTGCCCAGCAGGAGCTTTGAGAAGGACGTTTGAAGACCGCTTGCCCTTGGGTGGGTTCTGTCTGCATTCCAGCTGCAGCCATGGACAAGGCTTATCAGTCTCATTTATAGCCAAGACTCCTCTGTAGTGTCTTATTAGGGAAATTAGTTGGAACTTTGCATCAATGAGGAGAGAAAATAAAATGTGTTAGGGACAGGAAAGCTTAAAGCTTGCATTTTTTGGCTAAGACATCATCAAACCAGGAGAGTTAACGCTTGATACATGCTTTCTGCACCAGGATGTGGCTATGCATGGAACTAGCCAATGCACAAGCAAAGTTTTAAATACAACCTGGTGACACACACGAGATATTCAGACAAGGGATTAAAACATCCCCAGAAATAACAATGGGAAGATTCTCATGTCTACCTCTATTCCACCCGTTCCTTCTCTGAAAATGCCACTTCCATGTGGTGGAGACATGTATTCACTCATTTCAGCTATTGTATGTACTAGAATAAATACAATTCTAACCACAATTTGAAATGCAGGTGATTTCCCATGGTTTTATTCTTATTTCTGAGTAGAACACCTTTGGTGTTCTTGCCTAGGACTTTAAACTTCAGGAAAGAGATCAGTTAGGTCTTAGGGGTTTTTTTTTAAACGTTTTATATTCACTAACATTGATATTAAACTGTTTTGAATGAATTAATTTTCACTTCCTTTATACTTTGCCTGATGTTAATACTTAGCCAACAGTTTCATGTGAAGGAGGCTTTAAAAAAGGTCTGTGGTGATAGAAAAGACAAGACCTCTATATTCCTGTACTCCAAAGACAGTACAAAGAGACAGGAGACTATTCTGCGGGTCAGACGTGTGAAACAAGAGGCAGAGGAGACAAAATACAGATCCAGTCATCAGCTCAAATCCACATGGTGATAAAAGCCACCCAATTCCCTCACAGTCAAAATCACCAACTCAATGAGTCTTTTTAGAGCAGTTTTAACTAAAGTGAGAATAAAAAAACGAGGCGAGATAAGAAAGAAATAACGATTTGGGGACCTTTGGGAATCCGTTGCGTGCGCTTTGCTCATGCCCTTGGGTAAATCAGTTGTGGGAAAAGATAAAGAGATTAAATACAGTCTTTGAAATGACATTCCTAATGACTCACCATTTCAGAGAACTTGGGAATTTAAGCTGCAATTGAAGCATAAAATAGAAAAAAAAAAAAAAAAGAAGCTAACATTATCTTGGATAATGCATATCAGATAATGAGTTGATATTCTTTTAATGTTGAACAGCTGTCCTAGAAGAGGCAATTATTTTAATTCAAATTTTCTTCTACTTAAGCCAGTTTGCAAAAATTCAGGTGCTGTGTCACACGAGTGTAAGGGTGACTGTGATTAGAACAAAGGCACTTAATAGTTGCAAATCGGAAAAGCTGATTTCCCATTTCTATTCCACAGAAATGACCAGTATCTCAAACTGTAGTAGTATTCCACTTTGGAAGGAACAGCCAAAATTTTCCACAGATTTACATCAAAAAGGATTTGTTTTGAAATATTAGACTTCCTGAAGTACTCTGCTCTGCCCTTATGCAATTCAGTTCATGTCATTACTGTTGAATTAACAGAAGCGGGCAAGAAACTCAAACTCTTCATGACAGCCCCCTCTGAAGTCATGATGCTCTTTATATGCATTTCTGGAGTGTTTTGCTTGCTGGGTATCAACTCAACTTTGTAATTTATTTTTTTTTTCAGTTTGCTAGCCTGCCAAATGCACTCTATTAATTGCTAATATATTGTTAAATGCCTGGCAGATCATCCAGACAAACCAATGGGGCTTTTGAAGTCCTAATAATTAGTCCTAATAATTTGATGATTAAGCAAGGAAAAAGGGAAATACAAAACATTATAAAGGCTATGTTTATATCCATACTTCCCTCTGTTTCTCTCTTGGTCTCTAAAAGATGAACACACATCATCATTGCAAACAGGGCTCTGTTCTTCTCAAGCCTGTGTTGATAGAGTTAACTGTTTAAGGAGGAGGTGTCTCAAAAACCCCTTCCTACTCCTCAGCCCCTGAGTGTTGACACAGAATATTTTCTTGGCAACTCTTGAAAAGTATTCTGCATTCCTGAGAAAGGGATGGCGTACATGTCTCATCTGCTCCATCTTCTGCCTTAGTTAATGGAGAGCATCAGGCCTGGGGGTCAGTGGTGCTTCCTGGTAAGCCACCCAATAACTGCACTCACTAAGACTTTGCCATGGCTCTTCTCCATGCTGGGAGTCAGCAAAGGAGGCTTTTGTGAAAATCAAGACACTGTCAGATGACCAGGCAGTTCCAATGTAACATCATAACTCATTAAGTGTGATTGATACTTTTTAGAAAAGACAGGTACGTGCTGTGGAGATTGGTGGTCTCCAGACTGTGCCAGCTGTGTTACTGCACCTCTCACCTCCTCACAGTAAGGGGCTCATGTATAAATACATTTATGTTCCTTAAAGCAAATGTGAACTAGCACTGAAGCAATTTTTAAAAAAATCTGTTTCCCTTTGTGATGAAAACTATTTCCAACTCATTATGCACAGACATGGATTCCATGAGCTTCCTCAGAAGAGAACTTCTGCAGGATCTGTTTATCCCAGGACTGAGTTGAGAAGGGCATGAGAATACAAACAGTAAGACTTAAGGCATAAACATTATTCCAAATGGGCATGTAAACTTGGCATGACCTACTCCAGGAGCTCCCACCCATGTCCCCATCACCTGTGGTGGCTCTTTTTACATTGGGCAGATGCCCACAAGCTGTAGTAAGCACTGAGTCATTCTCCTA
The DNA here is from genome assembly GCA_013400835.1 of Zapornia atra. Classification (NCBI taxonomy): domain Eukaryota; kingdom Metazoa; phylum Chordata; class Aves; order Gruiformes; family Rallidae; genus Zapornia; species Zapornia atra. The sequence continues at coordinate 345,328 of VZTU01034134.1, read as the reverse complement.
GAGGGAACTACCTTCAACATACAGTTAGGAGACTTGTGGGAGTCTCCCAAAACCAAACACTTCTAGCTTGCTACCTAGAGGTAGCACCCTGCTTTAATCTGCTCAACTCTTCCAAGGCCTAGACGTATGTACCTTAGCAGGAGCAAAACTCATGCTTGCAACTGCATCCCTCATGGTAAATATTTTCCTAGGCAATTTCCCATGTCTCTCACAGTTCTGGAATCAGGCTTTGGGTTTGCACCACCTTGAAATATTTTCAAAAGGGGATCTCTTTCTGGGGATGTCTTTTCAAAAGGCCAGAGACTCCAGGTGCTCCAAAACACAATGAAGTTCAGCAGTCAGGGAGCAAGGTGCTGTCCATCACATCCCATTGCGAAAAACCTGGCTGTAGGCTGGGGCACTGCCAGAGGGTCACCCACGTGGAGGGAGTTTAGTGTGAAAATATTCTGTGTCCCCCTGCCCCAAGGTGTGAGAAGCATGTTAACATCAGGATGGCCAAGACCTTTTTTGTCAGATCCTGGACAGTTCTACAGCAGCTGTGAAAACTCACCAGTCTGGGTGAACCTACTTTCAGGTGGCTTTCTTTGCGCCATCATACAACTGGTGGCTGTTGAATCAACTATTTCAAATCAGCTTAGTGTATTTTAAATCTCAGGCACCCCTTTTTCTGTACTTTTTACCCCCTAGGCAGAGGGAGCTGCATCTTTTTTTATGTATTTATGCTATATTCTAACCAAGAATAAATCGTGCAAGTTGAAAAATATCAGGAACAGAGCACAGAACAAAATAATGTGTAATAACATGTCTGTGGCTGCTGTCCCCACAGATCTCAAGCAGAATATCTGCTGCTCTGCACATCTCTCATTTTCTTAAAGGGTGAAAAAAAAGAGCTACAATATAAAAGACCTGATGTTCCTTGGCTATGACTGATGATGAAGAGGGGGGGGAATTTTCAAGGAGGGGATTTCTGAACTGCCCACTCACTAGCCTGTTCCATTTTTTTAAGTCTTTGGGATAACAGAGACTCATTTATTGCTCAGAAGTGGCCTGCATGTAACTTTATATCAAGGAGGTTTGATGAATTTTCAACACATGAAACTCCAGGATTTTCCCAGCCTACTGACAGCCCTTCTGAGCTTTCTCTCTTTTGCTCCATACACATGTGCATTTAGGTATTTTGATTGTGTCTTCAGACCACTCCACTTTCCCATTTTCACTGCTGCAATGCTTTTGAGGGTCACAATCTCACTGCCAAGCCCTCAGTTGCTGCATCACTAAAGCTCCAGACCCTACAATCAAACGATTGTGTAAATATCTGATTTTATTCAAGCAAAGCTTTCAAAATAACCTAGAAGGATGAAAACTTCTCCATGTATCAGACCAGGTGTTGTTAGGTGACAAAAGGCTCATGTCACCCTCCTCAGAGGTGTGACAGGAGGTGGGGAGACCCTAATAATCTCACTGGGAACAGGAGTCCCCATCCCTTGAGGGACTGTCCCAGGGAAACCTCAGCCCCATGGGCCAGGGGTTACATCCATCAGAGTGGGACAACGAGTGCTCTCAAGCACCTCACAGGCTCAGGGGGGTGGCACATTATGGGATGCAGGGGAACAGCATCTTGGGATTGCACAAACTTACAGGGGAGGAACAAAAAGCAGTGAAAGAGAGGGATCATGGTGGCTTGGGGAATAATGAATGTGGGAGAATTAGGGGATCAAGGAGGCCGGTGCATGTCAACAGCAGCTAGTCAGTCTGCTGAGGTGTATCTCATCGCATCTGTCTGTCCTGCCCATTCTCTACACTCTATTTCCCTGGGTAGAGGGGTGCCTGCTCTTGCTGGCAGGCAAGTGGGGTAGATGGCTTGGGAGACAGGTATCAGAGCAGGGATAAGCCCTGGCCAGGTGTGTCTGTGTCCCTGCCTGTGAGACAGCTGGTGGAGTTGGCTACCGGCAGGGCCAAGAGGCCCAGCCCAGTGGTGGGGGACTGTGGGGCCTGGGGTACACTGGGGTCCTTCTACATGTCTGTCTGTGTGTATACATGTGCATGTGCACAAGCCTGTGCAAAAGGAGATGCAAGTGTCCACAGCCAGATGCCAGGGAGCCTGAGCTAGTTACAGGAGGGGCCCATAGCCTCTGTGTATGCAGTGCAAGAGGGTCTGTGTACCTCCAACTGGAGCGGCTTTGGGGGCTCACGTGCCCCCAGGCGCCAGCAGCTCCTGGACAGGCCGGGTGTGAGAGGGCAGCTGCTGTCTGCATGGTGTGTATGTGTGTGCTTTCCACCAGGACCTCCAGCCTGATCCATCGTGGAGGGGGCAGGACTGAGGTGGTTTGTGCAGCTTGTGTGAGCACGTGTACAGGTTTCATCGGGGTGCTGTTGGGAATTCATGGTCAGCATGACAGCAGCCTGGGCCCGGGGCATGGAGCTGGGGGAGCCTTGCCTCTTATCTGACAGATCAAGCTCCATGACTGTCAAAACACAGTGCCCACACCCTGGGGTCCGCAAAAATAAACTACAGAGGGAGAAGCTTCAAGCCACGGTGAGCACAGGGGCTTGAAGCTTCTCCCGCCCCATTTCAGTAGTGCAGGGCCGTGCCTCCAGGATGGCTGCACACCTCTGAGTTTCGTTCCCTCATGCTGCAGGGGATTACATAGCTCTGAGCACAAGATCATCAGCTACATGACCTGGGGCTGCAGGTCCCTCCCACTATCCAGTTACCAGGAATTTTCCAGTAAGCGAGACCCCATAAGGAGGTGTCAGTGATAAAAGCCAACCTGAAAAGAACCCTCTCAGCATTGGGCGCTGAGCACACTAATAAATCATTTAGCCCAGCACCTTCTAAATAGCAGCCCCAAAGCAGCAATATTTACACAGGTTTCTCCAGCTCGTGCACAGATGGTCTCCCACCGCTTACGCTGCGAGAGAGCTCTCAGTGTGAGCAAGAATGGGGGGAAGGTTCAGGTTATTCACAGGGACATTTTGCATGCTTAGTTTTGGGTATGAAACAGCCCAAAATAAAGCAGAGAGTATTTCCTACAAGTCTGATGATTCTGACCTGTTTCTAAACAAGGATAAGCATAGAGTATTTCCTACAATTCTGATGATTCTGACCTGTTTCTAAACCAGCATCTTTCTGCTCTGAGCACCGAAACCATCAATGAGCACAAGAAAAACTCTCCTGTGCAAGCAGAGTGATGCAAAGCTTTCAAATCCTTTAAAGTTCCTGAGATCCTCTAAATTCCTGAGGTGTGGTATCAAGCGGAAACGCAGCCCCAGCATGCACCAAGGTGACTGCCTGGGTCAGCTGTGATGCTGCTCAGACCAACTGATCCACTGCCCGACTGAGCGGAGATGGCAGACTTCACAGGTGATGCCTCATGTCCTCCCACCAGGAAAACACAGTGGAAGCAGTCAGCTCCCTGCCTTTCGGTCTCAAGTGAGATGGTATCACCTTGCAAGCATTGCTAAGCACAAACAGCCTGCCCACACTCTTGCTTTCCACTGCAAAGTAGCTTTTTTTAGGTAACCTTTCTTAAGCCAGGCACTGATAAGAGGCGGCCTTGTCACATGAGATGCCACCACAGCTGGGGCTGTGACAGGGTCCTGTGCTGGAGGCTGCGCCTGCAGCCCTTTGTTGGAAAAAAAAAAAGAGTAAGGGGAAAAAACCCAAGAAAATGAACACAAAAAGGAGGTAATAAACCTGAGTTCAAGAGGGCTGGTTGGGAGGGGTCACTGGGGACAAGCTTGAGTTTAGCTGGTGACGTTTGCAAGCTGGGCAGCCAACATCATTCAGCCTCCCCTTCGTCTCTGTGTTGCCATCTCCCATCGGCTCCTGTCAAAGCTGTGCTCCTGCAGATACTCAGACAGGCAGAAAGCTCACAGGTGAGTCCTGCCTGCATCACACTGCACTGCCACCCACCACCCACCTGCAGGTGGGACCACTGCTACTGCAAGGACCTACCTCTGCCCAAGAGGTCGGTACCTGCACGGGTGAGGAGCGCATCTCAACATGATGGTCCCTCAGCAGAGACCCCTTTTCAGCCCCAGCTGACATTGAGCTCCAGATGGATGCAAGTTAGGATTTCATTCCACCCAACAGCCTCACGATAAGAAAAAGTCCTAAACTGGGAGGAACATTTGAATTTAAAAGTCCTAGCATAGGGCCAGTGGATAACATAACAGCTCCACGAGTACAGTACAGAAGCATTCCCAGCCCAGAACAATTCCACCATGTGCTGGTACCATGTGACTTTCCTTGCAAGCCCCGTTCTGCAGCACTTTGCAAACTTGGCCTGGTCCCCCCTTTCTCCAAGACACCCATCTCCCTGGCTTATGCCTGTATCCCCCAATCTCATCACTAAAGCCAGACCATTTCTACATTGCATTCTTTCTCTTGCCTGGGACTGGAGGATGGAAAAAGCCCTGCAGGATCTCATCTCTCTGTGCAGGGAAAGAGTGTGAGAAGTCCTCCCTCTGAGGAGGAAGGAGTGGCAGAGACAACACGTGATGAACCTGTCCATGAACCATTCCCTTTCCCCCTGTGCCACTTGTGGGAGGAGATACAGAAATCAGGAGTGAGGTTGAGACAAGGAAGAAGGGAGGGGTGGGGGGAAGTGTTTTAAGGTTTGGGTTTTATTCCTCATTCTCCTACTCTGATTTTCTTGGTAATAAATTAATTTCCCCATCAAGTCTGGTTTGCTCATGATGGTAATTGGTGAGAGATCTCTCCCTGCCCTTATCTTGACCCACAAGGTTTTCATTATATTTTCTTTGCCCTGTGTGGACAGAGAGGGGTTTTGAGTGGCTTCGAGGGGGTACCTGCTGTCCTGCCACGGCCAACCCACCACATCTTATAACCGTGCATGTCTTAAGAAAAGGAGCAAGTCTCTAGCCTCTCCCTAATATTCAGCCTGCTCCCTCAGCAGGTGGACATTTCTGGAGCAGGGATTTCCAAAGCATGTACCAGGGAAATGAACAGTGGAACATGCTGGTCAAAGTGAGTGGTCAGTACAGCGACCCAAACGCGAAGTGGTCTGGCGTGATCTGTTCCGCGCCAGCGCACCAAGCATCCATGCATGCTGCAGGGACAGGCCTCTTCTCCGAGGGGCAGATTCTGACAAAGCTCCCCTTTCCCCTCTACTGAAATTTTAAAACTGGAAGGCAGCTTCAAGGCTTGGTCTGTATGCCTAAAAGAGCCATGGGAAGAGCAGGGCACCTAGCAGGAGCAGAGGTCCACTATACCACAGCTGTGACTTAAAGGAAGAGTATAGAGAAAGGCACAGGTAAAGTATAGAGAGACGGTCTTCCTGTGGCACAGCACCCCACCTTCCAGCAGTTTGGAGATTTCCTGCACCAGAGGTTATGTCTGGACCATCACTGGGACACACAGCTAGCTTACACCCTCCTGGCCACTCTTTGTAATGCACCCCAGGATACCATTGGCCTTCTTGGCCACAAGGGATAACTTCTTGTCCACCAGGACTCCAAGGTCCTCCACAGCACTGCTTCCCAGCAGGTCAGCCCCTAACCTGTACTGGTGCTCAGGGTCATTCCTTCCTTGGGGCAGGACCCTACACTTGCCCTTGTAGAATTTAATTTACTTCCTCTTTGCCCAACTCTCCAGCCTGTAGAGGTCTCACTGAATGGCAGCACGGCCTTCTGGTGTGTCATCCACTCCTCACAGTTTTGTATTATCATCAAATTTGCTGAGGGTACACTCTGTCCCTCCATCCAGGTCATTGATGAATATGTTGAATAGGACTGGACCAAGCACTGACCCCTGGGGCACACCACTGGCTACAGGCTTCCAACTAGACTCTGTGACACCTATCACAACCCTCTGAGCCCTGCCATTCAGCCAGTTCTCCATCCACATCACTGTCCATTCATCCAACCTACATTTCCTAAGCTTACCTGTGAGGATGTTATGGGAGACAGTGTCAAAAGCCTTGCTGAAGTTAAGGTAGACAACATTCACTGCTCTCCCTCACCTACTCAGCCAATCATGCCATCACAGAAGGCTGATTGGTCAGGCATGATTTCCCTTTGGTGAATCCATGTTGACTGCTCCTGATAACCTTCTTCTCCACCACATGCTTATTAATAACCCGCAGAATGATCTGTTCCATCACCTTTCTAGGGATGGATGTGAGGCTGACTGGCCTGTAGGTTACCTGCATGTAAGTCATAAGAGTATTTTTTGAAAAGGTAGCAGTCCTAGGACAACTTGATTTGCTCTAGTAACACATTCTGGAACTCAAATTTCTATTTATTTATAGACAACCAAAATGAAAATATTATGTCTGTTTTCATATGACAGGCTTAGAAAACAAAAAACAGGCACAGGAAAAGCATCTGTAATGGAAAGTTACTGTCCTCTCACTGGGACTGCTCTGTCTGTGGGAAGAGAAGCAAAGGGGACAGACAGTCTGTCTGTCTGTCTATCTATAGATGGAGATACATATATATATATACAGTGTGTATTTTCTTATATATATTTTTATATGTAGAAGTAAGAATTATAATCTCAGGAGAAGACAACATGAATATTTTTAGTTAACAGGGGAAGAAATCATACTGTTTCTTGGGTTAGAAGGGAGCAATGTGTGCCCCACAAATGCACATGTCCTTGCTGGGAGCTGGAGGCCTAGACACAAGTAGTTTCCTTAAGGGCACAAATGCCAGACAAACCAACCCAGGCCCCAGCTCCCAACCCCACAGCTCCTAGCACGTGTCCCCAGGATGTAGGGGGTGGCTGGGTACAGAGAGGTGTGCACGGGGACCCAAGCGCTCCCCCAGCTTTGCACTGGGAATCCTCCAGGGAGGTTGTGGGCTCTATAGGAGCCTTTTATGCTGCTCTCTGCACTTGTGAAAAGTAACTGTGAGGTCAATTATAGGGTTTTTTTCTTTCCCTGTACCACAAAGCATCCCTAAGAGAGAGCCTCTGCTGTGTTCTCCATCACCTCAACTTTGGTTGAGCTGCTCCTGAACAAACACCAGCCCTGAAGCCCTCGCCCTCTCCATCTACCCCAAGAGCTCAGCACCCCTGTAAGAAAAGCTATCACCTTGCATCCCAAAAAATCAGTATCTAAAAGTATCAGCTGGTGCCTTCATAATTAAAGGGGGGACGTGTTGGAAAAAGCCCATTGGCCACCCAGCAGATTATCAGTTCCTCACGCGCGTGGGCAGCCGAGCAGCAGGCAGCAAGGTAAACCTGACATGCAGGCATATTGCCCAGCTTGTAGAGAACAAGACTCTCCACCAACTTTTCCAGAAAAGAAAAAAGAAAAAAGCCAAAAAAAAGCACCAAAAAACCCCAACCCAACCCAGCCTTGAACAAACCAGCCCCGGGCCATTTCAGCCAGCGACAAAGCTAACAGGCAAATCAAACACAGAAATATCCCAGCAGACCTCAGCTGGCTGAATAAACAAATGGAGAAACTCAGGTTCCAAAGAGCAGGGGAGCTGGGTTATGAAACGAGATTTTTTTGGATACAAAAGGAAGCTTACAGCTATCTCTGGTGATTAGACACGGAAGAGAAAGGTCGCTCCGGGTGTCGGACCACACTTCACACGCACGGAGGTTATTCAATCAATATTTGTCCTGGACTCACATGCGGTGGAAAAATCTGCAAGTGAATGGTCAGCAGAATTTAATGCTCATATTCATTCATGTTGTGCTCTTGGATGGACATGTGTTTTTAAATCTAGCACAACCTAAGCTTTAGAATCCAGCAGGGTTCTAACCAAAATACAGGGAGATCTCAGAATTAAACACCACATCTGTATATGCCTTTCGGTTGCATCCCCATCAGGATGGGGACCCCTCACCTGTGATTTCAGATAGGGGTCTGTGGCAGGAGGGAGATTATTTGAATCCCCAAATCTAATGGGAAAAATACCTTAGTTAAGGCTCCAGACAGACAATCCCATCCACAAAAACTCCCCCAAAGCAGAAGAGAGGTTTATCCCTGCCATCGCTGTGTTCCCTGGCCACGCTGCTGTGCTGGCATTAGAGGTTTTATTTAGGGTCATGGCAGTAACAGCGGGAAGATATAATCCTCTGATCAACAGACAGCTGTTACCCCCTGCCTCACTGAAAACGATGAGCTCAGGTTGAGGATATTATTGCCTTGAATCATCATATTTTTTTATCCCCCCACCCCCCTGTGAGTTCACCACAACAAAGTGTTTGCTTATGTTCAGATCGTAAGGTCATGACTCGATTCCACACCCCATGCCCCCCAGCAAGAGTTAAAGGAAATCTGACCGTAGGGTCCCTAACCATGGACTTTAGAATCTGGCAACAAATAACGATGATTAAAACACAAACAAAGTAAAAGCCAGACAAAGCCCCAGGCTCTTGCCTGACTTAATGGCAAAATATGCGCATGGCACAGCACCCAGTTCTCAGCAGGCTGCGATACAGCTGATGGGTGGCACTCAGATAACTGTCCAGGGGGCAGGACACCTCTGAGTCCTTAAAATAGTGGGTCTGTATGACTGAAGCGAGGTGTTAGTGCTCTCTGGGATTGTGCAGGGGTGATTTCAGCTGCACCGGGGTCAGCCTGGGGTTGGAGAGCCCCCTTCAACAGCACAGGGAGATCTATAGAAAGAAGGCAAATACAAAGGCAGGGTGGCCGAATCAAGGCAAAAGCTTTATTTAATAGCCTAGTTTATTTTAATAGCCTAGCTGGAAATTCACTGGGAAAACATCTCCATAAACTCTGGTCAGGATGAGTGAGGGCAGAGATTATTTTCCTCTGGCAGTCTGTCCTGCTGAAGACCCCGTGCTCCAGCACAGGACAAAGCACTGCCATGTTCTGCATCCGATGTGCTTTATTCCTCATGTGCCTAACGCAGAAGAGAAAAGCCTCTAAGTCGGTCACACTGTGTTAAAGATTCCTTTGATGACTTCAAACAGCCTGCTGAAAACACCCGCTGTGCATGCAGGGCTGCTCTGCTTCCAGGGGAGATGCTGCAGGAGGGCAGAGGGATGAGCGGGGAGCACTGCCCAGTCAGGGACACGTTCACATCCAGGAGAAGGGCTCTTTGTCCATGTGGTGGGTGGAAAACCAGCAAAGCCCACGCCGAGGGCACTTGGCATAGCACCATCCTGGTTGCAGTTCATGGGAAAAAGCAGTTCTGCTGCTGCTTGCAAAACATCCCTCTGCCACCTGTGTGCCTCCTGCCCTTCACAAACACTGGCCCTCGGGGACATGCTGACCTGTGATGTTGCTCTTGTTTGGGGAGAGAAAACTCCCTGCTCAAAGCCAGGCACCCTGGTGCAAAACAGGGTTTGTCCTGCCAACAGTGCAACAGAGCTGGCACGTTTCGGGTGGGGAGATGCTCTTTCTAGGTTTCTCCCACACAAGGCTGTCATGTTTACATTTCATAACCCTTGCAAGGAAATATGCAAATGGGAGAGGGAAAAGAACGTCCGTCCCCAGATGTCACCTGCCCCTTTCAGAGCTTTGGCCCTCAGTCTGTTTGGCACGGAGCATAGGTGTGTCCTGCCCCACCACATGCTGTCTTCTGGCTCTGAATTGGGGCAAAACCTGCAGATTCGGGCACAATGGGAGTGTGGAGTCGCTCTTACTGCTCTGTAAAGCACTACCTTAAATAGCCACACACTTGGCCTAAAATTATTTGGCTTGATGCCCTTTAAAAGTCCCCACTTTGGAAACAATTGCATGCCGAATTTGAGCACTTGATGTTCTGGGACAAATGACCCTACCTGCATTTGTCATCCTCTTGCCCTTACAGGCCATCACCCCTCTGCTTCTCTCTGCAGTCCAGGAATGCTCCGTACAGAGCTATGTACCCCTCACCTACTGTGCTCCAGTTGACAAGCAAATACTAAAGGCTCAAGACCAGCAGATGCCTATTCAAACAAACTCACGTCTTATCAAGCCTGCAAAGGATTAACACACCCATGTTTTCACTGTGTGGCTCTCCTGTGGAGCTGTAAGGCTTGTTCTAAAGATGGAAACTGCAAGCGGTGGTTTCCAAGGGCACAGTGTGCTTCATTGATCCTTTATCAGACCTTATAGTCAGGCCACTGAAATGCCGATTGGGCATTGTTGTTAGTCAGTTTAAAATCCCTGTACCTTCTCAAGAGCAAAACCAGGGAGAGGTGGCAACCCGTCATCGCTGCTTGGAGCAGCAGGAAACTTAAACCAGGAAATTTCCTGAGATTAGGAAGAAGAATTTGAACACCAGTTGAACCTTGGCAGTTTTTAAACCTTTCTCTACAGACTGTTCCTCTTCACTTCTTCTCACAAACATACCCCCAAAAATAATCACTCGGGTGAAGCTGTACAGGGAGGTGGGACCTTGCAGCCCCCTGTATGCTGCTGAGTGGTCTGTAACACCAGTAACACTTAGACCAGTGCAGGCAGCAGACCCCTCCTGAAACATGCCTCAAGTTTCTCAACACCCAATGTCAATCCTACCATATCACCACCTTTCCTTGGAGGTATTTTACCAGTGCCTCCTATCTAAAGGTGTCTTAGGCACCTTTAGAACTTCTTCTTAGGTCATCTGACCATCATCTGCCCTACGGATGCTGGGGGAAATGGCACACACAAATGATCCCCGTACCTTATGCATGTGGGTGTCCCACCCTGGTCACCCTCTGCACCACTAGCAAGGTGCAAGGGGAGTTGTGCTGATGCTAGAGCATCAGTGAGGGAAGTCAGGTCTGTGCCAGCAGAGACAAGATGAACATGAACTAGCACTGAGAAGAGAGCTAGAGAAGATACTTGAGCAGTGGTTACAGGTGGAATAAGACCAGGGATGGAAAACAACTCTGAAATCCTTGTTTTATTTATTTTCTTTAGAAAATTGGTATTTATGGACTCATAGTATCAGATGGGACATGATGGGGCCACATTTGAGGCTTCATTTACATCTGTACCCTTGATGTATGGCCCATCTGACTCCATTTAACTGTGTTATTTCCCCCCACTCAGAAGCTTGCCTTCAAACTGCAGTCCCAGCCTCCCCATAACTTCCAGTACGTTCATTCATTACCTGCTGGCAAAGAACCGCAGGGTAAGTTCTGTCTCCTCCATATCACTTAGCAGGTGGAACGGCTACTTTGCTGGCAATTTTAACAGCTTGGAGTTAAAAATAAAGCCCAGATACATTTGATCAGCTTCAGCTCAGGAAATGAATGCTCAGAATATTGATTCAAAGAAGTATGGAACTAGCTGCAGCAATCGTTCTGTTTTCTGACTGGCTGGTCAGATCGACACTTTTCTTCGCCAGAATCCCTATGTTTCAAGGCATATGTGTCCAGCAGGTCGAAGGAGGTGATCCTCCCCCTCTACTCTGCCTTGGTCAAGCCCCACCGAGTACTGTGTCCAGTTCTGGGCTCCCTGGTATAAAAAATACANTGGGACTGTTTAGTCTGGAGAAAAGAAGACTTAGGGGGGACCTAATTAATGTTTATAAATATCTTAGGCAGGGGATGCAGGGGGAATTGGCCAGCCCCTTTTCAGTGGTCTGTGGAGACAGGACAAGGGGCAATGGCTGTAAACTGGAGCACAGGAAGTTCCGCACCAACATGCGGAAGAACTTTTTCCCAGTGAGGGTGCCAGAGCCCTGGGACAGGCTGCCCAGGGGGGTGGTGGAGTTTCCTTCTCTGGAGATATTCAAGTCTCGTCTGGACGCCTATCTGTGCAATATGAGCTAGGGAGCCTGCTTTGGCAGGGGGGTTGGACCCCATGATCTCTGGAGGTCCCTTCCAACCCCTATGATTCTGTGATTCTGTGATTCTGTGATATTTTGACAGAGCTTTGAAGTTCCAGGGTTTTCTTTTGTAAGCACGGCTCCTGCTGCAATCCAACGTTAAGGCAACATAAAACTCTTAAAATATACAACACAAGGCGTTGTTTTGCAGAGGAGTTATGCATTTAAGGCAGGCATTAATATAAAGCCAAGTCTTAATATGCCCCCTCACAAAGAATAGTACTTTAATCCAGCAGTAGTCCCATTAAAGCCTATGGAATTAGTACAGTGCTTTTCAAAAGGGGTATCATCACTGGGATGCAGCTCTGGGAAGTAACACCATGGTTGCAAGGAGGGTGTGAACAAGCTTTTGCTGCTGAGGACATGGTAGTTGGTCCCAGCGACGGTTTGAATGTGGCTGATTGCTTCTTGCCTCATTGGCAGAGTAGAAAACAACTCTTTCATTCAGTTTCCAGAAGGAGTGAATTTAATCAGGCTACTGCAGAATACTTGATATTACAGAATATTTAGTTTTCTGCTAAACCTCAAGTTCTTAGCCCAGATTCACCTACTTACCCTTGCTATAGAAGCATCTTGCTTCAAGGCAGCTTGTTCCCATAGGAACACAGTCACGCCGGCATCGTGGCTAAAACATTTCCAAAACCAGCCAGCAGAATAATTCTGCTATGTATTCCTTCTACACCAGTTTGAGTGTATGTGTTATGTCCGACTATATCTAGTCAGAATTACATCCCCATAGGGCAAAGTGATACATGTGTATATATATATATAGACACACACACATCTATGCACACACACCTACATTCATATCTATGTCTATGTCTAGACCTACATCTATCCCTATCCAAAATCTTGTTAATTCCTTTTGGTGTATATCTGCACATATTCTTTTTTTTTTTTCCCAAGGGACTGGCATGAAACCCAGCCACTTCCAAAGATGCTGAAGTAAATTATAACTAAACCTTGGAAGGTTAGAACTAAGCTTAAACCTTCACTTTGAGAAAAGGAAGCAGCGGTGTGTCAAGCTTCCCAATAAAAAGACCTGCAGATGCACCAGATACTTACCAAATGCTGTGCTAGGAGAGCTGTACCCTCCTGCTACATTGCCACTTCTTTCAGTTTGCTTTCTGGCCCCTAAGTAAGTTTTATTTTGTAGTAAATGTTAGGATGGACCTGATGGACCCTTTCCATCACTTATTTCTTCACAGCTTAATGGATTTATCCTTCCCTTGGGGCTCAAGGAGGCTTGAATTTTATTCTTTTGACTTGAATGCTGTCTCACTTCCCTTACTTTCTTCTACACTTGAACGCTTCATTTATTTAAACAGCCACATTGATCTCAACGTGAAGATTATTACACCGAGGTGCTATTCAATTTGAGCAGAGACAGCAGAAGACTTTGGATCTCTCGTGCCAGAGGATCGCCTTTCCGTTTACGTCATTTCCATTTGCTGCTTACAAAAATGTCCTGCCAAAACCTTTGGAGGAGAAATGTACCCTGTTCAGACCAATTTTTAGCAGCTTTGATTTCTGTTGGATGATGTGAGAAGTGCATGTGTCTAGTTAAGGTTATTTGTGGTGGGGTTGAGCTGCTGTTTTCCCCCGCGATGGCAGCAAGCCGTCTCTACCGCTGAGCTGGGGCACCCATGGCCATTCCTCTGCAGGAGAATCTGCTGTTCTTCGAGCAGGGGCTGGATTCCCTCCCCTCCCAACTCGAAGGCAACCAGGAGGATTTGGGAATTGCAGGCAGCAGCCCCACATGAGCACCAGTGAGCTGTGAAAGACATGAGGGCTGTGGTGGGAAGCCCGTGACCTGACCTGCTCCACAATGAGACGAAGTCCCCCAGACAGGCACATGCCGGCATCGAGGTGCACAGCCTTTGGCAGCTCAAAGGGAGAGGAGCTGCCCACCATCCTTCTCCCACCCAAACCATAGCTGAGGCTGGCCGCACATCACCCCTGCCCTCAGAAGGTCACCGCCATTTCATCTTCCTTCTTAGCAGCCCAGTCGCTCGTGCCAGTTTTCCTGGCTGCCTCAGACAGAGGCAGAGCTGACCCAGCTGGGTATTATTACGCTGGAAATTTGCTGGTGGCAAATATTTACCTGGGAGCATTGCTCGGAGGATCCAGGCAGGACCAGTGCCCTGTCCCAGGGGCAAGACGTGGCTGCAGACCCCGGAGCTCCTGTGCAGGTGGCCCAAGGTTACAGGACAGAAGGGTGCAGGCAGAGGTTTTACATCTTCTCTCTGGCTGCTTGCTTTCCACACCGGCCTGTGACGAGCACTATGATCTTCCAAAGTTAAAAGGGCTCTAAAATCTTCCTTGAAATTTCGGAGTGAGCCGAGCGCGGCGCTCACGGGATATCACGTTGCAGGCAGGCAGAAAAACGGACATGGAGCTGAACGCAAAACCCCAGCTCCCTCTGCCAAAAAGTTTTCCGTTTGCTTCCTTCATTCTCCTTGGACTCACATTCCCTGAATTTAATATTTTCAAGAGGAGGGGAAAAAAAAAATCCTTTTAACTTTTTTTTTTTCCCTTGGATATTAAACATTTCCAGTGAAGCTGAACTCATAGGAGAGCCTCTGAAGTGAAACACTCCACCAGCAAGTCCCTCCGGGAACTTCAGATGCTATTTATTTAATGTTTTTACTCATTGAAGACGGTGTCTGAGAAGGTGTCAACAGCATTTTCACTCTCACCCAGCTCCTCGGTCCGACTGTCCTGTGAACTGGAGGATTTTCCTACCCTTGGCAGCCAGCAAGCTGAAGGACCTGCTCACATGAATGTTTCAGAAACCTGCAGCCTGTTTTAGAATTATCCCGAGGCGATTAAAAATTAACAGGCGCTGTGGAGAAGATGGATGTTCTTCCAGGCTTCCCTCTGAAATCTTAATGTCCAGTGACTCTGCATTTGATTCCAATTGTCTCAAAATGGTAAAGAACAGGATAAATCACAGCTGTCAATGAAAAAACCTTAAAAAGCTCTTTTTAGCAACCAGTCATTCCATTCTACTGCAGTTACAAGTTGGGTTTTATTTACGCTGCTGCTTAAGGAGATTTCCAGGCAGCCAGGACATTTGCCCATTCCTTGCTTCAACAAAGAATGCTCCATTCTGGACCTCGTGCCCATGCCAACTTATTATGATAGTGGGGAGAAGAAAAAATAATCAAAATTTCTGATTTCACAGAAGAAAACTGCAGCGAGACAAGGACAAACAGAGACAGGGGTTGTTTTCTGTACAAGTGCCCACAGTTTTTGTTTTTCAAGGGAGGGAGGAGCTATGTGGCCCTGTTCCCATTTAATCACTCCAGTAGGAGCCAGGAGCGGCCACGTTCCAGTTGCAGTTCTGACACGGCCACCTTCCTTGTTTTGTCTAGTTATCCCACAAGCTCACTGAGGCACGGAGGCACATTTTAGCAGCACCCAGTAAAACACATCTCCCATTTCAGCGTGGGTATCTAAGGGATCCAACGGTGAATAAATGACAACAGCAACCACAAAAAAAACCCTCAAAGCAAGCTCCAAGGAGCTTTACAAATTCAAGCACACAAAAAAGGATGAGAAGGAATTCAGGTTGGATTTGCAAGCCTTCAGCCCTCCCCGTATGAATACATTTGACCCAAGAATGGTAACTTTTCCTCCTGCAGCTCCTTCCCCCTTCACATCCAAACAGGCTGTTCCTTCCTCTGCTCTGCTTGCCCACACTGCATCTGTGGTTCAACAGCTGCCTCCGCCATGCCCCAGAGCAGATGGAGCTCTCTTGAAGCTCCTGTAGGCCCTTGGGGGACTGCACATCCTCAGCCCATTCAGCAAATGCAGAAAGCTGAGGTTTGCTCCATGAAGATATATTCTCACTGGCAGTTTTAGCTGCTAGGCAGGAGTAAGTCAGTAGCTAGCATATGCAAATTATGACTCAAAGGCTTAAAATTCGACAAAGGCAGGTGGATTTTGATGGAAAGGGCAGCCTTTCCTCAGCCCCACCTTGGAGACAGAAGCCCACCTCCTGGGTTTTTGTCTCAGTGCAGGGATGCTGGGGTATTTTGAAGAAAAGGTCACGAGAATTTCCAACGTGGGTGAGGAGATGTGTTTTTCTTGGTCTTGCTCTTGGAGCTGGCATAACTGTTTTGACCAAAGTTTTCCAATAAATGTTTGGCCTGAATTGGATCTAGCATGGATCTAGCAATGGAAAATGTGAAGTACTCTTAACAAATGGCTGTTGCCACCAGACCTTGCTAAAGGTACTGTAAGTTGGAGTAATGATGCAGATGTCAGTTGTGATGACTTAACTAGACTCCCCTAATTTCTCCACGAGACAAATGACTATCGAATCAGTCCCGTCACCCATATGCACACTACTACCCTACTGAAGAGCCCAGGAATGTTTCAATGCACACACAACTACCACACACGCCACACCTCTGACATCCTAACTAACCACAGGTTGGGTGCCCTGGCCATCCACACCCCAGCTCATCTGCAGAGACACTACTTCCTCTTTACTGAGGGCACGGGCTTCTTCACATCCTGCCCCGCCGCCATACGCACCGCTCAACCATGCTGTCAAAGTGGTCACAAATACTCTCCCACTTTCTCACTGCCCTGTATGAATTTTGGTTTACATTAACTGGCTGATGCTGGCACCCCCCCCGGAACAATGCAATTAAACAAAACTAGGCTTTTCAGCAAGAGGCAAGTGCAGGCCTAGGCGTACCCAAGGCATGCTGCTCTTTGAGTAAGGTGACAGTCACGTTAGTGTCAAGCTTTCACGTTTCAATTGGCAAAGGTGGCCCTCAACAAGTAAAACACTCAGGGTGCTGAAAACCCACCAATGGGAAGCACGAGTACTTAGCAGTTCTGAGAATCAGCCTAAATTTACAACAGACTGAAGGTTAGGGCCTGGCACCAAAACAGGCCTTGCTATCCAGATGCAGTATTAGTCTTTTGTAAAGAATTTGTACTGTCTTTATCCAATTTCCATTCTTAACTGTGGCGCTCAGTGAAATGTGTTCAAACTCCCTCTGTTTCTGCCAGGCAGTCCTTCTAAACAGAAGGATTATTAAATTCATATTCCAAGCCTTTCTCCAACGTTACAACCACTTTCCTCTTCTGAAGCACAATTCTCTTCTGAAAAGGGACTCTGGGAAGGAAAAGAAAAAAGCAGTTATAAAGGTTGCTCGTTCCTTGTTTCTCCAAAGTCCTGCACAGTAAGGGTGCTCACAGACTATGGGAAATCTGCCTTGACTGCCGAGCTCGGGTAGTGACATGTGTGACCAAGGGTCAGAATGACTTCTATTCTCAATTACAGGAGTGCGGGAGCGTTATCTCCAGACTCCCTCTTTGCTGAGCTTTGCATGACAGCATTACCTGACTGATCCTGACAGTTAGAAAACAAGCCTGTCAAAGTTACAAGAAGAGACAATTGCATTTACTCTTTTTCCACCCCCACCCCCGCCGCTTTGGTCCTGCAGCTCTAACAAGTGAGAGTGATAAGAAGAAGTTTGGTTTTGCCACTAAAGGAGGCAAACACTGTGCTGAGGCCACTCAAGAACTGGCCTGGTGACTCATGCTGGTGACTCAGGACCGGTTATTCCTGCAGAGTTAACTCTCAGAGCAATACAAGTCTTGCCTCTAACTCAGATTCCAGGTGAAGCTTTCGATTCACCTGCAAGGATATTTTTCAGCTTGACTTGGCAAGTCACTGAGCACTGAGCAGCCCAGCTTTAGCTCAAGGTGTGTGGCCTTTCAGACTGGCTCTTCAGATCCTGCCAGACGCAGGCTTGGATTGCTGCAGGACTGCCCTCACACTAGTTAAAGTAAACCCAAGACAACGTGAGGCTTCCACACTTGGATTAACTTCCCTCTAAAGGCAGGTACGCAGAGGCCCTGCTTCTCCAATCTCATGTCTCAGGCCAGTAAACTGCTGAGCTGTCACTTTTGTACCAACTCCCTCCGCCCTCTGACACTCCCCCGTGTTAATGGACCCTCCAAATTCCACATAGTCTCCTGACACCTGCACCTGATGAGTGTCTCTTGCAGCTCTTGGTGCACTGGGTGAAGAAGCCATCGTGCTCTACCGCCCCTATTGCCACTCATCATACAACCACTTACATAAGCCCCGTGACCTCCAAGTAAAAACATTTGCCTGTGCTTGGGTAGAGCCGGTTGGCTGAAAGTGAACTCAGAGAGGGGAATGATTGAAAAAGCAGTCACAGAAGTGAGCTTCCAGAATATGTCTTTTTGGTTTTCCTTTCAACTTTGCTATTTCCTCCAGCCAACCACTGATTCTCCATGAAAGAAAAAAGTTTCAACTGGTAAAGTCAATTTGTTTAACATCTCCACATATCCTCCAGCAGACAGGACCACTACAGCACGCGTAATCATCCCTAGTTTTGCTAAGCACAAATGAAAAGCACATAAGGAGATGGAAAAAAACCACTCACCTTAGGTTGTGCACATTGATTTGAATTCGCTATTAAATGTGCAAGTAAGTCTTGAGAACCTGGTATTTCTAACATGCCAATTATCCTTGTACTGCGGTACCCCACTCGTTACCCAAAATAGCTTCACTTCAGTCTGAAAAACTCGTGCTTTTCTTCTTGTATGTGGCTTTCTCAAGCGGCTTTAGTCTCACGTGCAGTGGAAGGGGAGTTTTAACCCACCTTCAACGTGATCTTTTGGAAGAGGCGGTCCGTACACACACACAGTATGCCCAGAGGCAGTTGTGTGTGCTATGCTGTGGGCATCAGGTAGGGAGGCTGGTGAGCACAGCACACACCTCGCAAAGGTTGTGCTGGGTGACAAGGTGAGCTCAGCTCAACGAGACAGCCTAGCAAGGACTAGCAATTTATCCCTATTCTTCTAATTTTTATACAGGGAGTTTTGATGAGCTCAACCATTCGCATGGGGATTCCTGATCTCAGAGTATTGTAAAAATCATGTGCTGAAAAGCACCTGGACATGTGTGGACAAGGTGTGTGTGTGGGTGTGGTGTGGTGGGTGGGTGCAACACTTTCCTCTGTGGCTCCATTTAAAATAATGCTTATAACAGACAATGATTTAACCCATCACAAGAGTAATTCTGTGGAAGGAGTGCGTACTTCTGCAGCCACGAGAACTGTCCCAAGTCAGACTGACCACTGGAAGCCCACCTGGCATTTGGGTGTTGTTGATTCTCAGATATATCTCTCATGAGAGGCTGGATTTGGAAAATACACTTCAGGACTCAGTTGCCATAGCAAGCTTTTGAGCTCCAGAGAAAAAGACACACCGTGGCTGCTCAGAAATGCAAGAGGGAAGAAAATCCATCCCAGTGTATACCTTACCCGGCTGTAATGTGGGATTCAAGAGTTTCATGACCCACCTTCCATCTAGCAGTAGTCTTTGGACCAGTGGTCAGCATCCAGGGAATGTGCTGACACCAGGCTACAGAGCTGTGACACTTCTCTAATGCCTCAAGAACCCTTCTCCAAAAAGTCCTGAATACTTTTAAAAGCGGTACTGTCTCAAAAGGAGCACGGAGCTCTGCCATGGGAGCATCATTGCCCCAGCGCCAGACATCCCGCTGGTTCCCACTGCAGGGATGTGGCCTATGGTGAGAAACAGGCATTGCCTGCCCCATCAAAGGAAGGTGACAGGTCTGCAAATCCTCAGTCTTCCTCTCTGAAACAAAACTTTGCCATGTTGCAACCACAGGGGTACAGAGCATCCTCCCAGCAGGTGGGAGATGCCAGTTGGGCTCTTCTCTGGAGAGGCAAGTCTAGCACTCATACCAGCCCACTTCCTACCCAAATAATCCATCCCTGATATGCAACAGGGACATTACGCCACTGCCCTTTGTCAGGAAAGACAGCATCAGTGTAAACTTTAGGAGAGCAGCCTGAAATGACACTGCCCATCTCAGAATAGCACTTGCCTTTCTAAGAAAGCAGGATCTGGGAAACATCCCTTTCCTCCATCATTTCCTCTTCCCTTGCTCAGGGTTTCCCGCTCAGGATGCAGCACTGCTACTGTGTAAGAAGCCCACCCCAGGGACTTGGCCTCTTAAAGTTCAGGCTTTGTGGCACAGGCCAAACTTTCAGAAACCAGTCCAAGCCACAGAGCTCGATTCTGAAGTCACTGAAAGGTCAGTTTTGAGAAGAATACAAACCTGGGTCCATAGCTTCCTCCAACAGCAGGATTAGATCCCCTCTCTGAGCACACAATCTCATTTTTTTAATCAAACTAGCAAACTTTTGATAAAGTCATAGAGGGCACTGCAATATTTATGACAGTTTGAGATGATTGTAAATCATCCACCAGCTATAACTGCGATATAATACAAGTCATTGTAATGCTTCACGAAGGAGGAGCGCGTCACTATCTTGCAACAACCATATGTTCTGCTGTTTGTGTGTATCTGTTATCCAACCCTTACATAAGCTGTTGATGAAATTATCATCACAGGACAAGAACACTTGTAGCACGGTTGAGCGGATCAAAATAAAGTAATGAAGAAACGAAGGAGCTTTAGGCTGAGGTGGGACCGGCTATTTGCCCTCCCAAGCCGCAGCGGCAGGAGGAAGGAGCGTGCAGACCTGCAGTCGGCTGCACCACAGCCATCCCTTTGGAAAAGGCAGGCGATCCACCAGTTCTGGGGGCTGGGGCTACAAACGAGGGGGCAAGCTAAATACCCGCACTGTTTCTGGTGCAGGGGAGACGGAAGGGTTGGGGAGGGGGCTGCTTCAACCGCTCAGGGAACTCCTGAGATGCTCCTTACACACCCAGGCGGAGGCACAAGCACGCCCTGCACTGCAGCAGGCCGCCCGTGCGAGCTGGGACAGGCCGGGCTCGCCGCGCCGCGGGACCCGCCGCCGGCGGCCGAGCGCATCCCCGGGGGCTGCAACCCCACCCCCTCCCCTCCTGCCCGCCCGCTCCGGAGCACTGGCCCCGGCCAGGGACAAACAGCGGGGCAGCAGCCGGGCCGCTCGGCTCGGCTCGGCACGGCACGGCAAGAG
>VZTU01034134.1:152559-323740 GCA_013400835.1 Zapornia atra | reverse complement strand
AGGGCGTGAGCGCCGGTGGCGCGGAGCCGCTCTCCGCGGGGCCGGGCGGGCGCCTAGGCGCTGGGTTGCCGCTTGGCCGGGGGGCGGCAGCGGTGGGGATGTGCCAGCGTGCAGGGGCAGGTTCGGGAAGGTTACGGAGCAGCGCCTGAGCCCAGCCGAACCGAGCCTCCTGGGCGGCAGCAGTCATTCCCGCCTGAGCGCGAGTGGCTGAAAGTTTCGCTCCTCCTAATAGGCAAGGCGGGCGTGCGGCTGCACAGCCGCCGTCCCTCGCTGCGGCCGGGCACAGCGCCGGGGCTGCTGTCACCCCTTCCTCACGGCGGGTGGCGGATTCACCCCGCCGTGCTGCCCGCCTTGTAGGCAGCAGGCTGGGACCCGAGCCGAGCGCGCTGTAGCCGCAGCCGTGGCCCGCAGAGGGGAAGGAAATCTTTTCTTCCCACCGGTGCCCGCGGATTACGATGCACTCGCCTGGTGTAAGCGGCGTCTCGCTAACCTCCCATAAATAAGCTCTTTATCTGCGAGCACTCCGTGTTCCTCCGGGGTGTGCCGTGCCGCTGGATGCTCTTTTGCCTTTTGATAAGCTCGCCTCAAGGGAGGAATAAGCTCACCTGCTTGGAAAGCAGAGACTTTTGGCTAAGGAGGTGCCTGTCGTGTAAAAAATGTGCACGTGCATGTGGATTAATGGCTCCACGGGTACAAAATCATCTTCCTTCACTTCTTCAACAACATACTCGAATATCAAAGGCTTTGGGGATGGAGGGGGGGGGAAGCCAGGGAAGAAGCCAGAGGAAACGACTGCTCACCCCAAGATCACATTGGTCGCCACTCCCACATTCCCCATTTGCCACACTCCCTTCTTGTTTCTCCCTTGGACATAGGTAGACTTTGAGTCACATGTTATTGCGAGGGTTTATAAGGGTAATTGAGCATAGATCGCTGTAGAAAAATCCCTTTCAAAACCAACTGGCTTGCAGAAATTGGAGGTATTCCAGGAGAAAGTTGTCTTAGCTGTGTGCCCCACCGTCGGCTGTTTCCTTTTCTGATTCCATCTGGGATGGCGTTGGTGGCTTTTTTTGAGCCCCCTTTCAGGTGCTGTGCTAGGGAGCCCCACCTAACTGAGTAGCTGGTGTGTTACCACCCATCTTCTCCCAGTCATGTGTCTCTCAAAACATTTCCTGCAGTGACAACCCTGCAATTGGGCTGTGGATCACCAGCACAGCAACATGACACAAACACGCTTGTGCATTTGTCCGTGACGTGGTTCTGCACACTGCTGTCCATGGAGTGAGAAGTGACCCATAGACCATGATTTAGGAATTTCTTTTCATCTCTTTAAACTTTCTACTGGTCATTAATGCATTAGGCAGCACCTTCCTAGTGTTCAAGAGACTAGATTCTCCTTGGCCTTACAGTTAGTGAGTTCATTACTGATGCAGGAGTCCTGTGTTACATTTCTTGATTCCCAGGGAACCTCCTTGGTTTTCATTGCATGCTTTGACCCTGTGCCCAGTTCTGGCAAGGATGCTCAGATCTCACCTGTATCAATTCTTCCCTCAGCCCTTCCTCTTCCCCTTGTTTTACCTTGCCACTTTGCCACTCTCCGAATTTTTCCTTCCACAACCAGTGCTTTTCTGTTATTACATGAGAACAATGTGGAGTTGAAGAGGGGAAGGTAATTACTGTTCTTTTTTACAACCTAGAGATTCAGAGTTGTGCAAGCTTGGCTGCACTGCTAGCATGCACTCGGGCTGAATGGATAGTCCAAGTCCATGGCAAGGGAAGTCACCTAGGGAAACCTTGTCTCAGGGTGTTTCATCAGCCCTGGGACCACCCTCCTCTGTACTGTGTGTTTTCTTGTGGTTTAAGACGTAGGGGAAGTGCTGGTTTTCTCATGCCATTTTTGTTTTCTTGAGAGCTAGATTTGACTGTGAAGGACTGAGACCTTGCACAGCCACCGACAAGCTTGAGGGTCTCTTGTAGCACTTGCTTAGGGCTGCTGGTGGTACAGGAGAGCTCTGGGTTATGCCCCTGGCTTTGCTGACTCTTGTGATCCTGCACATAGGCAGCCCAGGGCAGACCTTGGCCTGCCTCCTATAGATTTTTTTGTTCAGGAAAAGGTATATATTTGTAAACATCAGGAACAGACAGCTGCAGACCCCAGAGGTTGTATCGAGTGTTTGTTCCTCATCACCATCATCAATGAGAAGACATGTAGAGGCTCTGGTTGCTGGGTTCCTCTTTTAGCGGCACGGAAGCAACATTGGAGGCATGCACAGGGCTGGCGCAGGCCCAGGGACGGAGGGTTCGAGCAAACCTGCTACTCTCTTAATGGAGAGGAAGGAGCCAAATGGCCAGCACACAGCCAGCACACAGCCTGCCCTTCCCGGCGCGATGGGGTGAGAATCACAACAGCCACCCAGTGACAGGCATTAGCTCACCTGCAGGAGGATGCAGAGAAGCAGAGAGGAAAATCAGGGATTTTTTTTGGGTTTTTTTAAAGTTTGTGTGTACATCTGCTGTCTTTCCTCCCACCCTTCCACTCTCCTTGCAGCGGGCTTGGAATTGAGTTTGATGCTCCATTTGACAGGCTAGTCCTCTGTGCTGAGACATGTAAGTTATGCTGTAACGTGAAACCACTTTCTATTACAGTATCAGGCCAGACAGGCTGCCCTGTGTTGTTGTTTTTATTTAGTTTTCAGGATCCATTGTGAACATATAATCAGAGTTTCCTGGCTTCTTGGTGGTTTTTTTTTTTTTTTTGCTTTGTTTGTGTTAGCAGTTTGTATAATTGCCGACTAGTTTATATTTAACAAGGTTATCATTAATGTGGTTTGGATTTGTGCTCTCTGTGTATTCCTGAGAAACAAACGATCCACAGAAAGGAACGCAGGGCTTGGAGCTGTTGGGAGGCTAGTATGTAATTATATACAAATGGAAAAAGAACCATGCTTGTTCAGAAGTTGGCTTGTTGATGCTAAAGGCTCCTGTCTGCTGCAGGAGGAGTTTGTTTCAATTCTGGGGTAAATAGGTGGCTGAGGACACGATGCTGCTGGAAAGCAGGGCCAGGTTCTGCCAGGTTTCCCTTCATGTCAAATTACAATTCATTTTAATAGCTTCATCTTAAAATAGCTCTGCAGAACAGGATTTCAGCAACACCTGTTTAAAATCAGTGCAGATCCTGGAGGTTGGGTGATGGTCCCAGGTACTTGTTTTTACAGACACACAGAACTCTTGTTGCCATAGTTTCCTTTGGGAAAAATCCTGCTGTTTCCAGTGGCCCAGGTGGTTAGAAACAAGTGCTGACTTTTGTTGTGGGCTTTTTTTTTTCGCTAAGGAAGCAAATCGGAGATTGGATTTGAAATTTAAACATCACTTACAGCTGCGTTTGTCTGTGTCGCTGCGTCAGGCTTGAAGGCAGCTGGGCAGGAGAATTCCTTCTGGGAACAGCTGGTGCTGGGAAGGAAGCAGAGAGGAGTATCTGCTGAGTAATTGCTGGGGGGAGTCCAGTCCAAAGCATATTGAAGTTAGTGTGGTACAAATAGATTTATCTTCAGAATTTACTGACCTGCAAGACAAATCTCATTTCCTGATTAATTCTAAAATTAATTTATGATTAGTAAAGCCTGTGAGAGTTCAATTTGTTTCTGCCCATTCGAAAATACAGAGCTGTGTACCGTCTCACTATTCATCTTCTGGAGAGATGCAGTAAAGGGGGATGCTGGGACAGTTGACTTGCCTGGCTCTTGCCGGGCTCACGGAGCATAATGGGTTGCTAGTGCTGGAGGAAGCCTCCAGGATGTTGCTGAGGAGCTGAACCCCTCTGTTTAGTTTTGTGGCAGAGGGCTGAGAGGTCAGAATCCCGTCCTCCACGGCCTTGGGTGGGCAGACAGTGCAGGCTCAGCCCACCACAGAAAGTGCCTCCAAACTGGACATACGGGAGACAAGAGACTCTCGAGTGTGTTATAGGCAGCGTCCTGAAAGAGAAGCAAAACAAAGCGCTGGGGGCAGCATCCACCCTGTGGGGTCATCCCAGCATCAGGGGTTGTCTTATGAGCTGCTGGAAGCACATCGGACCTTTTGTGTGTGATGGACACCCTGCTATTCACTGGACCTAAAGCCCTTCAGGCAGCCCGAGTTTCAGAATGATGTATACAAGAGTAGTGTGAAAACAGCAATTTAATGGTCTGAGAAGTGAATGGAAAATGCACATGCTGAACTGAGTCTTTTCATAGGTGTGTGACCTCATATACCACTGGTGGTTGCTGTCTCTAGAGCAGGGGATGCTTATTGACTTCAGCTGTCACTTGAGGAGGCTAAATGGCCTTCCCATACCACCCTGAAGAGAGGACATTTGATGACAGGGTTAAGACTCAGGTAGTAAGGGCTGTTTCACTGGTTGCACCAGTGTCCTGCTGCATCTCTTGGAGCAGTTCTCTCACAGCCTGTTTGCAGTGTACCGGCCTCGCAGAAGTTGATGCCCCCTCAAGGAAGGGCTTGAAGTCCCCATGCGCGCAGCTTGCAGATCCTTCAGGAGTCCTGTGAGGGACACTGAGTGCACCTGTGTCCTTCAGCATGAGCATGCTGAGAGGCTGGGTCATCACAGTCGATTCAGACTATGCTGGAGCAGCCACTGACTGATGGCCAGCTTTCTGAGCTGGGCACATGCTGAGAATGGCCACCCCGCCCCCACACTGACCAACATTCATCACTGCTGGTCTCCTGACAGTCTTTTCTGTTCAGGCTACAGGTTTGTTCTTCTCTCTCTTGCTTCCTTGAACCTTGTGGAGGTGTAGTCATCTTCCACATGTTTGCTGACCAACAATTCGGAAGTCACTGCAATATGATGATACACAGACAGATGGACAGCATAGATGCATCAGTCTCGTTCCCATGCTGCACAAAGTTTCAAACAAAAAGTCCCACAGAAGTTTGTTCTGGCATATTTTAAGCTTTTATTGTACTACTTAGCACCATCTCTGGCAGATAAAAGAGGTAATAGTCCTCAGACAAGGAAAAAACCCTTTGCTGTCAGTTCTGAAGAGGACCTGGAACAGAACGTAGTGTTCAGGACTACCAGGGAATTAATTAGACATCTTCACAGAGGGATAGATGCTAAGAGGGAGCTGTTGGAGCTGAAGCCTCAGGACTCGACAGGTTTTGGAGTGAGACAGTTTTATAGCTGGGCAGATGAGAGGGCTCTGCCCAGGTTGGGGCTTGTTAACCGCTGCGAGAAAACCTGAGCCAGTAACACGTGAAGAGTAGTGTTTGTGTTGGCTGCCTTTGATGGCCAACAACTCAAAGCCTTCTGGGTCCAACCCCACCTCAGGAAGTCCCGTGGTTATACAGAGCAGGTGCCTAGCTGGCATGAGGTGACCTGTCGTTAGCCATCAGGAGAGCGGAGGAACGAGTTGTTTCTGCAGGTTTGCTATTGGGTCCATGCTTTTCCATGACTGGATCTTTTTTTTTCCCCACATTTTTCTTTACCAGCAAAGTTCCTGTGTGGGTAGGTGGACTGGTCCTTTTCCTTAGGAGCCTGCTACACAGTTTTCCTCTGCACAGTACTGCTGCAAGCATCTTGAGGTGATGAAGATCAGTAGCAAGCATGTGAGTCACCAGCCCTCCAGACCACCACAGAAACACAGTTTTGATGGTAGATAGGATAATGACAGATCATGGTTTGATGACAGCTTTTGGATAACAAGTATGCTTTAATTTGTAATTATTATGACTTTGCAAACTCTTGTGGTGGAGGATATACCTTAGCTTGGAACAATTCAAACCAGCTAAAACACAAATAAGAGATCACCAAGTGTGCTCTCTGAAATTAAAAAAAAAACACCCAACCCTCTAGTAATGCTGTGGCTTCATCTTTTTAAAGAAAGAAATGGACAGTGGACTCTTCTCCATAGAGTGGTGAGTGTGATGGGAAGCAGGATCAAATCCTGATTTTCAATTATTTTCTTAAATTTCCCTACCCCTGATTCCAGCTGTTTGTCATCAAGCAGGATCTCCAATGCACAAATAGAAAGGCTGATCTTCAGACTTTAACCTGAAAAGGCAGAAGTTTGGTTTTATGTGTTGGGACTTCTGTACACTGAAACTTCAGTAGACACCAACTTATTCCATGAAAAATATGGGAAATCAGTTATTGAGTCATGCAGATACCCACAAAATTCACCTAGGCTAATACCTCCAAGGATGTAGTCAGTCCTCTTTCTGACAAATACTCTCCCTTCTTCACCCAGGATTGCTACTGATGGCTCTGGGGCTGCCATGAGATACCAGGCTTAGCAACACAGCAGGTGCAGTGAGACACAGAGTTGGCTCTTCTCATAACCCAACTAAAAAACCCCTTGCCAGGTTTCTGTAAGAAGTATTATTCCTAGAAAATGGAAATGACATAATTTGGCATATGGAGGGTATCTATCTGCCGGCCTGCAGTTTGCAAATAACACACTGAGAAATCTAAGGAATGGTATTTGATTTCCTAAGAAGGGCTTAGCAGAAGTTTTATTTCCTGCAAGGGTAGGGTAAAGAGCTCAACTAATCAGTTAGGAGAGGAAGATTTCTCTGGTGGTTGGAGAAAACACGGTGTGCCGATGGGAAGCCTCTGGGACTCTCGGGGTTTGCTTTCCAGGCAGCAATAAGCAGATTCGGAGGAGTACATATTTAAGGAGCTGCGAGGTTCCTTTACAGGGGCTACTGTGTTATATTTGTAGCCACTGCCTTCCTGTCATGAATGCTAAATGTATTTTCTGTTCTCGTGGCGTATTTCAAAGTCAACACTGCTCTCAGCAGCTACGTTTTGGTTTTTTGCCTAAGGAAGGTTTTCTATTGTGGAAAATTTAGCGGCGACTGAAAAATGAAGCAAAGGCTACCTTCCTTTCTACAAGGAGTGTTTTTTTTTTAATGAAGCCTTTCACTCTGTATATGAATACAAAGGACAAGCACATGTTCTTAGCCAGCAGTTGTGTTTCTTCCAGGTTTTGCTAGATTATGCTAGCGATTTTGTTCAGTTAAGGTTTGGGGTTAAAAAAAATGTACTCACCACAACTGAAATGTTTTTTCCCTTTCTCATCTTGGATGGCAGAGGAGGGTACATCCTTTCTAACCCAGGATCCTGCAAAGCCTGAACTTTTCATTTACATATGTATAAAATTATTTGGTCAAATCAAGCACCAGGGTAGAAAGGTATGCTTGTAAGTAATGTTTGCAATATCAGGGATTGTACTCTATAATAGTGGTGAGATTAAAAAATAGAGGGCTAGATAACTTTATAATAATTTTTTTTCAGACTACAATAGATTGCATTTTGGTACTCCTGCAGATAATCATATTACCAAGGTAAATATGATTAGCTTTTCAAATCTACATGCTGTCAAGTCAAATCAGACACAGGCGTGTCAGTTCTTGGGTAAAGGCATTCCAGAGAGACATACTTTTTTTCTGCAAAGAGGAAAAAAAAGTCCCCTGACTTTGTGTAACAAGAAAAATCTGTAAGGTGTCATGATGGTGGCTGGTTTCTGCACCACATCATGCAGCTGGAAGCGAGCCGCATGGAACGAACAGGGATGGAGCTCTTTAGTTTGCTTTTCTCTTTCTCTGGGCTTTGAGTAGGATGATGAGGACCAAGAAGTCAGTAGTGCCACTTTTGGTCTGCAGCCTGCAAACTGGTGGTGGTGGGGTTGTTTTTCCAGCCATCTGCATGTTGTCTGCTGTGTGTGTGGCCTCCCCTATGGCTGTACCAGGCATATCTGCACATATTTTTTTGTGTAAACACAAGGGACAGAGAAGCGATACTGGGATGTGGTGGTGGTGGTGCGAGTGTCGGTGTCAACAGGTACCAACCACTATGTTGCTATCCTTAGAGTTGAGCTTGTGCCTTCTGCAGCGTGGGAGGGGTGGTGGTGGGTCTCTGTCCTCTCCCCTCCGTGAGGCATCTTTTCCTTTCCTGTGTCAGGAGGGAGAAGGAGCCGCTGCAGGTTCAGGGTCAGCAACTCCCAGTAAGGAAAGTGGATGAGGAAACATGAGGGAGGCTCCAGCATTGCCAGCATTGTCGGTTCAGGTGGGTCTGTCATGGTTGGAAGTGCAGGGAGAGGTCACAGCCCTCCAACGAGGCTGGATCACACAGAGGTTAATACACCAGAAAGGAAGAGGAGGAGGTGGTGAGACACCCCGAGCTGAGCTGTCCCGCTGTCCAGCAGGAGGTGTACATGCTGGCAGGGTGGCATGGATTTTAATTTCATCACAATGAAAGGGTCAGATGTTATTACTGTTGCTTTTTACAGAGATAACTCACTGCACTGGAGCAGCCTGTTCCCCACTGTGGCTGATAGCAAAGAAGCGGATTATAACCCCAGCGTGGTGGTGAGCCCTTTGCAGGGTGCAAGCAGCACAGTTTGGCTGGACTACTTTAGAGGGCAATCTGCTGAGCTTTAGTTTGCTGGGTGCATAGAGCTGGAGGTGGGAAGACCACCCAAAGACTTAGAATGCCATGGACACTCATGGAGGATGGTTGGGTCACCTGGAGGGATGTCTGGTTTCATCCAATACGCCCAGAACATGTAGAGTTGGAGAAAGGGGGACCAGGAGTTGAGTGTCACCTAAGTCCCTTTGCATTCACGCTTGCTTGGACCACATAGGTACGTCTGTGCATACACAAATACAATCCATACGTGCAGTTCCAGAAGCTCTTGTTACTCCCTGCATGTGCTGGCATGTGCGGGGAGCCTGTGCTTCCCACCCCACTGTCCTCAGCCTGTCTGAAGGACAGCGTAAAGCAGAAGCTCCATGTCAGCCATGGTCTGAAATGTGTCTTGAAAACGTGGGGGTTTTTTCTTACTCACCAACATTATTCCTTGTGTTTTGTCTGTCACCCGCCTCTGCAGGTGAAACTTTAATTTTCCCTTTGCTTCTGCACTTGATGTAGTATTTACAGATCCAACAGAAAAGGGGATTAATTTCCTCCTTTTTCAGTCGAGGTTGCAATCAGCTACGCCCAGGCAAATGCGGGGTGACAGAAGGATTGCTCACGTGTCCCTGGGGTGCGGTGGACTTGCCCAGCAGGGAGTGAAGTCCTCCTTAGGTGATAGCTGCATGAAAAGGAAGACTCAGTCTTCATGCCTGGGATGTGCACAGAGTCGAACGGGCTTGGTAGTTCCAAGCCAGGCTCAGTAGTTCCCCGAATTTATCTAAGTGAATGATAAAATTTCCGATTGTAAAACACAGAGGTGGGTNGGGGAGTGGGAATGGAGGAAAGGCAGGTTTCAGATGCTGCAGTGCAAAGTACGATTTAATCGCTGGGGTAGGTGAGTCGTGCAGGTGCTGCGGCGGGTTATGTAAAAAGGCGTGGAAAGCTCACCCTCTGCTATTCATAGTCTCAGGAGCCTGGTCTGTAAGACTCAGAGGTGTAATGATGGTTTGTAAAAATGTAGCCTCCCGCCTTCAACCCCTTGTGTATCTTAGGAGCCTCCTTAATTTTATGAGGCTTAATTGAAGCAAAACTGGCTTTGCTTTCTAATTGGTGGTGGTGGTTGTTTTGTAGAATGCCATCTTTTAGCATAATCCAGAAGAAGTGGCAGCTAAGAGGTGGCTGCTTAAGAAGGCACAATTATTTACAGCAGAACAGAAAGTGCCACTGTCAAGTACCTCCATCGTGACCTTTGAGATTGATTTGGAAAACCCGTATTTTTCTGTCTGCATTACTCGCCTCAAGATAAAATGCTTTTCTATTTTAGAAGACACTCCAGGTACTGCAGAACTCACAAGCAGCCTCACAAATAGCAAATGTCTGCACACGCTTGTTTTAAGGAACAGACTTCATTGTCCAAGGGTTTTTTTTCCTTCTGTTTGTTTTAAAGATATTTTTATAAATACTAGTTTCTTATTGTTCATTAGTATCCTTATTGATGTAAGGCTGTCCAAATCAAAGATACTCCTAGGGTGTAACAGGGAACAGAGTTTGAGCAAATGCATTTAAAAGCAAAAAAAAAGAAATGCAAATGGCATGAATTTGCCAGCACCCTTAAACAGGCACTTCCAAGGTGGGATTTTCCTTAAGCCCCGTGTGAAGGTTGAATGGGTGATGTGAACAGAAACGTGTATTTTCTCGCAGTGAGTTTGTGAGCTTGCAAGCTTCCTTCTCCTGGAAGGATATAACCTTGCAGCAGGAGGGAGGTAATTTTTCTTTAATGGTGTGGCACCAATGCTGTGCTCAGAGCTGTACAACATGACGTTACTCCTCCGTAATTCTTAGGAGCTAAGCCCCAAGCCTGGTTTGAGCAGTAAGGCACCGCACAAAGGTGGGGGTTGTAACTAGAATTTACTCCTTGGGGGAGGATGGGGTCAGAAAGAAGGGGCTGGAGTGAAAAAGCCCTTCTGAGCTGCCACGTGTTTGCAAACGCTGAGGCACCTGAAAACAGACTCTGAATTAATCACAGAGTTGCTTGGGTACAAGTGAGAACAGGATTAGGCCCGTCTTTTCTTCTTTTTTTTTGGTGCAGAGGTAATATTTCTGACCTGTCGATGATGGCATATGTTGAATGCCTTACCAGACAGATGAATGTAACATCAGCAGTTGGGGGTGGTACATCTGTCCTGCGACTGGCAGTTGCCTTGCAGTTGCCTTGCAGTTGTTGCAGTTCTCTGTTTTGTACGACCCCCAGGAATATTTCAACACTGTCTTGTTCGGGGTTTTGTTTGTGTGTATGTGTCTGTCATTTACATACGTTAGAAGCAGCAAAGCTTTTGAGAGGCTCTTGACCCTCACATCCACGTTCCCAAGATGTGGGGTTATGGTAATGAAGACTTGACTTTGCTTCTCCAGTTCTTTCTGAATTGGATATGTGTCTTGCATTATTCCAGCTAAAAAGAGCAGAGCAGTCAAGCAGTTGGAGCTGGGATTTTTGAAGGAGCCTATGAACCGTGAATTTTGAGGAATCTCTGAGCTCCTTTGAAAAGACAGCACGTGCTTTGCCTTTATGCGTTTTCACAAATTTTCCTTACTGCACCCTGCAGACCTGCCCCAGTTTCTTTACTTGCCCTCCCTGACAGTTTTTTGGGGAGCATTTGGCATTGTTGCGGACTGTAATTGTGGTTCCTCATTTTATCAAGGTTAACGGTTCATGTCTGATTTAATCAGTGGCTCGTAGAGCTTGCTTTGTGCTGATGCATTAATAAAAATGGACAACAACGCTCTTCACAAAACTTGAAATGTGACTTTGGAGGCTACTAATCCTTTGCATCTTAGCCCATTGGAGGGTTGTGGGTCACCAGCAGAAAACTGAGGTGCAGGTTGTGCTTTTCGAGCACAATGTGATTATAAATCTCTGATTGCTCTTAAAGCTGTTTTTTCCACAAACTCAGAATGAGAGCAAAACTTGAGCAAAAAGACATCTCAAAGGCTTGGTCAGTTCCTCACGTGACATGCCCTTGGGGTGATGGTCAGTCCCACCTGGCTGCACTCTTTCTTGTTTTGCACACCAAAAATATCCAGCATGCTGAAACAAAGCTAAACAAGAACCATCAGTACAAGTTATCTAAACCAGTAGCCTTTGTGGGAGAATCAGGTCTTCTCCATCCAGAAGGACTGTGTCTGTCAACAAGCAGCATGGCCCAGCAGGAGCAGGTCAGCAGAGCCAGGAGCTTGGAGCTGAGGGCCAGATGTCTATGTTATGGACATTCAGACCAGCTCAAGCCTGGACATGTGGACTGAACACCCGGTGGTAGTTGGGAGGATGGGTGCTGTGCTCCTGCAGTGGGTCACCTGGCTTGCCACTGTGCAAACATGGTGGAGATACACCCGTAGAAGCTCAGATCCCTGTTCTAGGACAAAGGGATTAATACTGAGCCTAATTTAAATTTCTTACACCCCTCCTTCCACTTGGGCTAATGCACTTTTCGTTTGACCCTGTGAATTCAGATGCCTTTCCCCTAGTCATTTCCACTGCGAATTGCTGACTCCCCTCTTTCCACTGGGGGCTGTAAAAAAATTTTGGTGAGGAAAATATTTCTTTTTTTTTTTGGCATGTTGAATCAGTGCACAGGGCATCTGTTTTCTGTTTACCAGTTAGCTGTGGGCTTCGTAAATCTTCCTATCATAATACATTGAATTCTGTGAAAATGGATTTGTGTGTGTGTGTGTGTGTGTGTGTGTGTGTGTGTGTTAAAGGATGGTTATTCATATTAACAGACATCTTTCCTGTCTCTTCATTGTAAGAGGTGAAACAGGAAAACCAGAATTTTGAAATGCTGCACAGGTCGTTGATGGCAGTTTGTGAGCTCGATGAGCAGAGGTCTGGTGTCCTGCCCGGCACGGTTTTACCCTTGCCCTGTGCTGTTTTTAGAAGCGAACATGCAGCAGCTGAGGAAGTAGCGGTTTCTGTTCATGAGGTCTGGGGAGGAGGGTTCATTTGTTCAATTAAAAGAAGTGAAAAAAGAGCCCCGCCACGTTTCTACAAAGTACAGCCAAGTTCACTTTCAGTGGAAGCAAGCAAGGAAGATTTTGCCTGTGACTTCTGTGTAAGTAGCCACCAGATGAACCTTCGCCTTGGGTCCCACTGGAGGTTTGCAAGGGGGAACCACACGCAGGGGTGGTGGTTGAGCTCTTCCTCCCACCCGGCCATGGGCAGCTCCTCCCATGTGTCTTAGGGCTTCTCCCCTTTCCCAGACAGATGCAGGCAGTTTTTGGCAAGTTCCTCTATGTGCCGTCTGCCCCTTACCCATCCAAGCACAAAGCCATTTCCCTCTCTCCTCCAGACAAAGCTTCTCAGGTCTGAGGAGGTAAAGGATGACAGAAGCAAGACAATGCAAGTTTTGTATGATTTGGGTTTTTTTTTTTTGCTGCTCTGGGGGCCACAGCACTCGCATAGCAGCACTGAGCTGAAGCTTCTTCTGCGGACACAAGCGGGGAGGAGGGAAGATGCTGTGGCTGCTTGTGCAGCCAGGGACGCGGTGGCAGAAGTGCTTTTTTGGTTCTCTGGCCGGATAGGTTCTTTATACAGTGCTGCTGTTTCTGTAGTCACCTGCTTTCCAAATAGCAGCTAACAGATGCTGCTCAAGAGGGGCATCTTCCCCATGCTCCCTGTAGCTCTGTCCGAGGTAAAGGAATGCTGCTCCGTTAGCATTTGCATCTCTCGCTTTACTTGTTGAACTCATACAGGTGGTTTCCTGCTGTCGGGATGAAGCATCCTGATAATACTCTATGCTGGTGGCAGTCTGAGCACCCCACTGCCCACCCCACCCCCCTCACCTCCTTACACCTTCTTGTTCTGTGAAGCTTTGCAACAGCACACACATCACTTAACCATCCCTTCTCTCATTGGTGTTGCTGGAGCGTGATGGGATGGCTGGAGCTGTCACTGCAAAGGCTTTAGATGTGTTTTACTTGAAACTAGCTGTATATCCAAGCAGTATTTGCCCTTACTAGTACAAACAAGCATGTTTATTCTGAATTGATAGCTGTATTTGTTCTTTATGAGGTGCAGGGGTAAGTTTTTCCAGTTGCTAAAACACAAGGGTTTTTTCCCAGTCTAGCACTGCAGTGGTTTTATTCCCAAATTTGTTTTTCAGATTTTATTTGTTTGGGTTGTTGTGGGTTTTTTTTCTTAAAAAACCTTCAAAGCAGGGTATGCTTGTTGTGGTTAAGTGCAAAATTAGTTGAGATATAAAAAGCAAGGGAAGGAATTGGGAAGAGGAAATACTCCGTCCTAGGGCCTCTTTCTCTGTACCCTTCTGGCCAATACAAATGCAGAGAAATTTTTGTTCACAAGCAAGTTCAAAAGGATGCTAAACAGTTTGTTTTCCTATGTTGTTGCACTGTTATCAGGATACCATTTCCTTTATATTACTTATTTACCCAGATACTACTTTGTATATGATTTGACAGCTTTAAGTTACAGAAAATACACTACAAAAATCCATGCTTCCTGAGCTCCTCCTTCAAGCCAAAGGAGAGACATGTGTATTTACAGATAATGTATTGTTTTGGGGAGGAATATTGTTTCCTTAATTGCCTGTCTGATATCCTCCTTGGAAGATTAAATATGTTTGGTAGCCACTTTGTGGTCTACACGCTGTTTGCTTAATATTTGTCATGAGATGATGTAACCGGTATTGGGGCAGGTAAAACCTGAGTTTGAGTTCAGCTTCCAGGTAGGGTACTGTAAATTGGAAACTGTTGTGTATACCTAATCCCACTAGGCAGTATTGTTGTTCAAAATCCTTTCCTTTTTCTTTTTCTTTTTGTTTTCCTTCTTTCCCCTCTCACAACAGAGCTCCGAGGTCTGCGGTGAAGTGTTTTGTGACACATTTATGAATGGGCCTTTTGCCCTGCTTTCAGTTCTTTAAAGCACAAGAAGCTTTACCAGGAAACAAGAATCTCTTTCTTCTCTGCCCGTGTTTATTCAGCTTGAGGCTGTGATGCCGAATATGCAGACAGACACACAAGTCAGATGATCCGAGATGTGTGATATTATAAGGTTAGATGTTTCACATGAGAATAATTTAAAATCTGTATCAGAGGCGTTTAAGGTCTGCATTTAATGCCTGTGCCATCTAAATATGTCTCAGTTACTTTTATAAAACATAGATTTTTCTGTGTTTTCACACCCCCCAAGGCTATTCTAAAGTAAATCTTCTCTTGCACTAAATTTAGTCACAACTTTTGGAAGAGGCGATTAGTTTGACACAAGCGTTTCTAAATTAGCTTTTGTCAGTGAAAAGGGGGTTTATAAACAAGAAAACCTGGTCCTGCAAACACTTGCAGGTACATTCAGTCTTCCTCTCCCAGGTAACTCGCTGCCTTCAGCTTACAAAGTCATTGCCTGATGCTGTCAAACGAGCAGTTTTGTAGGTTCATCTGAGCACGAGCCCCATCAGCCGAGGTTTCCGCAGAAGTGCATCGTTAGCCACGCAGTCAGTACCTTCGCTTAGAATACCCAAGTGCACAAAGTTTTGCTGGATCAGATCAAATTGTTGGTGTTCTTTTCCCAGTTATTAGTCTGGTATGTTTTAAAATTTTGTTGAGGATGGACTTTCAGCAGTCACCTGTAAGGTGTTTCTATAAACGACTATGTGTGTATTTAGTTCTTGCAATAGTAGAAGCTGAACATCACAGCAACCTGGGAGAATATTGGGCACTGAGATATTTTTCAAGGCGTTTTACACTTTATATTCTCCTTTATATGCTTAGTCTTTACATGATGAGCTGCCGTCAGACTTCCTTCCAGGTGGCTTTCTATTTTAAAGGGTGTTTTTTTGTTGGTTGTCTATCTGATGTTGCTTATAGAGCAAAAAACTTTTCTGTCTGGAGGTGCCTGTAGGCAATTTGGGGCAATTAAAGGGATGACTGGCCCTAAAGCAGAGGCTGGCTAAAGCAAATGTGCTCATAAATCCAGCTAATATACAACCCAAAGTATCACCTTAAACTGAATTCGGTGCTGATGTAAGCTAATGCGCAGGTCTGACTCTGCTCTCTTACAACCAGTTCAGTATTTCAGCTTTTGGAAATACATAGACTTTTTAGACTGAACGGAGGAGTATGAGAGCCAGATCCACTGCATCTGTTTGCAGGGACTCGAAACTTCCTTCTCTGTTCTTCCTGCATATGCAAGTGCCTTCGGCAGAACTCGGTAATCATGTTTGAAAGGTAGCATATACATGCACATCACACTCCTGTCTTGGGGAAATGGAGGTGCAAACAACAGTGAGCCATGGCTTAGCTTTTTAAAAGATCTTTTTAGTAGCTGTTTTTAAGATTTTTAGTGTGTTTTTTCATGGTGGTTGGAAGCACTAGCAACATCCCTAAATCACGTGATCCAATAAAGGATCCCACGTCTCCTCTCTGTTGCAGAGGGACTTACTATCGTGTCGCCAGCTTCAAAGTCTTGCATGGTAGAGGCTTTTCAAAGTTCCTGATGAGGTGTGGAGATGCTGAGCCTAATCTCCCTGTATTTTGTATTTCTGACAAAGTTCCTAACTTTAAAGATTAAAAAACAGCTTTAAAAAGATGCAGCCTGAAAGACCCACAAACCTGAAGGCACAAATAGGACTCTCTAAGGATTCTCAGAAATTCATACATTTTAATATGCTTTAGCTTTGTGTTTGTTGTTTAAACAGGTAGTACAGAGTCACAGGTGTCGTGCATTCTGCATCCAGAGAGTCGGCAGTAAATACTAGAGGCAGCGTATGCACATGTAGAGTCCTTGTGTATGTTTTCTCAGGGTGGTAAGGCATTCCAAAAAAATGCCAGATAGCACCATGGAAGTCGTAACAACTGTCTCCCACCATGACGTTTCTATTAGTGCCTGCCTTGGGGCTCCTGGTCACGGGAGGATGCTGCTTCTGAGGCAAATGTGGGTACAGCGCAGATCGGCTGGGGCAGATGGGGCATGTCAGTACTGAAGCATCCCCCAGGAGTAGGACTGTGATGAGCTGTCTCTGTGCTGACATATCCTGTAACAGGAGGAGCCAGGGAGATGTGGAACTGGAGAACATGACAACGCACCCTGACGACCAGCAATGAGGTTCTTGAGTTCACAGGAGGAGGTGTAGAGAAATGCAAGGGGAACTATGCATCCCTCTGACCCTTAAACTTCGATCTCACATGCTCACCTCTCCAGCTATATAAGTGGAAGGGGTCTGGATGTGGGTACCCACTTTTGTCAGAAGATTTGTAATACAAAAATCAGTCAAGAGGGATTTCTGATTTTCCTTTTTTATTACCACTTCTTTTTTTTTCCCTGCAAGGCAGTTGTCTCCTGTTTCACAAATGCCTTTCTCCTCTGGACGTGACCTGGTCGGTGCCCGTTGCCTGTCTCAACAAAACCAGCTGGCTGCTCTGGGGTGGGCTAAATCCCCTGCAGGTTAACCTGTCACAAGATGGGGTGTCATCTCCCACTGGACTGAGGTGTTCAAATCCCGCTCAGAGGTGTTTCAGGATTGCCTGTTCTGCATGAATACGGGTTCCGTAACGGTGTCTTATGGTCACACCGTGGGGGCGGTGCCTGCGAGCAGCTCATTGCTGGCTCTTGCTGAAACACGTCCCAACAGCAACCTCTTGCTTGGGTTATGGGGACGCAGGGCTGACTGTTGCCCACAGTCCTGCCTTCAGGGTATGAAGCCAGCCATGAAGTGTCTGATTAGAATACCCAGGTATTTGGATGACTTAATGATTTTTGACAACAACAGAATTACCAGCAATGGTAAAAGTGCCTTGAAAATCAAGAAGTGGAACTGCAAAATTGTCACAGTTGGGATGGGACACAGGGTTGCCCCTTGTATTTGTGACCCTTATTTTTAAGAATTTTTCTCTAATTGTAATCTGTGACTTGAAGTGAGGTCTTATCTCCTCTGGAATATTCATGAAATTAGGCAGTGCCATGGCCACCTCCCTGGTCCCTGTGGAACTGGACAGGGTTATAGGCTGTAGTGGCTCTGGAGGTTGGTATTAACTGAGTTTCCTTTCAGTTTGTGATTTTTTTTTTATATATGTAGGGTCTGTCAAGTCCTTTGCGTGTGCAGTCAGAACTTTGACCATCTTCCAGAGATCAAGATAAATATTATTAAAATTAGAGGCTTGATCCCATGAAAAGCTTAACAGGCATTTAGTTATGCTGTGGAACGGTTTGCTGGGCTTCAAATGAGAATTAAAAATAAGGAATGCTTGGAGTGGAGGTTGTCTCTGCGCAGGACTCTGCTGCCCAGTGAAAGCGGCTGCTCCAGGGCTCCAGCTCCACAGCAAACCTGGGACAATGGGGGATATTTGCAAGAACTAAGGATGGTAGGGTCTTTTTCTCCATCTTTTTCCAGGAAAGAGGAAAAGAAAGTAGCTCCTGGTTTTACTTTTTGTATAAACAGGAGAGCAAAGCTTTCATAGGAAATAGAAAGTTGGGAAGGGGGAGCAGCCATTTCCTCCTTCCTCCCACTTTCCACTTCCTTGCCCCTTCCCCATTGCTGGGAAAAATCTCAAAATGCTGCAGAGATTTGGGCTCAGGACTTATTTTTGTGGTGAGATGTGAGTCTGGTTGGGGGATACGTAATTTTCATGCCATTTTTCTGATGTTTGTGTTAAGTGCAGAGCTAGGAGCCGTGCTCCCCAGGCCTGCCCTGAAGAGACAGTCTTTTGGGGTGTCAGCCTTTCTGTTGCCTGGGGAAACTGCAGTTTCATTGATGTAAAAAAAGGTCTCTTCACTGTTATTGTTAGGTAATTTGGCGTTTCTTGCTTCAGAGTCAGTTCTCTGAGTTGCTCAGAAAATTGCCATCCTTTAGCATGAAGACTTGCGTTTTTGGGGCACGTGAAGTGAGGTGCAGGCTGTTTGCCTGCAGATGAAACTAAGCAGGCTATTCAGATGACCATCAGGTTGGTCTCCTCACTCTTTTTTTCAAAAGCTTGCGGTGGATAACTGGGAAAACTATGTTCAGAGTGACCCCTTCTCATGAGAGGTAGGACAGCTCAGAACTACATGGTAATACAGAATACGTACATTGTTTTAGTGATGCCTTGGTACAGCATCACACTGTGACCAGACAGGCAGGAGGAGAGAAACTTTGCTACCTCTAAGTGTTTGGACCACTTTTTTGCAAAATTCTTTGAATTTTAATTTTTTTTTCCTGTTCCATGCTCTTTTGCCTGGCAGCAGGGGCTCCTCCAGGTTACAGCCTGGAACTAGCCGCTGAAGGAGCTTCTAGAGAATAAAAGTGAGGGTTAATAGAAGATAGAGAACAGCAGGGCCACGCTCGGTGTGTTATCTGTGATGCTTAACAGAGCTTCTTTAATAAAAGAGATTTCTTCTCCATCGTCCTTGTGTTAGTGGGGCACAAGCCTACAAGCCAGAAAAATTAGATAAGTGACTATTAATGAAATCTGTCATTAATTATCGCCAGAGCAGACTGGGAGAATTGGGTTGCATTTTCTGTGGATTTAAATATAACTTTGCTTATGCAATCCTGTTAAGCATTGTTGCAGTATGTCACTGAGAAAGCTCATTATATTTGCTATATAAAGATTATGACTTTGGGGGGGGGGGGTGGGGATTAAAGTTTTAGCAGCGGTTGCCATCTTTCTTGTGGTCACAACAGTGAACTGTTAAATGTGGAGGAGGGGGCAGCAGGGGGGGGAACTGTGGGTAAGCCAGATTTTCTGTCTGCCCGGAAACACAATCTTTAATGCTGTTAAGCCAAACCAGAGGAAATTGCAAGCTCTTCTTTCAGGAAGCAAAATTTTTTAG
Organism: Zapornia atra; assembly: GCA_013400835.1. Classification (NCBI taxonomy): domain Eukaryota; kingdom Metazoa; phylum Chordata; class Aves; order Gruiformes; family Rallidae; genus Zapornia; species Zapornia atra. The sequence goes on along the minus strand of VZTU01034134.1, from coordinate 304,517 downwards.
AAAGGTGACATGCTCAAACAGGGGGAAACATGTTTTTTTTCTGAGTCTTTTACATCGTGTATGTGATGAATATGGATGTATGTGTGTATATATAATAAGATAAAATAATAACCAAGTGAAACATTGGTTTTAGGCAAATTAAAATGTGCTGTTCCCCACAAAATGTGATTTTTTTTTTTAAATTTTGGTGAGAATAGTGGCTGAAATCAAAACAATTTTTTAAAAATTTCTTTTTGGTGTTTGAGACAAAACTCCCCACTGAACAACTAGCAGTGCCGCTGCCCCCATAATGTTGTAGTCTGTGTTCCTTACTGCTGGAGGTGCTTGGCATTTTCGGCCTGAAAACTTTGCCCTTGGAGCTGTGTCATGCATTACTTTTTTTTGCTCCTAGGAACCTAATCAGTCCCTTTGGCGTGCTCTGTTTGCATTCCCAAAAATTCTGAGCTCTGTGTAAGGTCTGCCTTTGCTCACTGGGTTGGTGCACTGGGGTATGGCCAAGGGGGTTGAAGGGCAGATGCTGTTCTGCGATGTATTTTATTCACACCAAGCAGCACTTGCTTCAACAAGTCATTTGCTGACCTCAGGTAAAGCGATGTTTGCAGACAGGTAACTAATTGGACACAAGGCACCTGGTGTAGCGGTGATTAAAAATAAGGAGCATTATGACTGGTTATTGTACAACTGACTTGAAACCACTATATAATGATGGTACATTTGCCATCAGATTAGGTCATGAAGCAGCTTTACTGCAGCTCGGGAAATTAGGATCAAAAATAGTCTTCTGATTAAAACTTGAGCTTTTGAAAGCTCTTCAGAGAAGGAGGATGTGTGAATGCAGATGTATGGAAGAAATTAAGCAGTCTGGATATGCACGGTTCTTGAATTTAAAGAGAATAATTGATTAAACCTCTGTGCTAGCTCGTCTCTCACAGCCACCCTGTCTTAACAAAATTAAATGAAACATCAGAATAAGTTGCCTAAAATGCAATCCATGATGGGTCAATGTATTAAGATGGTGAATTTAGTAGTTTCTGTGGACATGCGTTTGTTCCACATGTATTAGTGTCAGGCTGCAACAGCGGTTGTCTTGGTTTAGATGTATGAATTTCTCCCACGTTAAAAGAAAATACTCATACACTTTATCAGAAATGTATCAGCAGTAGAATAATTTCTCTTTGAAATAACATTTGCTTTCTGATATCATCAGGAATTGGTCTCCTCCTCCTCCACCCTTTGCTGCAGCAGCATGTTTTCATCAAACACGGGGCATCCCACAAAGTTCCTTATGTCCTGCCAGGCACTTCTTAAACACCAGGGGAAAAGAAGAATGTTTGAACTGATACAGAAAAATGATTAGGTTCTCATTTTGCTGCTGTTGTGTTGCTTTCTTTGCCTCACACAGAAAAGCATGAACTGTATTGGAGTTGTGCTATCAGGAACCTAAAGGCTGAAACCTGGTCAGTATTGGCCACTGGCCTGTTTGACATCTGTTGAGCTCAAAGGAGTCTGGACTAAACCTGTTCCTTGTGACAGTTTTAGATGCCCACTAACTGGTTGAGTTGAAAGTGGGACCTGTAGCTGTGATGGAGAGAGGCGTGGGGATGAACAGGAGCTACAGGAGCAGCTGCCAGAGATACAGGAGCAGCAAGTCTTTTGCTGTGATTTGAGGATTGTTTTGGGCTGATCCTGTTGAGGACAGCAGGACTTTTCCTTCCTCACAAAACCCAGTAAGAGCGGATCACTAATTGGGTTTCTTTTTCCTGTGTGCTTGTTAGCAGGATCAATTCCCTTGCTTGACTGGCTGCAGGAGTCCTTCTGCTGGCATGATGCAGGGGGTGGGTAGATGGCTGAAGCAGCACGGTGCCTTTTGGTCACAGCAGAAGCTTATTACCATAAATGAGGCTGGTTTAAATCAATTATGAAGTCGTAGTTTGCAGGGGCTGTACACAGGGGCTGACCTTTACTTCATTTAATCTTATTTTGGAGTCAGGATGTTCTGTAGGTTAAGTTGTCCATGAGGACAGTTTCTCTGCACATTAAGCCTCCAGCTGCGGGCTGTTCTGCACGTAAGGTACAAGAGTTCAGTACGCCTTAACAGTGTTCACTTTTTAAAACCCCAGATCCATCTTCGACAAAATTCAGTGTAGTGGGGGTTGAGATCCATTTACCTGATGTCTGGGGGACACCTCACCCAAGCCTTTTTTTTTTTATTTTTTAAATAGAAGTGGTGCTATGTTGAAGCAGGTAGGTGTTGCCTGTGACATAGGTGCGTTTTATAGTGCTGATAAAAGGTCATGATCATGCTGAACCGGTTGCCGCCTGCTCCCTGTGCAGCAGCTCCATTAGCCTGGATGACTACAAGACATTTGCTCCCTCTTGGAGGGGAACTGGGAGCAGAGAATGAGCGGAGAACTTAAAATCAACTAATGAGAAGAGCAAGCAGCATCAAACGCGATGTACCCCAAGCTGAAATATGACATACCCCAAGCTCCGAGGTCAGCACGTGCCTTGTTCCTGCTCCGAAAATTGCCATGGGCTCAGCTGGAAAGCAACAGGAATGCTCCTGGCCAGGAGCATGGTCCCAGCTAGTGGAGCAAACTCCCTCGCCTGTTTATCAGTGTTCCCAAGCTGAAAGGCTGATAGAAAGTGCTTCCTGATCAGCATGACAAATGGGATTTTGCATGATAATTATGTTTACAGCAGGACAGATGTACTAATAACACGTCCTCTAAAGACTTCAAATGAGCTATAAAAGAACCAAATCTCTGCTGAAAATGCTGGCAGCAGTAGTATTAATTGTGTAAGTTACAGCTGATAATTGTCTTGTTTCATTTGAATGAGGCAGTCAGCTATTAATGGCTTGTGCTCTGTAGTACCGAAACAGCAGACTGCGCAAAATTCGTCGGTCTGGCTAATACAGTTATATATTAGCAGTGCATCCTAATGGACATACCCTAGTGGCTAGGGAAGGGAAGAAGTGTTTCAGTTAATTTCTAATGCTGTTTCATCTTTCTATATCAAAATACTTGCTTATGTGCCTTCAGGAAGAGAGCTTATTTTTCTTATCTACAAATTGTTTGATGTAAGACAATGCCTGCAGTAAAAAAAAAAAAAAGCACACCAAACCCACACTCTCTTTGTGGTTATTGAGGATTGAAATGGAGAATGACTAATTAGCTGTCTTGTTCCACTTATCTCTTCCACACTGGTGATATGAATTAAAATCTTACCCTTGTTTTTGTGGGTAGGAAAGATCCCCACTGTTCTGCAAATCTGTTATGGAGCATGCATAAGTGTGCAAATGCACAGAGATTATACAAACATATATGTATATATGTGTGTGCATTAAAGAAATAGAGATGTGACCTGAAGACCTGTTAGAACAAGTTACCCAGCCTAATGTTTAAAATAGCAGTAAAGTGAAGTCCAAATTGGTGATGATACTAGGTGTTGTGCCAGGTTTACAGTTAAATAAAGATCTTGTAGGTAACTAACCAAATTTAAAGCCCTGCTGATCCAAATTGAATTACTTCTTGTGACATCCTAATTCATTTGCATTCCCAAAGCATGTTTCATTTCATCTGTGGTAAGTTGAGCTGCAGATAGTATCCCAGAGGAACACGCTTCTAGCAGTCCTAACCCACATCCTTGCTCTGGCTGATTAATCTGTAAATCCTTCAAAATTTCTCTCCCATGCTATTACATCAAAGCACCCCCTAGTAGAACATGTGAGCAGAATCCTGAAATGCGTTCCCTCAGCATGAGAAGGCCTCTTTGTGTGTTTCATTAGGCAATACTTTGGGGTTTTTTATGGGGAAACAGGCGGTTGACTTTCTAAAGAAAGTGCAAGATATGTGCGTTGGTTAGCAAAAGAGAGCTGATGGTCTGGAAAAACTGCCTGGAGATGCTCTGTAAAAATTGTCCTTGGTTCCTTGTAACCTTTCATCAACTTAATTCATTGCTAATGAGCTGCAGGTTCATTGCAATTCATTGCAGAGCTTTAAAATTGCCACCGAGTCAGATGACAAAGCACCTTGTTTTATGTTACCAAGAAAAATCTTCCAATTGATGGAGGACTGGGCAGTAGCACAATTCTGAAAAAAGTCTTGGGCCCCGTGTCTCTAAAGGGTGCTGGTGGAAGCACAGTGGTTTTTGAGAAGAGGAAGGAAGGGGGAGACCAGAAGAAAGGGAAAATCTTTGTTAGCTTACATCTGCATAGGTTTTATCTTTATGCCTGCTCACACTAGGGAAATGGTAATGTGATTGATTTGTTCCAGGCAGATAGGCAAAGCCTTAAATATCAAAGATATCCATTTCTCCATCGGCTTAGTGGGTTTTTTTCTTCCCAAAACCATCTAAAAAGTGCCATCTATATAAACAAATGAAGCACCAACAAGAAAAAAGTATCAGAAAATAGAAGAGCTAAATAATTTTTTGCATCTGCAGTCACAGTGTTTGCCATCCAAAGGTCTGTTACTCTGTGTGGTGGTTTTGGCCCTAACTAGAGACCAAATACCCACCAAGCCGCTCGCTCACTCCCAGAGGAGAAACTGGCAGAGCCACCCTGGGTTGGGATAAGGACAGTTTACCGGCAAATATCAAAGTGAATACAGAACAATAATGGCTCATTACACAAACACCCAGTGCTGACACAGAGTACCTTACTGAACCGACGATTACAGAGGGCTGCCCACTGTAAGAACCGACTGACCCAACACCCTAGCTGTACTCCAGCTGTCCTAGAAGCAAAGAACAGCTCCCGCCCTTCCCCAAGCAGCTGCTTTTATGGGCAGGTGGTGTCAGGTGGTGTGGAAAACAGCTCCGGCTAACTCAGTTCATCTGGGCTGACTCAGCTGACCTGTGTTGGCTGCTTGGGGATGTCAACTCTGGCCTGGCCAGAATCAGGACACTCTGCCTAAGGTTGTAATTGGCATAGTGAGGGTATGGCCCCTCAGCTTTGAGAGGACAGACCACTGCTTGGGCTCAGGTTCCTGTGCCAGGTGGTTGTCAGGGCTGGTGCTGTGAGTTGCCCCAGTGCTTCCCAGACATTTGGATGTGGGTACCTCGAGTAGCCACCTTTGACTGCTGGGAAAATTTGGAAATGTTGAGTGGTACCTTAACACCCTTCTAAATGTTTTGTAGTAAAGTTTATGGCAATGCTTTTGGACAAGGGAGATGGATATCATCAAATGCAGGACTGTGGAAGCCATCCCTGCCTCTGCTGAACCTTGGAAGTGGAGGAGGGAGGTGCACTACCAAACTGCCCCTCCTGGGACTTTACTGTTGTCTTTTTGGACTTTCTGCCCCCACCTCCTATGTGGATAGCCCCCCCTGTGAAGTAATGTATAGTGTATATAAACTCAGCATGGACAGCTTAGCATTCGTGCTAACAGTTTGTTTGTGATGGGAAGAGCTGGGTAACTCAGATCCTCCGGATTTCCTGTAAGGTTAGGGTGTAAACCCGCTCTCAATTAATCATCTCTACCAGCAGATGAGTTGCAATTAGATTATTAATGATTGCTTTATCTATTTGTTTTCTTACATGCACTGTAGATTAGATCAGGTCAAGGGCTCGGGAGACATTTGAAGTGCGTCACTGTGACATTAGGGGTAGGTCAGCCAACATCTTCCCTTCTTCGTTGCATAATACCTTTTGGGTGTGCTGGGGAGAGTCTGAGCATGGGAGGAATCATCACTGGAGTTATTTGGTATGGCAATCAGTGTGCTTTAAAAGGGCTTTTAAGCCTTTTAAGCCATAAAAAGATGCTTTTGCATCTGCTCGAGCTGCTGCCTCTGGTTCTTCTGACAGGGCATGGCCAGATGGGGAGGTAGTGGATACAGCACTGACATGGGTGAACCATGGCAGGGAAGCTCACCAAGCATGTGAAATGTGGATCTTGTGCTGCCTTCTAATAATACTGGCCTTAAAGCACCCCTCTAAATTGCTCTTTGTTGGCCAGATTTGTCACTATGAGATGCTTTTTATTGCTCTGGTGATATATCAGTACACCCAGTCTAGCAGAGTGCTTTGGCAGCTTCCCTCAGCGGGGTTGCTGAATTTGTTTTTAGAATAGAAGAGGATGAAGTATTTCAGTAGGAAGAGACCTGCAACAATCACCTAGTCCAACCGCCTGACCACTTCAGGGCTGACCCAAGATAAAGCATGTCATTAAGGCCATTATCCACATTCCTTGGAGGGTTTGTTTATTGTCTCCCCAAGTTAACAGAAACCCAGTAACTCAGTACTGGGTATTTGCTGGCCAGCCAACTAGTTGGCACCCAAAAAATTTCAATCCTGTAATCATTACACAATTTACTAAGTAGGAGGCCACACAGATTGGCAGAATAAGCATTATCTCTGTACGTCTGGTAGCCCAGCACTTCAACAGTATGTAAGGAATACAAATAGGGGACCCTTTCAGGTCTTCACATCCAGGTGTTTAGGGGGTGGCAGAGCAGCATGTGTTCCACGAGTGAGCAAGCTGGGATGGTGCCTTTGGAAGAGGCTGTTTGCAGTAGAGTCTTTCTTTCCAAGCCTCCAGCCACTGACAATTGCCAAGTATGTTCCTGCGGGAGGAAGTATTGACCCCAGAAAAGGCAGCTCCCCAGCTTGAAGATGCAGGCTGCATTTGCCAGGTCAATGCAAAGCAGTGACTGCTGGATACTCTCTGTTGTGAAAACAGATGGAGAAGCCTCGTGGCAAGCTTTTCTAAATATTGGCTACTACTGTGCCACCACATCTTAACAGTGAGCAGAGGATACAGCTACACAACCAAATGTTACCAGTATTGTGAAGATCCCCATAATGCTTGCTTACACAGGGAGAAGTGAAGGTTCCTTGTGGAGATCTGACCTTTTAAATGACACCCGCTAAACCACGACTAGTCTTTGTGTGTGTACCTGTGATAAGCTGTCCCATCCTGTTCTACCTGTAGCTGGTATGTCACCCAGTGGAACATACAAACTAAATGTTCTGAATGAAGTAAACTGGTTTCTGAAAGCATCTAAATTTTTAATAGAGGTCTGTGCCAGGAGAGAGAGCAGCCTCAGGCTGGGAATATGCCAATTACAGTATGCCATGCTGAGCAAGGCACCTCAACAGAGAGAGAAGAAAATGATCTAATCCTCTGCTACCACTTGTCAGCCCAGTGCCAGGTAAGAGGAAGATGCCGTGCCCGGTCCCAATGGCAGGGATGAAGGGAAAGACGAGGTAGTTTGCCTTTCCCAGAGCAGTTATGCTGGTTGGCTCTGGGATTTGTCCCTTATGGAAAGAGTGAGGAAGAACCGAGCTCCAACTTGAGAGACCCAGGCATGTTGAAGCAGTTCTGCTGGACAGTAAGGATCTTCTTGTACTGGTTTTGAACTGTGTCTCCATTATTGCAAATACACGTTTAAGTAAAGCATATGCAAATGTAGTATTTTAAGTAAACATGCCTTTTTGTACCCAAGTGTCTTTGACATTAAAACTGACTGTGAGTGAACTAACAGGCAAGGTATTGATCCTTGTGGGTGTCATAATATTTAAAATGATGGCACTGGGCCATCTTGCGTTATCACAGATAGATATCCAGAAGGATACCCAATATTGGGTATCTGAGATCATAGAATCATAGAATCATAGAATGGTCTGGGTTGGAAGGGACCCCAAGGATCATAGAGCTCCAACCCCCATGCCACAGGCAGGGCCACCAACCTCCAGGACTGGATCTACACAAGGTTGCCCAGGGCCCCATCCAACCTGGCCTTGAACACTTCCAGGGACGGGGCATCCACCACCTCTCTGGGCAGCCTGTTCCAGCACCTCACCACTCTTTCTGTAAAAAACTGCCCCCTAATATCTAATCTAAACCTTCCTTCCTTTACTTTTAATCCATTCCCCCTTGTCCTGCCAGATACCCAATATTTGACTTGTCTGAACTGTATGAATTGCCTTAGCAATGCACGGCCAGGGAAAGGGCATCGACTCCTGCCTGTGTAATAGGATGGTGGGAAAAGCACTTGATCCTAAGGGAATTTATAGCAATTGTGCCCAAAACATGCACTAATGAACACTTCTCAGTGCCACTACCTGTGTCAGCATTCATAGCTCATGCACGAAATTCCAGGTGCTAGCTTTCATTTGTTTGGTTTGGTCTTCATAAGGACTCATGTTGGAGAAGTTTGTGGAGGGCTCTCTTCCCACGAGAGGGACCCCTCGCAGGAGTAGGGGAAGAGTGTGAGGAGTCCTCCTCCTGAAAAGGAAAGAGCAGCAGGGACAGTGTGATGAAGACAGCAACTCCCGTTCCCTGTCCTCCTGTGCTGCTGGACGGGGGGTGATAGAGCAGCTTTGGTGGGCATGTGGCCTCTATCGAGGGTCAACCCACCAGACTGTGTTATGGTGCCTACTACATATAGCCTTGACTTCCAGTTAAGTTTCTTAGTTAATTCCAGAAGCTTGGCTGCTCTGAAATACAGCATCATGGGAGTTGATACTTCAAAAACTGGTCTTGCATTGTGGCTTCGCAGAATCACAGAATCGTAGGGGTTGGAAGGGACCTCAAGCGATCATCGGGTCCAACCCCCCTGCCAAAGCAGCTCCCTAGCTCATATTGCACAGATAGGCATCCAGACGAGACTTGAATATCTCCAGAGAAGGAGGCTCCACCACCCCCCTGGGCAGCCTGTCCCAGGGCTCTGTCACCCTCACTGGGAAAAAGTTCTTCCGCATGTTGGTGCGGAACTTCCTGTGCTCCAATTTGCAGCCATTGCCCCTTGTCCTGTCCCCACAGACCACTGAAAAGGGGCTGGCCAATTCCCCCTGCATCCCCTGCCTAAGATATTTATAAACATTAATTAGGTCCCCCCTAAGTCTTCTTTTCTCTAGGCTGAACAGTCCCAGCTCTCTCAGCCTGTCCTCATAGGGGAGATGCTCCAGGCCCCTAATCATCTTCGTAGCCCTTCTCTGGACTCTCTCAGGAGGTCCCTGTCTTTTTTATACCAAATAGGCTTACTCACTTAGTGTCCTCCGTTTAAGTGTTGATTCTTACTTTCTTTCCTAAGGAACAGCTATCTTTAGGCTGTGACTTTTAAAGAGCAACATTGCTTGTGGACAGACCTAATTGTTCATCATTTTACAACGCATGGAGTTTTTCAGGCAGAAACAACACCTGAAGAATCCGTTAGATTGATGTTGACTGGACAAAGGCTATTTTGGTGGGGGTTTACTGCAGAAAAAGGACAATGATGAAGAATCTGTATGTTTTTACATTGCTATTGTATCTGCTTTGGCAAGCATCTTGTTTTCATGAGGATGAATGATTAATCTGCTTGTATGGTCCTTTAATAGTTTTGAGTGTCTTCATTTAAGTTGGTATCCACTGATGCCTTACCATGGTAATAGGTGTTAGGCTATGAGGTAATGGCTGTTATGAAAAATAATGGCTGTGGCAGTGTTCGGGCACACTCAAAATAAATCACTGTGCACAAGCCTTCTGAAAGGTATCACATTGCTGCAGAGTCAGTACGGTGAGGACAGTGAATCTGTAAATCACCAGCTACAGATAATAGAGGGTGTAGATTTTAGGTGCTTCTGGATTTGTGAGAGCTCTGCTGCCTTAAAATGAATCTTACTGGATTGCAGCTGTAGCTGCTCATTATGACTTGGGTTGAGCCAACAGTGGGAGGGCTGGGCACAAGAGGCAGCTGCCTGTGGAGGGAAGATGGTAGGTTTCAAACAAGATCTGTCTTGGGTGAATTGGGAATCCAGCTGGGGAGGGTGAAAATGAAAGTCCCCCCTAGAATCAACAACGTGTGGTGATTGCTCTTCCGTTCTCCTGAGACTCAACTGTTTTTTCCCTTCACTAGACATTTAATATCAATGCTTAACTTTGAATGCATTTCCTCCCAGAGTCATGTCTTCTTGAAAGACTCATAATTAATATCAAGTTGAATTGTGCAAGATGCTTAAAGCCCCTCAAAGCCTGTTCCTACCATACCTGCTGTTTTTCTGCTCACATGCATATACACATTGACATCACACCAGTGATTTGTCAGTGAACAGCTTGCTTCTCAGCAATTCGAGCGAAAGGACCTTGTCTCTTCACAGTGCTGGTACTCCTGATTTTATATTTAATATAGCCAAACCCAGGTGATCTCACTGGGACAGAGCTGCACTGGGATATTGTGGGGCATTTGAAGGATTAGGCGTGGAGAGCTACATGTAACGTTATGTGCACAGAACATTATGGTGCATTGATGCACTGTGAAAGGTCACACTTCAGCTTTGTCACGTTGGTTTCCTTCATTCTTTCTTCCTTCTTTTTGTACGGGGTGTTGGATGTGAGTATGATTGGTACACGCACACACACAAAAATCCCTCCGTTGGGATGGCAACGTAAGTATTTTTTTACACTGAGGTGTTACATGCAGACAGTCCTCGTGTTGAGTTCTGTGTATTTCAAAGTGTGGTTGGGTATTGTGGGACAATTGAGGCTTGGAGAAGGAGTTGGATGGCAGTGTAGGTAGGATGCTCTGTGTGGTGGGGATATCTGGTTTGGGAGGACTCTGGTATGGAGTCACGCTCATGCTACAGCTCTCCCCTCCGCTCATCCTCTTGTTTTCTGCCCATCTTCCTGCTTAACCCCAAAAGGTTGATGGAGACCGAGTAGGCATTTGACATGGCATTATTCTTCTAATTGTCACTAGGCAAAGGTTTGAAGATCCATCTCCTTACAGTATGTATCTCAAGAGGAGCTAGCTCAGGATTTCTGCGTCGGAGACTTTTCTGTCGCAACCCACTGCAGAAAGCTATGGTCTTGAATCATGTTTGCATCCTGCCTGCAAATAGATGACAGCTAAATGGAGGTCTCTTGGTATATTCTCTGTGTGTTTGGGTTGGGCTGCTGAGTTAAGAAAATAACCCATTTTCTGCATGTGCCAGATGCTTTTAACTCCTGTGTTGGGCAGCCGTGCCAATACGCTGCGGAGCTTGGGAGTCCTAAATGGAGGTTGATGTTCTTTGCAGAGAAAGGCTCTGCTGCGTAATTATGATAGCACACAATTAAATACTGCTTTATATTGGTTTGCGTAGCTCCTGGAAACTCTCTTTCCCTTAATAATTTTTAATGGTCTCAGGGTTTGTTTTTGCTCTGTTTGTCTTCCTGTGATATTGGCAAAAGATAGGAAGAAAATGAGCTGGAACACAGGGATCCTGCGAAAAACTAGAGAGGGAGGGCGAGAGGTGACTCATTAGCGGGTCTTTCATCTGGGTTCCTGCTGGGTCATGGAGTCAGGGGTCAGGAAGTGAATGGGGGTTCGTACACAGCTGATGTCTTGTATAATATTTCAGAAGAGTGTCTTAATTGACAGCAGTTTAGCCTGGGAGTTTGGGCAGAGGCATTCAGCCAGCAGGCTGAGGGGTCGGAGGAGTCTGAGAGGAACAGCTTTTAGGCTTCCCCAGGGTGATGAAGGGGATGGGGTGGCTGGGGACAGGGCTGCTGCCTGCCTGCTCCCCTGGCCCAGGAGAGAGCTGGAACCTGTGCTTCTGTTTGTACCCAAATTCCAAGGGGGTTGGGGAAGGGAATGGTAGATGTACCTAATGTACTTTAGTCAAAACTCCAGAGCTGCTTGGAAGAAACATTTGTGGCCAGCATGTCCTGAAGGAACTAAAATACCGAACAGCCAGGGTTTGTTGTGGGTTACAGACCAGAACGCTGCGTGTATGTGCATATATATTTATTTATATATATTATACTTGTTACCTTCTTTTTTTTTTCTTTTCCTTTTTTTCATTCTTACACCTAGGAGCCTGTTCTGAGATGTCATTGAACGCTCTCCTTGTTTTGTTTTTACTGCTCAAGCCATTTGGGTCGTGGAGAGAACAGTATGAAGCACAAAGTAAAAACCAGTCCTGGGGTTGCTGTTCCTATAGACTTAGGCTCAAGGTGATCCTAAGTCCTTAATGGCTTAAAATTACACCAGGGGAAATTTAGGTTAGACATCAGGAAGAATTTCTTTACTGAAAGGGTTGTCAAGCATTGGAATAGGCTGCCCAGGGAGGTGGTGGAGTCACCATCCGTGGAGGTATTTAATAGCCATATAGATGAAGTTCTTAGGACATGAGATAGAGGTGGACTAGTCAGGGTTAGGCTGTGGCTGGAGTTGATGTTATAAAGGGTCTCTTCCAACCCAGGTGATTCTGTGATTCTGTGATGCTCTGCCTGGTTTGGCCTATGGGAGCTGCATGTCCAGAGCATGTTTGGTAACTCCCCAGGGAGTGTTTGCAAAGGACCACGTTGGCTTTTGGGCAGCATTAGGTTGGCTTTGGGCAAGAGCTCCTCTTTGAGTCTAGAGCTGGCACCTTTCAGAGGGATGGACAAATGGCAGGGGGAAACCTTCCACTTACACCTCTAGGCAGGTACTGAGATATCTTTAGCTCATTACCCTCATTCCCTATTTCTGCAAGTTTTATGATGACTTTCTTTTCATTCCCCTTCTATGCGTATCTATGATAGTCTTCCTGTGCATAGGATACATCTTCTGTGATGAAGGCAAAGTGAAAATAAGCAAGTCGGCATATTCCATATGCCAGGCAGACTGTTCATGCATGTTCATTTTCCCAGGCCACCTGAAGGGAGGACGTGACCCAATGGGCACATGAACTACCAACAGTCTTCAGCAGCTGAAACATCTCCCAAGTCCTCCTGTCAGTGTTAATGCAGTTGGTGCATGTTCAGATGATGAGCATTCATGTGTCCCATCATCACGGCATCACTGAAGGGATTCAGTTGTCCCAAAGTGGAGAAGCTTTTCCCTAGGGATGCTTTTGTTCTGGGAGCCAGCAGTACCCACGCTGCTGGCTTCAGCTATTGCAGGTTTGTGATCTTAACAGAAGGAGGGGGGGGTCTACACCCACAACTTCCACAAAAATTAGGCATGTTTAAAATGCAGCTTTCTTCCCTGGTTTAGTAGCTGTGCTGCAAAGTCATTATACGTGGATTTATTTTTCCTTATCTCTTGGATTATCACCGGCTTCCTTCCTTCCTGGATGAATTTATCCAGTGTTCTGATTGCAGCTCCGGTTTTTTTATCACCTCCTGTCTATGGGGCTTAAGATTTTGTATGTTTAACATAATTGAGGTGAGTATTTTGCAGCAATTGACAGTGAAGATAATTTTCCACTGATTGATGGGTTGGTTACAGTGAATCTTTTTGCATACGACTCACTTTGGCTATTTGCTGTTTTGCTTACAGACCTTCTTCAATTTATTCGTCCTTGTAGTTTATTTTGTGCTTGCAACTGAGCCACATGGTAATCTGATTTCAGAGAGGGGAAACGGAGACAACATTTTAGGTTTTCAGAAACTTCCGCAGAGATTCAGACAGCTGGTCAAAGACAAATCCAGTCTGCAAACAGGGTCATGAATATCTTAGAAAACAGTTGTTTAAAATACCAGGGCATCAAATATCTCTTCAGTCTCATCCTTTGGACTGGGCTTGAAATTTGTCTGGAGGGTATTGGTTATTTCTGGGCTCATGTAACAATTGCAAAGGAAACAGGGAGGAAACAGAAAAAGAAATATTTTAGAGAGGTGTTGAAGGGAAAGTGGTATTACATAATTTTAAAACAAAAAACCAAATCCTTAATTTGAATGAGCTTGTGACCGACAATGTCCTTCACAGGCTGATCGTTAGAACTAGGAGGTCATCATCTTTTCAGAGCTAAACTGCCTTCATCTGTGTGCATGGGCGTGTGGGGAGAGAGGGATCAGTTTGATATACCTAGGATGTGGTAGTTAATCTAGGAGGATTTTTTTTTGTGAACTAGGAGAAATTATCATCATTAATTTTGTTATCAAGGACAGTTGTTTTTTAGAGTGTCTTAGCTGGCTGACATTTACTTTGCACACATTTTAAAGCATTTTATATTGAAAATACATATGCCTAAAGACTTAACCCAAAGCCTGAATCCCATATGAGTCACATAGTGTTACTTGCTTTGGTCTGTGTATAGATCCTCTTCCTTAACAATAGACCAACTGTCCCTTAATTGTTATTTAAATAGGACATTTTTTATTACAAAATATGTATCAACACAGCTTTACATTAGAATGATGGTGATATGTGATATAAACCAGTGCATTAATCAATTTTTGAAAAATAACCCTTTTAGAAGTTGTATAGACAAGCCCTGACTGCTTGGTTGAAGAAAGAAACACCAGTTGAAGCAATTAATTTTTACTGAAGACAATGAAGAGCTGGTTTTGCTTGTATTCTCTGAAACAGCCTTTCAGAAGCTTTGCTTCTCCAAAATTGTTCTTTTCCTCTGTGTGTGGCACAGGACGTGACTTGGTTCGCAGCAGGTAGGTTCATTAGTTGGCATTTCTGGCATGATATCCAGCTGTGGAAAGCTTATAAAATACTGGTATTTAGGTCATCTTAATTAGCCCTCAAAATAAAGGTTCAAGGTAAAGTTGAATAATTGCACCTACTTCATGGTGGCTGAGCTCCTTCAGTGAAGAGAGGGTGCATCTCCCTGGCAGCATCAACTGATCTTAGCAGAGTTGCTGCAAATCCACCTCACCAGTGCTCCAGTGATTGTGTGGGGAGATGAACCAATTAAATCGAATGATTTTGGGAAGAGGTGGAAGATGTGGCTGTTTTCATCTGGGTTGGATGCTGGACTGGTTGGATACCCCTAGTCTCATTAGTACCGATGCCAGCACAGGGATTGGACTGGGACAGCCCCCATTTATATCATTGCAGGCTTCTGTGTGACCTCTGCTTCTTCATTGCTGGTGACTTGGGGTAGGGTAGGGTGGTGCTGTTTATCTGTTCTCTTGCTTCCTGAATGAGTTTGTCTGCAGCCATGTTTATGTTCACACTAGCAGTGAGGGAGCTCAGGTATAGGTTCTTCTCCTCCAAGTTTGGGAGAGCAAAGAGCTTCCCCCTCTTCTCTGTACAGACCCTCTTGCTACGCTAGGTCCCCAGAATACTGCAGAATCACTACTGGTGACAATCAGTATGAGATCTTTTGTGCTGAGAGGGGCGATTCCCATCCAGCCTGTGCTGCATTCGAGAATAGCAAGTGGAAACCAGGGGGCAGCATCCCTGGTGCTGGGTGTAAGAAGTTGCGACCAACAAGGGAAGCCAGAGGAGTCTGAACAGTCATCAGGCAACTGGATGACCAGCATTTAAAGCTGCCCTGGAGCTGATGAAATGCAGTTGCATGTATTTCTGGCAACCAGTGCATCTGCCTTAATAAGAGCTGCAAATGTAGGACCTTGAAACCCGTCTCCCCCAAGCCATTGGCAATGACGTTGAGGATGATGTGTAACTTAAGTTGGGGAGAGGCTTGGAGGGGGGTTGCGGTGGCAGGTGGCATATGTGTCTGGTGTTGTACAAATGCCTTACAGCATCTAACAGGCATCTAACAGGCATCATTGGGAAATGCTGTGTGTGACTAGTTCAATCAGTTTGTGGCAAGGTTGTACTGTTGTTTATGTCTCTGACTAACAACAGGCAAAGCGTGCTTTTGGTGTTGTGACACTGCAAGATGGGAGGCTGCTGTCATTTAAGTGTGTTATTAAACTAATGACTTATGAAGAGGTATTAAAAAGCAACAGCCATCATCTGCTACATCAGTGGTGCTGGTAGTTGAAACTTCCAACTTGTGTTTACGGACGATGTAACTGAAAATGGAGGGCAAGCTCTTCCTAGCCTGAATTTCTCCCCATAAAACCATCTCTGTGTCCTCTGACTGTGGCTGGAGTCAATAGAACACCTGTGGGCGCAGGAGAGACGTGTTTGGTCTCTTCTTCCTTGTCCACACACCAGCAAGTTCAGCACACCCTGAAATGCAGACTTTATTTTTTCTGAGCTTTTTTGAAGGTAGATCCTATCTTGCACCAGATCTTCTAAAATTCTAGTTTAGACAAAGCCTGAGGGGATTTATGTTTGCATATTTTCCTAAGAGGATTATGCTTCACACTTAGTTGCTCTATAAATTGTTTGAGGGTTTTGTTGTTTTCTTATTTTCTAAGTACATGAAAAGCCACACACACATTAAGACTGTCTGGGGGTTAGTGATAGAAATCTGGGTTTTGAACTAGTAATAAACTGAACCGCTGAACCTCAGGGTTATTTTGAACTGAGAAACATTTTGGTAATCAGATTTGCAGCACGGCTGCGGGAACAGTTGTGGCAGCACAACTGGAGGGGATAGCAAATTGCAAGACAGATTAGAAGCTGCTTATACTGGCATCAGGGAAAACAATCTATTGTCAAAATACAGTCTGGGTATAAATGAATGAGCACCCTTCCAAGCATGGGGGTGCTCATAACACATTGAGATTCTGGAAACTCTTTATTTGCAGATCAAGGGAGTAAGGCAGTTCAGTGGGAAGGGGAGAATGGGGTAAAAATAGTGTATGTTGGCCTGTGAGGACTATTATCATTTATGTTCATACTCATAAAATCACTGTCGAGGTACTATCCACCTCAGCGATGGCTCCTAGGAGCAATGGGTGCTGACACTCCTGTTTGCTATTTGGGTGCTGCAGCACCACAGCAGCTTAACACCCACCGTCAGGGTCCTTCTGATGACTTGATAGCCTAATTGTTCATTGTGTGTGCCTGCAGGTGGGCTGTATCTTACACATTTAATTCTCGTATCTAGAGTGTTTTCTGGAGGGCTGGTTATGTCTTGCCCCCTGTGGTGTTTGGAGTTTGTGCAGCAGCAATTGCTGCTAAAACCAGGCCTGTACTGGGGCTGCTTCTCCGCTCACTGGAACAGTCAGAAAACTTGAAATGCTAAGATTTCCAGACTTCATTTCATGGAATGTGGAGGAGGGATCTGACTGGGCTAAAACAGGACTAAACTCATCTGTGCTGCTCAGAGGGATGGTCAGAGCTCGCTTTTAAACTGCTGGTTTGTGCCCACTGCTGCCGGCTCTGTCATCTTTCATCTCTCTTCAGTAGTCGCTCCTCACAGAGGTGATTGAGATGGACATCACTGAGAAGCAAGTGCCATTTATTTGGTAAAAACAGCAAGGGACAAAGGGAAGTGTCCTTTGTGGCAGTGTGAGCGACAGGCAGTGTCTGTACATATATGTCTGCCTTGTTTTATCAAAGACCTGTACTCATAGCATTGTGTGCGATGTACTACAGCAGATGTGGGGCTGGTGTTAGATGGGTCTTAAGCCCTTGAAGAAATGAGAAGCAGAAAGTGCAGACTGAGGAGGAGCTGCTGGGAAGTTTCGGCTTCTATTTTGCTATAGAAGCTTGTATGGAGTAACGTTTGCTTTTGGTCAGGGTCAAATTGATTTAGTAAGGTAAGCAGAACAGAATAAAATTGATTAATAACCCAGGGTACGGCTCAGTCCAGCAGCTTTACTAAATTACAGCTCTGAGGACTTTGTCATGTCCTCTAACCCATGATGATCTCTTGTGCTCTGTTTTCTCTGCAGACGCCGGCTGATCTCCCAGCGATCTTCTCTGGAGACTCTGGAGGACATTGAGGAAAATGCCCCACTGAGAAGGTCATTTTATTTACTCTTTCTGGTTACTTATCTGTGAGGCGTGTGCATGGAGAGACCTGCTGTCCCCTTGTGTGTTGGAAAGTAGCTGGGTGTTCATGTCAAGATATTCTTCACAGTTGGTAAAGTAAAACCTCAGCATCTTTTTAAGGTAGTAGGTGACATGAATTACGTGTTCCCTGGCCTTACAGTCTTTTTATTTAAGAACCTCTTTAAATGTCAGAAATTTAAAAGCCAGATGTGATTGACAGGGAAGTCTAGCTGTCACTAACAGGAATGACTAGTTTCTAATACAGCACCTTTAAAAAGTAAGTACAGCTGGTTTAATAAAGCAAGCTTTTGAAGGCTAGTATTTTTATTTTTTATGGATTTTTGATAATTTTTCCCCTCAGCTCAAGTGATCTTATTTTGGTAACCAGTATTGCTGTCTTTCTGTGTTGGCTGGTAGGTTTGTAACTGCTACCTCGCTAATAAATCTGCCCCCATCCTTATATCAGCAGCTTCAGAGTGGTTTTATTCCCCCATCCAGGAGGCCACAGCTTCTCTGGGGACCACAGTAACTTGTCACTAGGCAATCCTCTGGGGTGATGGAAAATGGAGCAACTGCTTCACCGTTCAGAACTGGGCTGATCAGTAATCTGACCAGTGCGTGGTATGCTTCCAGGTCAGCTGTTGGACAAGGCAGCAGGTTAATTTTGAATGTCTCTTTGCCTTGGGACATGTAATTCAGATGGTTTATGTTGATGCTTAGCCTATAGCCTTGTTTATCCATGTGCAGACTGGCTGCCTCTCCCCACGTCGAAGCAAAGGCTTAATAACAGAGGCTGTACCAACCAGCCAGTTAGCAAGGCTTGATTATTTTTACCACGCTTACTGTTGATGGCTAACCAGCATGTTAGCAAGTATTCTCATAAACAACTCAAACGTGTAATTGTCAAAAGATACAAAGTGCTGTTTTGTGGTAGAACCTCTCTCTTGGTGCTTGTGTTCCCCTGAAGAAGCTAACAAGGCTCATTGGAACCAGTGAGTTGAGGGAATCTCGAGGATTTTATTACCAGGAGGAAAGCAGAAATGACAAAGTGATGAGGTCCCTTCCCTGGGCTGTGCCCAAGCAGCGTTGATGAGTTTGAGTAGCCCCTGCTTGGTTGGGACCAGCAGCCTCTGGTTTCAGTCCAATAAAAGGACCGCTTGGGGTTGGGAAGCCGCTGAACTCTGTCTATGCTTAAGAGAGGATGGGAAGAATAGGTATGGGAGGCACAACACACAGGGACAGTGCTGGTCCCATGCGCCAGCAGAGGATGCTTGTCCCATAGCTCCCATGGAGGATGCAGCAGCTGCGGTCCAGCAGCCCTGGTCGTGCAGCCAGCGCAGGAGTTCTCTCTCCAGCGCCTGTGTGTCGTGCTGTGCCTTGCAACAAAACAGTGCTGAGATGAAACAGAGAAAGCTTTCACATGCCTTGTGGTTTCAGCTGATTAAGAGGAGCAGGGCTGGAAAGGGAGGGGGATATTGCTGTTTGTCTCATCTCTCCTCCCTCTGGCAATTTCTTTCTCTAACCACAATTTAAAAAGTGCGTTCAGATGTAAAATAGATTTAAGGATTAATGTTTTGAAGAAAGATCTTTTTTTTTTCCTCCTGGGGTAATTTATTTTTCAGTTGGTTTGTATGCTGCCAGAAATGTAAAAAGTAATATTTAGAGTTAAAAGCAAATAGGAATTATCCCTGCAAATGAGAGATTTTAAGTCTTTCTAAAATTAGGACAGGAAAGAACTTTCCTCAATAGCTCCTTTATCAATAGCTGAGAAAGATACAAAAGTGTGGGTGTTGGTGTGAGGGGGAAAATCTCATATTTACCAGTTTTTGTTTTAGTTTTGGGGTTTTTGGGCTTATTTTCCTCTGGAAGCTTGGGCTAAGCTGTCACAGCAGAGTACAGGAAGTTCTATTTTGCTGAGTTTTTTTTTTAATGATGTGGTTTGGGGTTTTGGTTTTTTTTTGCATAAAGGGAGGGGTGGTGGTGCCTTTTCTTCTTACTATTATTTTAAATATTTTTTTTTATTTGAGCTGTCGCATTTCCAGACTTACTGTTTTTATTGTTCTTGCTGATTCCTAACACAGGGTGACTCAAATCATTTGTCTCGTCTTTCCTTCCTGCCTTTGTGTAGACTTTTGGCCATACAGCAGGGAACTGAGTACTTTTATTTTTATTTTTTTTTCCTCTCCTTTCTCCCCTCTCCAACTGATTTAATTTTCAGATGTCGGACACTCTCAGGATCACCCAGACCAAAGAACTTTAAGAAGGTTCATTTTATCAAGAACATGAGGCAACACGATACCAGGAACGGCAGGTACAGTGCATCCAAAGGCTGCTTCTGCAAAGGCAATCGACGGGGCGTGGGGGAAAGGGCAGGGTGCCATTGCCACTTACCACATACTCAGTAATGGCCGTTAAAATAGCCTGTGAAGGTGCAGGCTGCAATGCATACTCCTTCCTTGGGTGAAGTAGGAGTCCATGGAAGTGCTGGCCCGTGGATTTTTAAGACCTGTGTCTCCATAATACAAATAACTTGCATAAAAGGAAAATCAGTCGGGGTGACCTAGGCACAGTCTGGGTGTATTTTTCCAAGGGTAGTGCCAAGTGCTAAGTGTGAGGGCAGCGGTACCTGGCTGAACCTGCCTGGAACAAGGTTAGCAATGGCTGAAGGACATTTCAAATGTGGAACTGGGTCAACAGAAATTCTGACATTACGTTGAACCACAGGTTTTTTGAATTGAATTCTAGTGGGTGCTGCTTGGCTCGAGCAAAATTCTCCTTGTGCTTCTTCTCACACATACAATCAAATTAAGTGGAAGGTGGTAATCAACATACGTATTGCAGAAAGTGGGTCTGAAAAACACGGGCTTCTTAGAAACAGCTTTTGTAGCAAACAGACACATGAAGAAATGGTGACTTAACTATTTTCTGACGAGCAGCTGATGATTGACACTTCCCAACAAGTACATGTGGAATCAAATGCTGAAAAGGAGCCCTCTGATTTTAGTCTGTCTTGTACATAAGTATATGTATGCTCTGGGAGTTCCTTAAAGCAAAAAATATTCACTCATAAAGTATTATGCAAATTCCACAGAGAATGAACGATTACTGAGACGTGTATATAAAATACGTCAATAAACTCCATGGGTTTCTCTGTCGGTTGCAAAAAAGTATTAGTAAGATATATCTGTGCTTTTTACCTTAGTTTATATATCAGTCATTATGGCTGATAATATAACTGAATATTTTTCTTGCTAAGAAAACAATGAGTAAGCTTCTGTTATTCAACTAGCTTCTTATCTTTATCAGCAGACACAGTTTTCCAGAATACTTCCATAATCACAATAAAGATAGAAGAAGAATAAGATAACAGCGTTTTGAAAATGCATTTTGTCTTATGGACAGAGAGCCACAGTGGTATTAGCTAAAAATAGGATGCCAAGCCAACACTTTGTGTCACTCCTAAGGCTAGCTAAGTCTAGTAGCCAGTAGTCTGAGTGCATAACCTGTTTTTATGAGGGGTCTGGATGCTGTTACAGTTGCTCAAGTTAATAGGCATTCTAGACATAAAGGACCTCTGGAAATTCAGGTGGATCTGCTTTATGTGTTCATCGTAAAATCAACAGTTTCTGAGTATCATAAGACCTTTAAAGCTGGTGTCTTCCTCAGTTCCCTGTGACACAGAGGAGCACAGATATTGCAGTGGATAGAGAACCCTCCTGAGGCTCCTTCCCATGCTTGGGACTTTGTCCCCGGCAGCTTGTGCATGGTCGTGCAGGATGCAGGCACTGAGCCAGGCTGGAGTCAGGCTCTTTGAGCTCTCTCCCAATGCCCTGACCTTTCTGTGGCAGAGTGGCAGCCTTTCACTTAACTCGTGAAGCCCAGCTTGAAAATTTCTACACAGAATATATTTTTGAGTGGTGAATTTGCTATCTGGGCTTTAAAGTAGCACTTTCGGTAGCAGTGTCACTGGTGTGTGACTGTGAGTGTCACAGCAAAGGAAACTGCAGTGTGAATGATAGCTCAGGGCTCCCTTTTCTGGTAACTGCCCTTACTTGCGGCTCTCAACCTGTGAAGTGACGTGTCCTTGTCCTGCAGATCTACAAGCTCTTCACCTCCCAGCCCCAGGGATGGCACACAGGGACGGTGCTCTGCCTCCAGCCTTCAGAATTTCAGCACCAAGGTGGTCCAGGACTGGCTGAGGCTAAAATAAGAGTTCAGCTATTTAGCAATGAATAAAAACACCTATACATAGACCCTGGTTTATCAGATAGTCCTTGTAAAGCTTCCTGTTGATGGCTCAGTGCACTGGTTAAACTGGTTTCTTCGGCTCTGTGGGACATGGTTTACTAAAGGAGCTGGAAAATTAGCTTTCCTAGACTGTATTGTCAAAACAATCTTGTAAAATAGTGCAAAAGAAATTTTCCCATTAAAAGACAAGGCAAGCCAACCCTGACATACAAATTAGCATGGGTAGGCACCAGCCCGCAGTTTTACCCATTTGACTCAGCAGGTTGATTGGTGGTATCTTCCATGAACTGTGAAGCAGAAGATTTCCTATCTAGCTGGAACAGGCCACTGAAACAGAAACCTGAGCCAGCTGAGCAAACAATTCATAGTGAGAATGGAACAAGAACATGTCTAGAGTCATCCTGTATAGCAGATATAAAAGCAGTAAAAACAATGCTCCTTTCCCACCCACCCCCCATGCCATTGCTTTCTCAGTTTTTTTGTTAGCATAAAGATCTAAGCCAAGGCCAAACATGTCTTTTGCTGCCCTTTTAGTTGTGGAAATTCACACACACGCATTTCTAAGAGGTCACAGCATCCCCATAGTTCATAATTATTCCCAGCCACCTTCCAATAACCCCAGCTTGAACGCAGGAGACTCCAAAATGATGGCTGCTACCCAGAGAGCATCCATGGTGCATGTCTTCACCTTTGCAGGCAGGGCAGCAAAGCCCTGGTTGTCAATCATCAATCAGGTATGAGAAAAGAGGCTACAGTATTCCTCGTGTATATGGTACATGTGATGTATATCACATTGCCCAATTGCAGCCATTCAGTACAAACCCAGACTGCTGCTAAAGCAAACAGACATCCTTCTTCTTCTTCAGGTGAAGCGAATTACTGATTCTACTGAGACCCTTGTGCTCAATAAGTTTTTGTAGTTTCATAGCATGCACCTCATTAAAGAAATTGGAAGATTAGCTTTTATGGTCTGAGACAGTTGCTCTGAACCATAGTAATTAGTACAACTTCTTGGTGTAATGTGAGAATTAGAGAGTGAAAACCTTTCCGTGAAGTAATTTTAAACATGTCTAGGTGGCACAGTGGCAACTGGGGCATGTAAACCCACTCTGCCCCAAGCTGCTTCTGATACCGGAGATAGTCATTTGGAGCCACACAGGGTTGCAGGCTCTCTTTGTTGAAGTGTTGAAATCCAGGAAAATGCTTTTCTCCCATGATTTTCTTGATCAGCAGCTGGCTTCCACCACACCTTCTTCACCAAAGTGTACTTTCTGACAAGTTTCTGGACTTTCTGCTCCAGCAGACCATTGCCAGCCCTCTGAATATTTTTATTTTTCAGGCATATCACCTGAGCTCCAAATAAAATTTCATTTTATCCCTCCTTGATGAGTTTCTGATCACAGCCTCCCTTGCTTCTCTTCCAGTCCAGTTTCTATGGTTGTTTTGCATCAACCCACTCCAGCAGCTCTGCATATGAGGTTCTTATGGCATCCTGGCAGTGGAGGTTGTGGAATTCTCCTCTTGCTCTGCATGGGAGATCTTTATGGAAAGAGTTTATGGAAAGAAAGGCAGTTCTTGGGTCCCAAGGGAAAGGCATCTGAAAAAAGTAGCAGCAGGGCTGGTGCTTTTTATTTCCTTTCTGGTCTGATTCCTTCTGATACACATAGCAAATTCTCTGTCGTAACTTCCCACTGTTGTCTCTGCTTGTGGATATGGAAGCACCAGTTTGTTTTTCTTTAAGTATTAAGAATTGGGTGTTGTTTTTTAGGTTTTTTTTGTGAGGTTTTTTTTTCTTCAGGGAGGTGTAGGGCATTGGTGGAAGAGCTGTATTTCCTGAAGCAGCCAGAGGGAGGGGGGGTGGAAATATGCTTAGTGGGTACCGTGGTTTTCCAAATTCAAAGATGCTTTCTGATGTCAGCCTTGAAACCCTGTGCCAAGTTTCATACATCAGCAAACAAGGCTTCCAGTGAACAAGCAAGCTGTTGTGAGTAGCAACCATTCAGCAATAAGCAGTGGCAAGCACAAAATTAATCATATGCCAGTTTGGTTGGGTTTTTTTTTTGCTTGTGGATTGCTTTTCTCCAACGTGGAAAATTACCCCCACCACCCCCACTGTATAACTTACTGCTGTGCCAGGAGACCATCTTAAAGGATCTGAGATATTTGCCATAGGTAAGAGGTGTTACAGCTTTCAGATAAACAATGAAATCATACTTTCTTTGCTGCAGGAGAACCTTCTAGTGCTGTATGCACGTTTATTATTAGAAACCTTTCTGTATTGAAGGATAATACCACTTTGCTTTTAAACAAGAAAATAGGATTGCTCTAACAGAATGACCCAGGAGAGGGAAAATTGATCATTCTGCATTTTTCCAAGCATTGCGTGCAGCAGCTCTCTTGGGAATCCAAACCTTTTCCAAGAACGATGACTAAGCTGATCCCTTAAGGAAATAGTGCTTTAATAACAGCAGAACTGGTATGAGATTTATGGGTGCGTATGGTGGTTTTTCAGATGCTAAGGACCTAAATGGCTTGCCTAGGTTTTGTCATCCAGCTTTGACTGGTGTAGGACAAAGGGTGAAAAATGGGGGTGAAATCCTCACATCTGTGGCACACAACGTCAGAAAAATCAGTGTTGGAGAGCAGGGCAAGGAAGTGCAGCAGCTCTCACAATCAGCCTTGCAGTAGGTCCTAGCATTTGAACCACAAGTGGAGATTTTTAGGACGGTAAAGCATCAGTAAATTCTAAAATTAGAATTTAGAAAATTGGAACACGGCACAGACATCACCATGTCTTAGTTTAAAGGGGTGAGGCTTGCTGGCAAACTTGTGAGAGAAGAGGGGTCTTTTTAGCGCACATTGTACAGTTGTCAGTGTCTGAGGGTATCAAGGAAAGAGGGTATATTTATAAACAATCAGTTACTTCCTGGCATTTTATATATTGCATCATGATTGAGCTTCTCTTGGCTTCTTGCCAATCTGCATCTCCCAAAAGGAATAATGTCGCCATTTTTATGGGAAGCGGGTCTTAACCTCAAGGTGGTTTTGATGTTGCTTAATGACACATCAGAGCTGGTGTGTAATAGGGTGGCTGCAAAGCAGGTAGGTTGCTCTAAGGTGTTTGATTTAATGCCACACAGTGACTTTGCAGACGATGCAGAGATTTGAGGGATGGTTAGATACAAGGCGCTTCCTCTGGATTCTGAGATAAGCTCTGTGCAGGCAGATAACGTATGCTTTCATGTAGCCAAAGCCTGAGCTGCCTGCCCATAAGGAATGAAGGCCAGCCATACTTCCAGAAGGGATTCAACCCTGACAGTTAGTGACTGGGATAGACATGGCACTGGAGGAGAAGGAACGAGGAGCTGTGGGATCAGTCATGCCTGAGTTTCAATGCAATGACATACCCAGGAGGGCTGATGTGATTACTGAGCGTAGAGGCTGATGGGTCATCAGGGCTAAACACTGATCTTAAAGGTAAGACATGATGTTTGCATCTGCCATCTGTGCAACTGCTGAGGCCAGTGGTACTTGCTGCCCACAGTCCAAGAAGGCTGACGGGTTAAAACTAGAGAAAGACTCAAGGAAGAATCTGGAAAACAGTGAAGGGAGCTGAAAGCTGATGATAATAGCAAACTTTGACTTCATCCATGAGCCTGGCTATTTCAGGAACAGGAAACTGAAAATGAAGGGAGTCCTTTGGTCTAGCAGAGAAGGGTCATGACCAGCAGCTGGAAATTCTTGTTGGGTAAATGCAGACTCAAGTCGGCCACAGAGTTGTTGCATGTGTGACAGCTGGCTGTGGTGTGTGTCACCTGGTTCTCTGCTGCCGTCGTTCGGTTTCAGCCGTAGTGGTGCGTTACCAGAAGGGCTCCTTGCCTCTCTGGGTGCACTCCTTTCACCAGGACTCCTTTCACAAAACAGCTTTCCTGGATTCCGAGTCATGCGTTCAAGGTAGGCTTCCTAGAAAGCCTGCAGAGGGGGTGGGAATCCACTACTCATTGGCGGTGTAACGCATGGCACAGGCTTCAGCGCTTCCCTAAAGACTCAGTGCCCTCCCCACCTGTGTGATGATGACGAGGGAGAAGTCATCCGTGATGGAAGTTTTATGATGATGAATTCCTCAATGGTAACATCTGTTGCTTTGCTTATTGTGGGGGGATTTTCAAATTTTAGTCTTTGATTTCTTTTATTTTCTTTTATATTTTAGAATAGTCCTTATCAGCAGCAGAAGATCCTTCTGTAGCATATTTTCAGTGCTGCCATATCGAGACTGTACCCAAGTCGGGTATGTATATTTATACATGTACTACATAGACTTTCTGGGCCTGCATGTAGACCTGATAACGGACAACAGCATGATGGAGGCTAATGCTTTTACATACCTGCTCTGAGAAGAGGGAAATGCACTTAGAAATATTAGCCTTGTGGTACATTACCAAGTTAAAACTACAGCTCTCGGTCCCCAGTTTATTTATAATGTATGTCGTGGTATCTTTTATTATTGAACTAGAGAAAACTACCCCCCTAAAATCAATGTTCTTGAAAAAATGCACTGTTTTTATTGTTTCTTCTGACTTCACTCATCTTTGACAAAAGCACTCTAGACAGCAAAACTACTCTTTTCTAAGCATTTTCAGCTTTCTTATTCTCCCCCAGAAATGTCGTGCTACTGTACCTAGATTTCCAGAACTATAGGGAAATAACTGGATTTAAACATGTCTTTATATTGCAGATTTAACCAGTGGTCAGTTCTTTCAGGCAGTGAAAATTGATTGTTTAGGCCATACAGGTTCTTAGCTGGTGTAAACAACATACCATGAGGCTGCCTTGCATCCCTTGACATGCTCTGACACTAGACCTCCGATAGAAAAGTTTACTCAAAATTAAACCAGTTCTCCAAAGACTGAGGAAGCTTTTTGCTGAGCTGAGAGTTGCTTCTGGTTGGGGTCAGTTCAGAGCTTGCAGGGCACAAAATTTGGGGGAAATACTCAGCTGATAACGCTGAGGTGGGCTTGAAAGAACCATCAATTGCCTGGAGTCAAATTCATTCAGCGCAAAAAGGACAAATTTGGCTCATACTTTTCATCCATCTATTCAGTTCTGGAGAATGATTTGCCACAAGCTGCTTATGCATCAGTAATTCAAAACAAAGGGAGATTATTTTTAATGCACAGAGGAAAGGAGGCACCTTTGTAGGAGAGTTGACTTGCTCTCCTGTCTCTTACAGTAATTTTTTCCCCTTAATTAAACTGGGGTGACACATCAGGCAAATTCTTGACAGACCGGCAGCTTTGTTCGTTCTTCTTGGGTTCACTGTCATTCATTTATGGTCATTGCCCTGTGGAAATTGCCTCTTTATTGAAAATGGAATATATTTTGAAATGCTGATGACTGGTTATACGCTGTAAATTACATCAGTAACGAGCTCAGCTGCAAACCTAAGTAGTATTTCAGCATGTAATGCCTTGTGCCATGCTTACGCAGCAAGAAGGGCATGGGTAGCAAGTGCCAGTACAAAACAGTCCTGTCCTGTTCCTTTTGCTAAAAAGCCAAGATTAAAAAAAAAAAAGCCTCCTGTCTTTCTTCCAGAGCATCAGAGGAAGACAGAAACAATTCAATGGCACCTCCTTCCAGGAACAGCTGGTGCAAAGAACAGATGAGGCAGTATAGCATAAACTGTAGCCACTCTGTCTCGGGCTGCACAGTGTTTCGCTTACTTTGCACATTTTGGATGTGTGGTTGGAGGGTGGAAGGAGGGGGAGAGAAACGCCGGTACCCTTCTGAAGTACTGCAGTGACAGCAACCATTAGCTTTGCTTTCTCTGAATCTCTAGATTGCTGATGTCTGTCCCTGGGTGAGATGTCCTGGCTGGTTTACATTCTGCAAACATGACTGAATAGTTCAGGAAAAGAAACAAAGTGCTGTGGGGAGCCTTGGGCACGTCTGCAGTTAGACTGGAGTAAGCCTTGGCAGGAGTGGGAGAGCATGGCCATGCACGCAGGGGAGACTGCTCCATGTGAGAGGAGCACATGGTGGAGCTGCTGCTGCTTCTCCACCTCTGCTCTGACCCTGGGCACCGTGGCCAGCGAGGAAATCTCTGGGCACAGCTGTGTTTCAGGGAGGCTGCCAGGCCCCCGTTATATTGTAGGAGGCACAGAAGAGCTGTACTGTATCCACTCTGGAGGCTAAACTGCGCTAA
This sequence comes from Zapornia atra, assembly GCA_013400835.1. Lineage (NCBI taxonomy): Eukaryota > Metazoa > Chordata > Aves > Gruiformes > Rallidae > Zapornia > Zapornia atra. The sequence continues at coordinate 276,523 of VZTU01034134.1, read as the reverse complement.
CAGATCCACCTAAAAGGATGATCTGAAAAGCAGTTCCTGCAGACACAGCTAAACGCTGTGTACTTGGGCAGGGTGGATGGGGCAGTGTCACCTCTCACCAGTGAGGTACGAGCAGTGTGCCTGTGGCTGTGGCCCTAGCTCACCCACCTTCCGTGCTGAGGCCAAGCCACAATAGCAAGAACCCTCCCCAAGCCCTCAGACTGCATTTTTAAGTGGTTGTACAAATGCTAGTGGAAGTCTGGAAGTACATGAGAGGATGATATTTGAGCTGTCCCTTGGAATACCTTTCCCAAATCCCCCTCCCTGTCAGCTGCTGCCGGCTCACCGGAACGCGTCTGTCATCAGGCTTTTGAAGGGAAGCTTACTTAAAGCAGCGCAGAGGCTGCTGGTGATGCCTGTGGTTTCAGAAGGCCCCTCTGGTGGTACTTGCTGGGGCTGAGAAGGAGGGACACACGGTGCAGGGGGAATTACTTTCTCTGTTTTCTCCATTACGCAGAAAAGAAATGAAAAGGACCAAGGCAAAAGTGACGTGATGGGGAGAAACAAAGTAATGAGCAAGAGTAATCATTAGTATTTTCTGTCCTCAAAATTTTGTCTGTACTATGTATCAATGGAAACATAGTCCTTCAGCTTATAGTGCTTTTGTGTCAAGGAAAAGCGGAGAGTTAAAACCTAAATTCGCAGGGGTTTTGAGCTGTGTTGTCTCCTGCCGGAGTCACTGAGAGGTGGGTGCTTCTGTGGATTTGGGCCATAATTTCTTCTCTTCAGGTCTGGTCACGTTAGGACTGTTGGCATCTTTGCTGGTGCCGTGATGACAGGCACAGCTTTGCCTGTTTCCGTGACCAAGAGGAGGGAAACGGGCAGGACCTGAGCTTGCTTGTCCTTCCCCTGCCTAGCCCAGCAGACCAGCTGTGAGAGCAGGCACAATATAAGGAAGGCTACACCGCAAGTCAGGAGCTGGAAGGGGCGCTGAGCACCTTGGCAGCTGGCTTCCCTTGGCCCCCAGCGTCCTGAGTGTTACAGCCCAAAGTCACCAGACCCTGCACAAGGTGTAGTGCTGGCTGAGGGCAGTGATGAGAGGGTTGCCCTGCACTGAGAGCACTGTAACAGTGTTATTCCCAGTTATTAAATTAACAGACACATGCATAAACTCTCGTTATCATTACAGGCTGATCTGCAAGGGCAGGTGGCACCTGCAGGATCCAGCAACACTGATAACAGCTGAATGCCTGGCTTTGATTGTGTTATTTCTATGAAATGCAAAGCCATTGTGTGATGCACAGGTTAGAAGCGAAGCAATTCAAGTGCTAGAGGTGGTGCTGCAGGAGCAGTTGTGTGGTTGCTACTCATTTTTTTTGAGTGCATTCAAAATCATCATGGCTGAAGGGTAATCATGATCTGAATTTTTCTGCTGAACAGATTCTTGCTCACCTGTGAAACATGCATGCTGTCACCACACAGAAACAGGGCAGTAAAGGTTGTGAACAAAACACATCCATGAGGAGATGGAGCAGTGACTACTGAACCTTTCTTACCATTGTGGAGAGATACTCATGCTTTACAGAAATTGTTTCTCCTCTCCTGTCTCACCATTCATTTATGTTATACTATGGATCGTGTTGGCACCCCAGTTATTCTTTAATATAATACTTACTTACAAATTCGAAGCATTGTGTGTAATGTTATGCTAATACTATTCTTCAGGTTCCTCTTTCTTATTTAAATGTAATACTGTAGGAGATGGAAGAGGTACTTTGTGAAGGGTATTGAAACTGGATTTCTGGCTCAGCATCCACTTTATATCTTCCTTGCAGGAGATGAGAATTGATCCCCAACTAGGTCTGGAGGTAGGCAGAAAATCAGAGGTAATGACAGTCACCAGAGGTGTGCCTTGTGCCACCCCTGAGCTGCTGTGTGGCACACCTCCTTTGTCAGAGGTTGTCAGAGCAGAACGTCATGCAGCTCAGCACGTGCATGCACACATGCATGTTCACCTGCTCTAGGTCCTCAGAGGGGTTTCCTGTCATGGCAGACGAAAGAGTGGAGCCATTTCCAGATGGGTTAAACAAGGCTTGAAGGAATTACTCATTTGGAGATGGACTCCAGATGGTTTGAGGTGAATTGGATTTCAGCCCTTTGAGACGGGAGCTGGGGATCAGACACAGCAGCTATTAGCCTTTTAGCCATGAGGCAGGTCATGCTCTGGGTGCTAGGGCCAGTGTGCATGTCCCCACAGAGGAGCTGGTATGGCCGGGCTCTCCCTTGCAGCCTGCACAGGGAATGTGCCTGCAGGTTTCTGCCCACCCTGTTCCCCAGACATGTCTTTGCCAGGGCGCTCTGCAGCCCATCTGTGTGACCCCAGCCAAGGTGGAGGAAGACCAGGTTCAGCTCTGCTACCTGGTAGCTACTCAGGAAAAAGCAGATTTCCTGGGCAGGGAAAGAAGGGAACCCATTCTCCATTGCATGTCTGCTCATGGAGCTTCTGTAGGCACCACTTCTTCAGCTTCCAGGGAGATGGTACAGCTCATGGTGATGGTCCTCATGGGTGTTGCTGGAGTTGCTCCATATGGCCTGCAGGACACAGCAGCCTGCAGGAAGGCTCTGCATGTGTTTCCTGCCGACTGAGAGCAATCCAGTTCTCACTAGTATTTTAAGGTGCCTAAGCACTTTCAGAAAAGGTGGTGGCAGTGTACACTGTTAGAGGTTTTATAAAAGAGGAAGGAAAAGAAGGTAGTACTGTTAGTTGGGTTTGTAATTCTGTTGTGCTGTGGCTTTTTTTTTCCCTTTCACATACATCATTATGGCTCATAATTTAAAACCATGGTTTTGAAAAGGGACTTTTGGGGCTTCTTTTTGTTAGTGACAAAAATACTGACAGATTGAAATCATACCTATTCTAAGGGTATTTTATTTTTCGATGTTGTAAGAACCTTTTAAGAGCTTCCAAGTTCCTGTGAAGTCTTGCCCAGAAGATGAATCTGGAGGACCCAAGGGAGGAGAGCTGGTGGTGTTGCACGGATAAATCATGGCAACACGGCTAGTCTTACATTGGACTCTCAGCCTCTGGGCTCACAGTAGCTGACTGGCTTTAGGGCTGGGGGTGATGAGCTACAGGACAGAAAAATCCAGGGCATCAGATCTCGTGTGTCCTTATAAAACCAGCCAGTTCACCTCATCTTTTATTTTTAATGGCAGTGAATTCATTAGGTGGTTAGAAAGTTACCGGCAGTAGGCATAGCTGCTGAATATTGCTGTCTTGACAAGAATATAGGTGTTCATCTGACTAAACTTGCCTCCAGTTAAAGGAAATAAAATATGAGTAATCAAATGGATTGAAGCCAGGGAACGGACCATTCTTCTGAAGTAAAGCAGCAAGTCATTAGATAAAAAGAATTTGTATGTGCTTCTCAGAAATGCTACAAACCAGTTTCATCCAATTTCTCAAGATAAATCACTGCTGGATTTAATTTTGAATTTAACCGAGTGCTGTCCAGAACACTTTATGAGTTCAGTGATGCTGCAGGTGAGAGGTTTTCAGTGCCATCATCCCAAATAACGTAGCTGCAACAGTCAGTGAATCCAGAGGCCAGTCATTCCCAATGGCCTTCGTTACCTAAACTCTGAAATCTCTGGTCATTTAAACTGGGTAAGGAAGTTGTATGAAAATGAGGCAAAAAGAAGTATTTAGGTGAGGTTGTCTCACCTAATAACCCCTGCCATCAGTCATTTTGCAGGTCAAGTAACAAGCAGTGCAGTGAGAGTGGAAAACGGGTGCATATTTAGAGTAGAAATTAAAGCATCCACATTGCCCTAAGGATAGTAGAAATAAGCACACAGCAAAGTGGGATACTCTGTTAACATCCTTCAGATTCGTTACCAAGTTCCTTGCTATTCTTCCCCAACAGATTTTGTATGCCAGGCACTTTTGATTAAGTCATCAATCTCAAGCGCTTTTCCTGAACCTTTATCATTCCGTAGGCTTGGGGAAGAATAACTATCTGATTTTAGCTGAATATCCCCGAAATATCCCTGCTTTGCTTTACTATTGCCCATTTTCCTTGCTTCTTCCAAGTTGAACAAAATCCAAACCCAAGTGCATATTAGTTTTACAGAAAGATACATACATCTGGGGTTTTTTCCCCCACGCCAGAACATTTAAAAACTAATTCTCTCATGTATGAATTCTGTAGAGCCATCGTTGCTCATTTTGGTAACTTGCCCTGTTCCTTTAGACTGAAATCAAGCAATGAATCCCAAAAGGATTAGATTTTGAACTTTCACTCTGCGTTGGGAAAAACATCAGGATGAGAGCTGATGCACTGACAGCTGAATGTGTTTGGAAAGAGAAAAAGGATGCTGGCCCATTAGAGCCATCTTTCCAGGAGTTTCTCCACCTCCTCTCCCTGTAAATTGCCGCTGGAGTTGTTGTTCTAGCAACACTAATGGCAATTAGGATCTGAAAGCTCTCGATCAATTAAAGCAGGCAGCCTCTGGCTGCGGGAGATCTGCTGCTGGACTGGCTGGCAGCGTGTATTTTCCAAAGCTGTCATTGTCCTTGTCCCTACAAACAGGGTAAGTAGAAATTATTTACAGTGACGGGTAAGAACAGTATCTTTTCTTGATGCCTCATGAACTGCCTTGCCTTTTAGAATAAGTCTTTCACAATCCGGAATCACTAAGCATAAAATAATAGACACCAAAGTCTTACAGCTCTAAATAACGATTATCAGATTCCTTTTTGCAGTAAGCAGGCGGCTTTTTCATGTATCTAGAAATCTACTTAATATTTAATGGACTCCTAAATTATTCACAGGTTAAAGTGTTCAACTGTTGCTGTCATTTAAAGAGTAAGTGCCCAACAGGAGTCTTGCGTGGGGCTTTGTAGATCACGTCAGAGCGTAACATGTGATTAATTAAAGAAATGTTATACTTCCAAAGGTAATAGCATCCAGTTTATATTCTGTTAATCCTGGCCTGACTAATAAAATACATGGTCTTCCAGCTCAGCAAAACTTATCATTGTCCCACAACAAATTTGGGATCCCAGGTCGCCTGGGAAAAGAAAAATCTGTGAACTCAAGTGGAGAAACTAAAACAAGCAGCTTAGTTTTGAGTGTGGTTTATAGCACTGCTCAGCTTTCTGGAAATGGTATGTACGAATAAAGTGTCTAGAGCTTGACATCGATCTAAGTCAGGGTAACTCGCCAAACTTTGCCAGAAACTGGGATCTAGTTTTTTGCCTCCTAAGGAAATGTCATCCCTGATCATCCCAGGTCCTCATGCTTTCTCTGCTCAAATAAAGTGAAGACAGTAAAATTAAGTTCCCCCGATTTATTTCTGCTTTTTGGTGTCTGCTTGAATCCCTTGAAAACTTTGTTAAAAAGCACTTTTGAAAATACAACAGGCAAATCAAAGAGGAGGAAGGAGGTTTTCTTCATTTAAAAGCCTCTTTGGCAAGGACCATCTTTCCTTCTCTGTATTTTCTCAGTATCTTTTACTACTGGATATTGGTTTGTGCAGTTCCTTGGTCCCATCAGTAATCTAAACAACTTAAACAACATGAAAGCTTGATTTTATTTTTTTTCTTTAAATCTAAAGTGCCTGTCCTGTAATAGACCCCTGTGGGGCCCATTGACTGTGGTGCCATGTGAGGGCATGTGTTCTGAAGGACTTGGTGATGGTGGGTGGTTGGCAGCACTAGTGCGATGACTGTACCCCAAGAACACTCCTGACTGTTCCGCAGGCACGACTCACCTGTTTGCAGGGAGCAAAGTGGAGGTGCCCCCCCCAAATCTTTCCTAGTTGGTCTTGGGATTTCAGGGGTGTAGGATCCCCAGAATCCCAAGAGCAACTTAGTAGATGTTCACTGACATCTTTTATCAGTGAGATGAGGATGTGTGTAAGCCAGGATGAGCCTTCCCCATACATTGATAAGAAGCTGCCTGTTGGTTATTACTGATTTTCCTCAAGAGAGGGAGTTTTAGTTCTCTGTTTTATGGACAGGTTTCTCTCCAAACAGTAATATTTTATTACTCTAGTTTACAACACAAGCCATCAAATACTACCTAGAAATAAAGCCCAGATGTCGAGGAGGGGAAGACCCTAATTAGCCCCTGCAAAAACCCCTAGGATGAGGGAGAATGACTGCAGTGCTGTTCACAAGGTCCTGAAGGCAAAAGTCTTTGCTAGAAACATCAGAAAGATGGGAAAATGGAGGCATTAATGTCCATCGATCTTCTACTAAAGTCCAGGAATCGTCCCCATGTGTGCTCACACGTGCCAGCTGACCCGGAGCACTAATTTCTTTTCAGTCCCTGGAGCTGCTTTCTTTTTTTATAAAACTGCTGTGCTGACTCTTCAAAGGGTGCTGAATTTTCACTTGATGAATTACAGAGTTATCTATCCTTGCCTGTTAATTGCACGGAGAAATTTCTCCATGGCTTGTTTTCAAAGCCGTTACGGCACTATTTCTTACCCAGCGTCAGTAAGGTTTTTGTGTGGAAGGAAACTAAACTGTGCTGATATTATTTGAGGTAATTCAGGTATTTGTTTTCATTTGGGGGTTTGGGGGCTTCCTTAGCTTGTGTACTTGTTTTGGTAGATAAAATCTGCTGAAATGGTAACTGCTTGGTGTTTATCTCTATGAGAAGTAGTTGCTTTAATTGCATTCTGTGCTAAACCCATGCCTCTGACAGAGGGCTGTTTTTACAGAATGGTTTGTCCAGCCCCTCAGCAGTGAGGTAGCAAGAAACAGGGATGATAATGTGACGCTCTGCTAAGTGAACCTCAGTCAAGAAACATGGATTTGTTGGGATTAGAAACTTGATCCAGGCTTCTCCTTTGTCACAGAAGTATGTTTTCCCACAGATAGGCACGTTAGATTTTTCTAGCAGTAAAGTACATGATTTACTGGGGACTCACCCAATTGCCACGTTTCAGAGAAATAAAAATGAGTGTCAGGTTGGAAAGGGAAGATGAGGAAGCAGGGTGTGCAGAGACACAGTGGGAGGTAGCGCAGCCCTGCCATCGGGTGAAGGGTCTGCAGGGCTCCTCACTGCCTTGGTGTCAGCATCTCTCCCACACAGATTTCTAACAGCATACTTGGACTTCAGTGGAAATTAAGTAGGGAAATACTGCGAGATAAACACTCCAGAGCTGCATACAGATGTCATTTGCAGAGCACAAATTCGCTCACTGTCTTTTTAACCTTCATTCACGTTTGGATGGTGAGGCTAAAGCATGGGATACAGCCTGGTTGTCCCGGGCATCTCATGTACCTCCAGGTGTAAGAGGCTGAGTGGGTCTGTCCTTATCAAGTAGATCCCCAAGTTTCCATCCCAAGGCAATGGAGAGCTGGGTTTCTGCTGCCAGCCTTCAGCATGAAGGAGAGGAGAAGGAATCCCTCCCATTACATCTGTCTGTTGGCATGGGGGGACATTGGTGTGTACTCGGGGAGCATCTGTCTGCTGGATATATGGCAGTTCAAGCTAGATTGTTGGATCTCACCCAAAGTCTATATGACTTCCAGTTCCTTCCCAGTGCCAGGTTCTGTCAGAGGCACCCAGTGATGGGAAACCTTGCTCTGCACTGTAGATGGATATGAGATGCAACCTGGAACAGCACATGGGTTTTCTCTTTAGCCTGTTTTAGACAACGCAAGTGCTGCCCATAGGAAAAGCTGTCTGGTCTGTGCTTTGCATTGGCATGTTTGGATTAGTGCTGTTACCTTATTTTGGCGTTGGGGTGGTGGAAAGTGAACAAGGCGTGTGTATTAAGAGCTGTTTCTGCTCTGGTTTCTGTTTCCCAGGGATATGAAGCTGGATGGTGGACGGCAGTGCCATTCTACTGGAGTGTGTCTGAAAGAGATAATTGGTCTTGAAGGTGTGGAGCTCGGAGCGGACGGGAAGGTGGGGATGATGCAGTTCCTATTCCCTTACGTTTTATGTAATAAGGGAAAAAATGGCTTAACTAATAAATATAAATTGTAACATGCAGCGTAACACAGTAGTTAAAGCCCAGTATGTGCAAACTGTAAATAAGCTTAGCAGAAATTCGGGAGGACTACATGACCTGTCAATACAAACAGCTCTGTCTCCTTGAAATTTGCCTCTGGCAACGTCTGGGTTTGTAAAGATGAATCATGCAGCCTTCCCCTGGCTCTAGCTGGAGATATCACTGCAGAGTCTAGTGTCAGGGCTTGAAGATAATTTCGGATGGGACTTGTAAGCTGTAATTCTGTTTGCTCTCAGTTTTATTTAATAAAATAAATTCTGCTTAGCAGTGTATTTCTCCAAAGAGCAGGAAGACGGTGGGACAAATTTGATGAGTATTTCAAAATCCAAGAGTGCATTCACTCGAATAGAATAAGCAATTATAAATCTTTAGGGCAAGGGACCCTTTTTAAACACATACACAGAGGAGAGGCGAGTTTAGTCATAAATTAAAACCTTTTTTTTGCTGAAAGCCCCGATTTACTTTTTACGATTCGGTTTTACCCAGTCTGCTGTCATATATGGATTTAAAGGCCCTGGGTCAATGCTGCTACACATGGTGTGTGCACCTAACCAGGTGTCAGCCAGACCACAGGCTGTAAATTCCCAAGGACAATCTGTGTGCTTACAAATAAGTGAAAGCTCATGTTTTACTCGGTACCTGTTCTGACCTCCTCATTAAACCAGTCTGGAGTCTGAGACTCTTATTTTCTTCTTCTTCAATATAATGTTGTTTTTGGAAAACAGACCTACGAGAGGCAAGGCGTAGCTTATTCCTGGCCAAGGGTGCAGGCAGAGAATCCGTATGCTCTAAAAATAATTTTGTCACAAGTTATTCATTCACACTTAGTCCACATTGAGAGGTAGTAAGTGATCTCCCACATCCTCTGCTATAAACCGGAGCTCACTTACGACATCACTAAAGCTCTGCCAGACAAAATCCTAACGGAGAAAAATACCAGAGAAAGTGCTTAAAGTTTAACAGCCTCCGAGTGATTTGCCTCTGGCAGCTCTGTGCTGAGAGACCCGCACAGATGACGCTGTGTCAGTAAAGAAGCAGCTGAAGCCTGTTAACAGAGAAGGCCCGCTGGAAAAAAAAGCACCCCAACTGAATTGACAAATTTTTAAATCTGACCCTGGAGTTGGATTTTGTAAATCCAGTGTATTAGAGCTTGGGAGGATGTGTGTGAGTTTGTGGATTTTGTTTGAAGAATTAATGCTTTTGCAAAGGCTTTTTTTTGTTTGCATGGATAAACTGACTGCGCTGAAGCGAACGTAGGTGACTGGTGTTTATTCATCTGTGCCTAACTATTAAATCCAGAAAATCCTCTGCTAATTTGGCTTCCTTTGCTTCCAGTTGGGATGCACCAAAGGCATCGCTGCAGCTGAGCTGGGCTGAGAGTAACTGTCTGTCCGTTCTGACTTTCTTTTTAGACGGTTTCTTACACGCAGTTCCTCTTTCCCACCAATGCTCTGGGAACTCGGAGAAACACGATAGACTCCACCTCATCCTTCTCCCAATTTCGCAATGCAAGCCATCGTAGCCTTTCTTTGGCAAGAGCTAACAGCACCCAGGCGAGCATTGATGCAGGTAACTTCTCAAGAAGCTTGTTGAAATATGCTCGGGTAACCCGGTGATGGACAGTTGCTGTGAAGGATGGACATGAAGCCATTGAATCAGACACATGTCATGTTGTAGCTTCCTTTCTTGCTGAAATGAAGCAAAATACAGTCTCGTGTCGGTGGTGAAACACAGCGCATTCCCTGTTTAGCAAAGCTGGCCTACTGATGATGGAAAGTTAAGTAAACAAGACTGCTGGTTGTATTGACAAGCTCTGATGGCACTCGGCATGCCACCTCCTGTCGCCGGCATTGTTTGTTCCTCCTGCATCAGGCTCATCGTTACCTTCCTTTGCTATGGAAAATTTACAGTGGCAACACTGTAGTCATAAGCTGAAGGTGTAAATCATACTCGTGACCTTTAGGAGGCTGGAAGGGGCTGTGTTTACAAAGCCAGACGCAAAACATAAGCCAAAGCACTATATGCTTGCGATGTTTTGGCACGTTAAATGAAACAAATCAAAACATCTGCACAAACAGATGGAAACTTGTTGCTGGGAATAAAAGTGATCGCGGAGCTTTATATAACTTCATAGTTCTCTGAGCCCTGGCTTCACATTTAACAGGTAATTCATAAGCTGTAGGTGCTCTGTATCTTTCCAGATGTCATTAGTATTGAAATACTTAGTGCTTTCAAGATTTGGAGAAGTCTTTAGACTCTTTCTAAAATCTTGCACGAAGATCATGCTGTACGTTTTCTGTGAACTCGTTTGCCACTTCTGTTGAAGCCCAGAGATTTCTTGATGTAATGATTTCCTATCTTATATTTACCACTGTTTTATAGGTAGCGACCTGGGAGACTTTGTTGAATATGACCCAAATCTTTTAGATGATCCCCAATGGCCATGTGGCAAACATAAGCGGGTTTTAATATTCCCTTCCTATATGGTAAGTGATACGCACAGTTAGGTGCAGCACAGATGAATTTTGGTAACAATCATTTGAAGGTTGAGGTTGCATTTGGCCAAATTTTAAGAAGATTATTATTATTATTATTTTTAATCTACTAATAACGGCTGTTTGGAATGCTTTGTTCTAAATGACAGTTACTAACCAGGACATGTAAAAACAAACTCGTGGAGGTGTTACAAAAGTAAATGCGTTTATTACCCCTGTATTTCATAAATGCTTCAGATGAAAGGCTTGTTCGAACAATGTGTTCATTCTCTCACATTCAGAGGAAGATTTATACTTCCTCTCATTGGCATCTATTGCAAAATAGGAGGATGCCCATTGGGGTTTTTCTGAAGTCATGAAGCTGCATTGTGTCTCGATGCTTATCATTCACTCCTAGGAACAGCACTTTGGTGTCTGGTAGAGCCTTTGTTTCCCAGGTATTTATTTCACCATGGGATAGTCCTTCCTTTAATTGCAGCAATTATGAGCAGAGCCTGTATTTTATTCTCCATGTCCCAACCCATAAACAATACAGACACCTAACTGTTCCTTGGTCTGTCCTTGAACTCAGTGTTTCCTGTGGTGGGAGACTTCTGTAGCCTGTTTTTTTGGTTGCACCAAATCTTTGGTGTGCTATTTTGGCAGGACTGTCACAGTGCTATACATGTTAGGAGGTATCTGTCTGAACTACACATCCAGAATAGTAGTAGGTAGCAGGGGATTTTATTTTTACAAAGTGGTGACCTATTCCTCTAATCAATATACAAGTAGGGTAGGATTAGAAACACTGAGGTCTACAGTGTCATCCATGTCCTCACTTAACTTGGAACAGAAGATAATATTTAAGAAACTGCTAATGTATGTGAAGATACAGTCCTTGTAGGTTCTCTTCTGCCTTCCACCCTGGTCTTTATTTGACAGTAGGGCACTTGGGCGCCTCTTCTCAAAAAATAAATAGATTTCAAGTGTTCCGTGCAGATTGAAGTTTGTCTCCTTGCTGGCAGGAGTGTTCTGCCTCTTGCACAGAGAGGCTTATTTAAGCTCTGAAGCTGTGTTTGTGCTAAGTTTTCAAATGGGAAGTCCAGTATGTCCCTTGCTTACTTTTCAGCCAGTTTTAGGGTTAGCAAGTTATTTTTTGGCTACCACCCCGCGAATTGTCAACCTTTTATGGCAGCTACATCTGGGTGGGCAAATATTTGCTAGGTTTTGATATGGTTATTGTCGTGGAGAGGGAACTGTCTTCCCTCAAAGAGGAAGACATTGTTAACCAGCATCCAAAATTATTATAGCTTTAGCTGTCACGGTTGTGTTTCTAACCTTCCTCAGGCTGCAAAAGCATGCCAGGCAATCCGAGTCCTCTAGGATCATCTGAGATCTTTGACCCCTTTCCAAATTGGTATTGAGGTAGACATGGTTGGCTGAGTCATAATAGGGCAGTCAGGACAGTATCCTCCAAGAGGGAAGGTCTCTGTCCAAGGGCAGGTCTCTTTGATGCCCTTCTTACCCATGTGTGGTTATCCCCAGAGTCTTGAGGGCCATGTCTGTACTTTTATTGCAAAAAGGAGATGACTGGGGATTTCTGCTAGTAGGACTAGATACTTTAAAGGTGAAAACTGGACTTCAAGGGCAATTGTTAAATTCAGTGTCATTGTCTAGAATATATCTGCATTGACAAGCGTCTCCCTGCTTTTTAAATTAGGGGTTAATTTCTGCTGTGTCAGGTAAAATGTCTTATTTGACATTTTTGGGGGAGAGAGGGTTGCCTGAATTTGCCTCCCAGCCTGAGGGTCTGCAGCACTCCTGTCACCCTCTCTGAAAGCAGGCAGTAATCTATGGGCTGAAGGACGGGAAGTGGTGTGTTTCTTTTGGTGGAAATCACAGGCACATGCCAAAAGTTCTCTTGTTCAAGGATTTTTCCTGCCCCTAGTCGAAGCAGCACAGCTTCGCAAGAAACTGAAGAGTGGGTGGTTGTTCTTCAGTGCTTGGCTGAGAGCTCTCACAAGGGGCTGGTGCTTCCTTCAGCCAGGGGCAGAGAGAAAAGGTAGTGCTGGAGCACCCCGGGAGCTTGCAGGTTAAATAGGATTTGGCATGTCGTCAGTCTGTGGGTAATCGGGCTCCTGCTGCATCAGGATGGTGAATATAGGGACATATTGGCTATGTGGGAGGCTTTACTTGCATCCATATTAGACTTTCCTGCCTCAGCTGTCCTTCCCCCTCCCTGCAGCTCACATCAGTGTGAACAGGAGCATAATAGGCTGTAATTTCAAGTCATTTTCTTCCCCAAATATAAAAATCGGCATGTGCAGCAATTAAACCGGATTGCAGCCTGAGGCCAGCGAGAAACCTGTGGGGCTTTTTGCCCGACCGTGCACGGCCATGGCGGCAGTGACGGGCCTCTGCCAAACCACTGTGGAGCAGTAGAGCTGCTGTGCACAGACCGAAACCGGCCTCTGGTCCTAAGTGGAGTGTAGCTGTAATTACTGCCTCTCGCAAGGCCCGGAGCAGCTGAGCGCGGCTCTGATGTCAGCGCCGAACATTTTGTTGTTTGCAGAAAGCTGCAGCTTGTAATTAAAGTTTCGTTACTTGGCCAGCATTTAGTGTAAAGGCTTGGCAGCTGCAAGCCTGTAGATATTCCCCCCCCCGCCTCCTTATTGATGTCAGAGCAATTAATGGGGGCTAGGGGGTGGGGGGAAGATGCGTGAGAGGAACGCAAGCACGTGGCGGTGTGGATGAGCGAGGCTGGATGCTGGGCTGCGGGATAGAGCTGCGTGCACCGACATTGTTACTGGGAGGCTGGCTCACCCTTTGCAGGCCAGGATTTCTCCGTTGGTAAAGCTTGGTTGAGGTCTGTGTGAATGTTGCACCAGGAAATGCTGCGGGCTTTGACCCAAGGTGTAAGACGGACAAAATCTGTGGTCCAGCTTGTATTTTACTCTGAAATACACGGAGTCAGCTCTTGGCATGCAGTGTGTGTCCCCCCGCCGCCATTTTTGTGGAGTTCATCGTCACCGACATTGGCTTTACAGCCTTGTAATTTCACTGAGCTGAATTAGTCCCGACTTGCACAGGATTTTTAACTGCAAGTGCTCAGCTGTTTTCAAGGGGTAGCTGAGCTTCCTCCTTGAAGATAGCTGTGGGGAAGGAGAAATGCTTTCAGTTTTGGTGAAGTTCCTGGCTTGAAAGGGTAATAAACTTCCCCATCGCATTTCTAAAAGAAATACCCGCAAGCAGCCTGTCAGGGGGCGATTCTGAAAAACCACCTTCGATACTTTCCTGGCACAAACTTTACAGCTTCTATTAATTGTTTTAGTCATTTTAAAATACCCTGGAGAAATTACTTCGCTTTGTGTTGTCTTTGTAGGAGAGTCTACAATCTCTGCCGCAATATAAACAGCAAAAGAAAAATTTCATGCTGGGGGGCGGGTAGGAGGAGGGAAACATCGTGTCATGGTTAACAGATGTCTTCCTGGCTGATACTGCTAAAACAGGAATTCTTGCAGATTCTTATGTCTCTCTAGAATAGGAACTTTATCAACCGGACACTGCAATAATTTCTTTGCTGGAGCCTCGTGTCAACCAGCATACGTCCAGCTTGGCCAGTGCCTCCCTGGCCTCCCAGCATCCTCTCCAGCAGAAACAAGCTCTGTCCCTGGAGAAGAAAGCTCATCCAGCAACAGGCGTGAGGCTGACCTCGCCGTTTCTGTTTTCGTTGGTAACACAGGGAGGCAGGAGCATGTTAGCCAAAGCTTTGAGCACAAGAAGAAAAGCCCAGATCAGTAGCATCTTGACTTTGAGCGACCCTTCTGTAATAACATCCCTGCAGTAGTATCCATCTATCCGTGCCCAAGGGATGCACTTGGAAATTGGTTTGGGTACTTAACTACAATTTCATGGCATTGGCTTAATTATGTCAAAATAAATTGACATCTCTACACCACTGATAAAAAAGCACGTTGCCAAAGTCTGCAAGTGCTCTTAGAGGAGGCGTTTGCCAGGACTAGTGTCGAGCACAGCCAGGCTGTGTTATTAAGTATTAGTCCTCCAATCTGATTTTAAAATTAGAACTGCTTGCTGCCCTGGCCGTTTAGTCTAACAAAAGCCCTGCGTGATGATTCGGTCTCTCACCCCCCGCATTCTGCCTTTCACAAGGAGCATCAAGGTCAGGAGTACTCCGCCACAGCCAGCGTCCTTCGGTGCCGTCACCCTATTCTTCAAGCTGCTTCCGTAGCTGTAAATTAAGCATCTGCAGCCTGCTTTTTTATCAGCTGCTGACCTTGTACCCAAAAGCCTCAGGGAGCAGAGGATCACGGTGGTGGCATATAGTCACTCATACTTAAACCCTGTGCTGTATGTATTTGATGCTGCATTTGACTGAGACTACAACCACTGCATATACAGTAACAGTGACGCACTGTATTTATTGAGGATTAGTTCAGTGTGTTAACTGTACAGAACAAACCACCGACCTTCCCTGGGCTTTAATTCCAAGAGGCGGTTTTGAGATTATTTGCTTTGGGAAATTCTGAATCTTTCAGTTTAAAATCCTTGAGCGTTAATAACTTTCTAACAAGTGAGACGTCTTCTTTGACTCTTCCTTTTGCTTTTCTTTGGTGGGCTTTTTAATTATTATCGTTATAATGGAGTCTCTCCCATTTGCCATCACTGTTCTAAGCCTCTGCTCTATTAGGATTTCCCATCTACGCTCATCTTCAGCCGTCAGCATATGCATTAGGTTACTGACAGTTTATAGCTACAGAGCTGCTCACCTCTGGTATAGAGGTAGCCAGGCAGTGCAGTCTCCGGCTGCTTTTCATCTGTTACATGGCTGAGAATTTACCATTCACCTCACAAAAGTCTGTTAAATGTGTCAGTCTTTCGTCTGCTCTCTGTGAAGTAGATTTCTCAGAGGGTACACAATAACACCGGCTGAGGAGAGCCTGTCCTATACCTTTCCTTTTTATTCACCTATTTTAGTCTGATTTTATCCCTCTTAAGCGGGAGATAGAGGCATCCAAGGCCAGATCATCTTTATACTGGTAGCATGCCAAAGTAGGATTTATTTTCAACAATATTTCATCTTGCCAGTCTTCCCAACCATTCCAGGCATCTTCCCTCCTCCCCTATTTATGAAACTATATATACAGCTTTCCTATGAGAAAGCAGCTGCTTGAAAACGCTCGTGAATAACACTCCAGCTAACCTCCAAGTTCAAACCTGCCAGCCGTGCAAGAAGTGTGCAGAGTATGTACGGACTCTGGCCGAGGCGTTCATCGTGTTGTCCAGGCGTCTGTCATCTGCCATATATCAAGCCTTTCGTTTGTCTTCTGCAACTTCCACCGTGAAACTAACACACACACACACAGACAGATTTGTGTACAGGGAACAGGAGCAGAGCTCGCCAAGGAGTGTTGCGTGTTTTGTGCACATTAAGCTGTGAGAAATAAGACAGACGTTTCTGGGTGGCAGAAATTACAAACATGCGAGACTGGAGTACGAGAGAGACAGTTTGGTAGTTCCCAGTGCCTTGTGTCTGACGGCTCTGGGAGTGCAGAGTGCCTGCCTGGTAGGGAATAACACTGCTTATAAGAAAACATGTTCGGGTAGAGAAGTGCTGTGCTCTTTCTAGGGAAATATTTACGAGCCCTTTGTAAAATGTGGGGTGTCGGTGTTGAACAGTGCTTCTACATTGGCAATACCAGAATTGTTCCAGGCAGACAGAAATCCATGCCATTTACAGCCATGTCTTCTCAACACGACAGTTTCGTTTGGGACTGACAGGCAGCTCCAACGCACCACAGTGGTGTTAAACAGAGAAGAGAGGTGTAAACTGAGCAGAGACCAGGTGGTGAAGGGTGACGTTAGGTTGGAGATGTCCCATGACAGATCCCAGCTGGTCCTTGTGGGTCGCTAGGACACCCCAGAGGTTTTCCTCCGCTCCATCCCTCATGGGCAGGGGCAGCAGTGAGGGTTGCTACTCAGTGCCAAGCCACTCATGGGATGCAGGAGGTTGGCAGGAATGGGGTTGGGGACTGGGATTTTTACATAGTCTCATGCGTGCTGTACCGCAAGAGTAGTGCCTGGGTGCCCGGTCAGAAACAGAAGGGGTAGCCAGTTTGGTCACTCAGCAAATATTAATTCAGCATTGTTTTTAAATTCCCTGTCATCAGCTTTATTTTTTAAAAAATTGTTTTATTTATTTACTGACTCATTCATTCTGTCTGCCTCTCTGGTGCACGGCGTCCCCCATGTACATGTATTTCTATAGGCACTGGCCAGGCAAACCACACCACACTGCTGAGAAAAGGCTGGGCTTCTGTGGCAGCTATGAGAAAAGAATCAGGGCTGAGGAGTGGAGGGGGGTAAAAGTAAAACCCAGAAGTTGCACAATTCCTTTTCCTAAGAATAAGGGCAGTTAGTCGAGCTCTCCAGCATGGCATTGACAAGATGAGACAGCTGCCTTAGAGCCAGTGTGTTCAAACATGCTGCTGTTATCCTGTTACATGAATCAAAACCAGCACACACCAGCTTTCATCTGGATTTCATTATTGTGATTTATATCATAGAGACTGTTGTCTCGCAGGAAGCAACAGTATTCAAACTGGGGGAGTGAGGGGTGGGGGGAGATTCTTATCAACAGGACAAAATTGACAAACCTGTTTAAAAATAACCCTACCTCCTTAACATTTTCAGTTTTAAGCTGTCTGCTTATTAAGCCTCTGAGTGCTTTGCTTTAAAGTAAATCTCTCTCTCAAAAAAAAAGGAGCTTTCTCCTAAAAAGAATTTAAATGAATTCTGGCAAATCTCCCACGGGCTGGAAGAGTCCCAGGTAAAACAGATGGTGCCTGCAGAGCGGCCGTGGGGAAAGGTGCACCACGGGTGGCTGCTGCTGCTGCTGTGTGGCAGACTCCCCCTCTGCACAGCCCCCCGGCACTGGGGTCACCCCAGCTCTACCTGTTGGAGGTGAAAGCAGCTGCAGCTTGCTGTCTGACATTACTTCTGTGCAGCCCTTCAGTGTAGTCTGGAGGATGGTCGGGCCTCTCTCCGCTGCTGTGCCCGTTCTGCTGCAAAGTTGTTGCTGTCATGGGTACGAGGTTTGTGAGGGATCATGTCCTCCTCTGTGCAGGGGAAGGTGATCACCTAGAGAGAGCCAAAGGCAAGTCTGACAGGAAAAAAAAAGGTGATTCTTTGCAGGGAGGTAATTAAAATAAAAACAAGGAGCTCGGTGGTCAAGGAGAGCAAGCAGTGGGCAGTTGGGTTTGCAGTGAGGCGTGAAATAAGGTATCACCTAGTGGTGCACAGTAGCACTGTGTAGCTCACTCTTTCTAGGATTGCCCAAGACAACCAAAAGCCCCCGGTAGTAACTAAACCCATCTTTGGGTTGATTTGCAAGTAAACTTAATGTGCTCAGTAGCTACTGAGTTGGTAAGAGCAGCATGGACCGATGTTTCTGTACTTTGAGTAGGAGGTGGCAGTGGTGTAAATAAAGTTATGTGACTTGTTTCAGTAGTCCTTTCATGGCAGTACTAAGAGGAACCCTTTTAATAACACATAAATTTACCAGTGTATCTGTGTGTTGGAAGCACCCAACTTGCCAGTAGTGCTCTGGCAGTAAAACCCAGGAGCCAGGCAGGCAGCAACATCCTGGGACACAGGGGGAAATGGCCAGCCTCTTTTCAGTTGTCTGTAGAGACAGGACAAGGGGCAGTGGCTTCAAGTTGGAGCACAGGAAGTTCTGCACCAATATGAAGAACTTTTTCACAGTGAGGGTGACAGAGCCCTGGGACAGGCTGCCCAGGGTGGGGTGTGGAGTCAGTCACCTTCTCTGGAGATACTCAAGATCTGTCTGGATGCCTACCTATGCAACCTGTCCTAGGGAACCTGCTTTGGCAGGGGCGTTGGACCCAGTGATCTCTTGAGGTCCCTTCCAACCCCCACAATTCTGTGATTCTGTGAAAGGAGAGTAGTAGTTGGTGTATCTTTATTCTTCTGCTTTGGAGGGCTGAGCCCTTTTGGGTGAGATGGATCACATGAGAAGCAGTGGGTGACGAGCTGTGGCATACAACCTTCCAGCCTCAGCAAGGTTAAAACCAGACAGACCCACTTACTCAGTCAAAGCCTTTCCCTCTGACCCTGGGTAGGACAAGGTTTCTCCTCCTCCCTGTCTTTTTTCTCTCTTCCTTTTATTCAGAGACAGTAGCATGTCTCCTGCCTCGGCGTCAAGGCAGCCTATGAATTTTTAACCTTGATGGCACTGCAGCATCGGCTCGGAGCTGATAGCTCATCCGTATGCATGTGCAGGGTAGCAGGGCTGACTGAAGAGGGTTGATGTGGCTTTCTCCTTCCTGATGACTTCTTACAACTGGCAGCTTTCCATAATAGAACTGGATTTCCTTAATAAATAATCTCCTTTACCAAGTGAAGTTTGGTCTGGTGCTTAGCACGTAATTGTGTGGCGGGGGCTCACAAACATGGACACGTAGGATGACAGCGGGCAGCTGGTGTGCGTGAAATGCCCAGCAGAATTACCTACCAGTTTATCTGGGCAGATGATGCATCTCACTCTGACAGTCACATAGCCAAATGGCTCACATTTTAAAAGGTGTGTATGATTGTAACAACACCCCATGGCAAGAAGCTGTCCTTTTCCCCTCTCTTACTACCGTGTGTTTACCTCAAATACTTCTGTGCGCTGTTCAGGGTAAACGTGCGCTCTGCTTTCTTATAACCTCCGATAATTATCCATGGCTTCAGTACTCTATCTCCTAAATAGATGTGTGTTTTACTCCCTTTCATGCTCATTCCAGATCCAGCCAAGAACACAATGGGCTGACAAGTTGTCCAGTCACTCTCTAGACTCATTGCACTCTCTCCTGTCCCAAGCACTTCCATATACCATTTTAATTAGTGAAAAAACCCAACCCCATGAGCATATCCAGTCGATCTTTTTGGCTGATCTAGATTCCTGTGAGGATATAATACAGTGACGTTCCATGTTTTGCATAGAATCATAGAATGCTTTGGGTTGGAAAGGACCTTCAAGCCCATCTAGTTCCAACCCCCCTGCCCTGGGCAGGGACACCCTCCACCAGACCAGGTTGCCCAAAGCCCCATCCAACCTTGGGCTTGAACACTGCCAGGGGAGGGGGCAGCCACAGCTTCTCTGGGCAGCCTGTGCCAGGGCCTCACCTCCCTCAGATTAAAGAATTTATTCCTAACAGCTAACCTAAACCTGCCCCCTTTCCGGTTGAAGCCCTTGTCCTGCCACTGCACTCCCATTTGAACAGTCCCTCTCCCACTGTCCTGTAGGACCCCTGTAAGTATTGGTAGGCCGTAATTAGGTCACCCTGGAGCCTTCTGTTCTCCAGGCTGAACAAGCCCAACTCCACCTCTTACTGGTTTACTGTTAACAGTCCTTTGCTGTAATATAGGTTAATCATAAACAGAAATTAGAAAAGAAAAAAATTCTTCTACTGGAAGAAGGCAGTGCACTGCAGACAGCTGCTCTCCCACACCCCATGCTTGAAGCTGGCCAGGAGCTGGGTGCCTGGGGACCAGATTGTCCCTTGGGCTGCCCAAGCTGGGGCTCTTCTCTGCTTCTGTCCAAGGGGTGGAGCAGCCAAAGCCAGGAAGAATCACAGAACAGTAGGGGTTGGAAGGGACCTCTGTAGATCATCTAGTCCACCCCCCCCACTAAAGCAGGATCACTTCCAGGCAAATTTTGAATATCTCCAGAGAAAGAGATTCCGTAACTGTTCTGGGCAGCCTGTCCCAGGGCTCTGTCACCCTTAGAGTGAAGAAGTTTTTCCTCATGTTCAGGTGGAACTTCCTGCATTCCAGTTTGTACCCATTGCCTTTTGGCACCACTGAGAAAAGACTGACCCCATCCTCCCGACACCCACCCATCAAGTATTTATAAGCATTAATAAGATCCACCCTCAGTCTTCTAGGCTAAAAAGTCCAAAGTTCCTCAGCCTCTCTTCATAAGATAGATGTTGTTGGCCCCTAATCATCTTTGTAGCCCTTTTTTGTACCCTTTCCAGTAGCATCCTGTCCCTCTTGAACTGGGGAGCCCAGAACTGCACAGAAGATTCCAGGTGAGGCCTCACCAGGGCAGAGTAGAGGAGGAGGGTAGCATCCCTCAACCTGCTGGCCACACTTTCCTGGATACACCCCAGGATGCCGTTGGCTTTTTTGGCCACGAGGTCACATTGTTGGCTCGTGGGTAACCTGTTGTTCACCAGGACCCCCAGGTCTTTTTCCACAGTGCTGCTTTCCAGCAGGTCAGCCCCTAACCTGTACTGGTGCCTGGGGTTACTTCTCCCAAGGTGCAGGACCCTGCACTTGCCCTTGTTGAATTTCATAAGATCACCTTCTGAGAACTGGCACATCCACAACGTGAAGGTTTGGTTTGGTTTTCAGCTGATAGATTTTGGCCAGGTGTGTGGTGACAGAGGGTTTGGGTGAAACGCTTTCCAAATGAAGGCTGAGGGCATGAGAGAAGCGCCGTACACCCACAGACGTGAGCGCTCTCATTGTAGTACAGACCGGGAAGACCGTCATGACAGAAAGGAACAGCAAGCTCATTGTAAAGGAGGTAGACTCTACACTTTGAATGTTGTCCTTACTCAGGGTTTCTGTCCACTTACTGTCTAACTTAGGACAGCATTGCTAGATCTTGCACACTACTGAGTGACCTGCCGTGTTGGCTGAATAGCTCTTCTATCACAGATGTCTGCTGTGGCAGTGGAGAATTTGTTCCAGCAGGTTCTCTGAAGAATCAGTTTTGAGAGAAACTCACAATATATCTCAGAACAGCATGGAAATGTGCACACAAAATCTGGTCACCAAATCAGTTATTGTGATGATTTTTTTGGGTGGTTGTTTAACAAGACTTCTCAGCTGAGCTTTATCCACCCACATTTAGTGATACTTGGAGGATCCTAACAAGGTATGTGTTGTTCAGGGCTCATGCTGAACAGTTGTTTCAGATTTTGCATTGCTTTTTCTGACAGAGCAGTCATGGACAGATTTTTTCCCTTACTTCAGACTTAATTTTCCCCTCTGCTGAAAGAATTTAGACCAACTGGCACTTGTGTGGTATTCCTTGCTTTCGGGAATCGAGTGATCTTTTGTTACCAGCTAAAAGAGCAATTCTCCCTTGACCTTGTGTTCCAGACCACAGTCATAGACTACGTGAAGCCATCAGATCTCAAGAAGGACATGAATGAGACCTTTAAGGAGAAGTTCCCTCACATCAAGTTAACCCTCAGTAAAATCAGAAGGTACGTTGCAAAGCTGGGTCAGGCTGCAACGTGAGGCAGCTGTCTCAAGTTTCAGTGCAATTGCTGCTGAACAGGAGGGGAAGCACAGCACTGATCTTCCAGGAGCCGTAGCTGTCAGAGGTGCAGGATAAGTCAGGTGGTTGCTTTGATTAGCGGGCTGAGTAAACAAGATAGGGGAATGTGCAAACACCCACCCACTGGGTGTCAAACATGGCATCTGATGGGATGAGGATGTGAGCTGGGCACACACCATACTAAGACATCCAGAAAAATAACTCAGCAGAACCTCTATGCTCATGGCCCTTAGCTTAAAAAGAGACTGCCTTGTCTGGAGAGCACGGCCAGAAGTTCTCAAGCTTCACAGCAACGTTGTAGTATTCCATCATCATTTCCAGTGTAGCTGGCTAGACATACTGCTTCACTGAAGTAACGATCATTTCATTTGACTGAAGTGGCCAGAAGGATACTGAGCCGTGTTGCTGTGTAACCAGACAATTCTGCAGTACATGGAAATACTGTCGGTTGGGATTTGACCAACCATGACCAGCAGCAAAGCTGCACATCGAGCACAGGGAATCAAGCTGCTGTTACTAAATAAATTGCCAGCAGCTTAAAACCTTTGATGAAATAACTGTGACTAAAAATGGCGAAGCTTCTCTCTTGGTTTTATAGTTTAACACAGCTGTCTACTGGGGGCAGTGAGGTGGAAGAGTGAGGTCAAAATGTGCTGTGGAAATACGTCGCCAAAACAGATCATAGAGGTATCTGCTCAGTAAATGATTTCCATTTCCCCTCCATTTGACTAAGCAGGAATCTCTGAAAGGCTGACCCTTAGGGTGGGATAAGAAATGCTTTAACACACAGTTCACAGCGTTCTTGTCTGGTCTCTACTCAGCTTGAAGAGAGAAATGCGCAAGCTTGCTCAAGAAGAATGTGGTTTTGAAGAACCCACGGTGGCCATGGCCTTTGTCTACTTTGAGAAGCTCGCTCTCAAGGGGAAGCTGAACAAGCAGAATAGAAAGCTTTGTGCTGGAGCCTGTGTTCTTTTAGCAGCCAAAATTGGCAGTGACCTCAGAAAACATGAAGTCAAGCATCTTATTGACGTACGTATCCATAGGTTTCCAGTGTCCCTTCAACATGAAGTGCCCGTGCGTTCTACGCAAGTCTGCTTATCATGTGCTTCTCTAGGTTTCCAGCTGTACAGCCAGCTAAATACCTGGTTTTCTTAAGCATTTATGTGGACGTAGTAGTGATCAATGGCACTGAAGAGGGGTGGGAAGCTCATATGATGTGACTGAACATCCTGGTGTCAGATACTGTAAGGCCAGAGAGGTATCTGACCACCATTCTGTTGATACCAGTCAAAATGTTAACCCTCAGGGAATTCATTTTGCTCTTAATTATGTGTTCAAGAGTGTCTATAAGGACTACACTTTGAGAGGTGAATGCAGATACTAATTTCAGAAGGAGTCTACTGAACTACCAAGTTTGTATTTCTTTCGTCGAGTTAAACTTTTGGGCAAGCAAACCTGAAGAAATGCTCCCATTAGAACACCTCACCCCAACTGTTCTTTTGTAGAGTAGAGTAAGGTGTTTGGTCATCCAGCCACTCCATATGAAAGAGTTAACAGAGGGGAGTGTTATTCCATAGTCCGTTTGCCAGCACAAGATACCAATCTGATTTAATGCTAGAGAAAGTTAGGGCAAGCAGCTGGGAACCCAGCTACAACCAGCTCAGTTCAAGACCAGTGGAAGCTTGGTTATGGGGCTGAACTGGACTCATGCCCTTCTGCTGCAGTCACAGAACTGGGTTGACGGTCAGTTTGGTAGCAGTCCCTCTGAATAACCAGACCAAAAAAAAATCAACCCAGTGGGAGCTGGAAGATATGGCCTCTCCTGCTATCCTGAAACATTGGTCCATTCTTAAGAGACTTTGAGCTTTTCAGTAGACCCAGTGAGCAGAGAAGTAGTACACCAGGGAGATGATAAGAAGAGAACAGGGGCTGGGGGGATATCCCTGAACAGCTGGTTGCCTGTTTGTAGCTTCTAAATCCATTGAAAACAGCAGAGCAGATGGGAGGTTTAGTACATTACAGCAGAAAGCCAGCTATGAAACCCATCTCGTCCCTCTTGAGGATAGTAGCTTCTATTACTGTTTTTATGGTTGTTGCAGATGACACTTTCTGCCTCAGAGGTATTAAGATCAAGTGTATCTAAATCTGTCAGAATTCATTTCCCCAACAGGGTGTTGTAACGCAGCCTAATGCCAAATGGAAAATTAGTGATTCCAGGCAGCACAGGAAGTTTGAGGGTGGTTATGAGGCACGTGTCCTCCATTACACTAGTGATTCCGGGGTTTCCGTGAAGCCAGGAGATTCCTCTTCCTGCAGTGATTGTTAGAAGATGTATCTGCTGGAGCTGGAATGAATGGAATGGCAAACAAGTCAGAAATAGCCTGGCTGGCTGAGCTTTGGGAGCTCACCCTCACAATAAGGAATCAGTACATCCTGCTCTCATTTTCTCAACCTGGAGCCAGTCAGGTCCATCAGAGCAGAGCTTTCACGGCAGCAGCACGCATGTTATGAACAATGTAGTCTGTAAGGGAGCACTAGAATGTGGAATCCTCGTTCACAAAGGCTTTTCCTTTCTTTTTCCCCCTCTGTCATGGCAGAAACTGGAAGAGAAGTTCCGGCTGAACAGGCGAGAGCTGATCGCCTTCGAGTTCCCGGTGCTGGTCGCCTTGGAGTTTGCTCTCCACCTTCCCGAGCACGAAGTGATGCCGCACTACAGACGCTTGGTGCAGAACTCCTAGCGCTGGCTGCCCTGCGGGGAAGGGGCTCCCGACTGTTCCCGCCTGGCTCTCCTGAGCCGCAGTTACTACTGGAAATGCAAATCAGACTCCTGACACTTCACACTCACTCCCCAAAACAGTGTTTCCGGCGGCATATGGGAAACACCACGACAACGTAAAGACTCGCAGCTTTGACACGTTTACGTTGCGTTACTTTCCCCAAGCAGGTGAAGACGGAGCTGTTGGTCAGTGGCCAATGTGCTGAAACTGGGTGGTGACTGACCCTACCTGTGGGGAACTGCAGCTGTCAAAAGTAGGCAAAAAATTGGAAGGGCAGCCTCCACGACCACCCCTCTCTCCATCACACAAACCCTGGAAGCCCACGCCCCAGTGCATTCTCATAGCGCTTTTTCTACAGACCTGCTGCAACTTCCCGAGAGGACTTCTTAACCCTGAAAAAAGCTTTTACAGAGGATATCTTCACTGTGTCAAAAAGAATGTGCCAATCTATTTTTGTATCAGCAATTGAAAGTGCACTTTTTCCTGTGGGGTGTTTGTGCGTGTATCCGTGTGTGTGTGCGCGCGCGCGTGCGACGCCGAACTGATCTCAGTCCAGGTGGTTGGCTTAGCTGTTTCCGAGTGTATCAGTTACCGATGGCGAAGATCAAGGTGACCTTACGTGTTTACTTCTTGAAAAACATAACTACTGGAAAAGTGGTAAATGGGATCATTTTTGGACACTTGGGTTTGGTTTGGTTTTTTTTTTAAATTCTCTTTCCAACATTGTACCTTTGAAAGGATTACACTACTACTACTACTATTACTACTACTACTTCTACTACTACAAGAGAAGGATCAGCAACTGACCTTGAGTTTTCAGTCATGTTTGTGATAATGATGAAAGCATTGGTATGAGATTTCCATGTCATGTTTTTTAAAAATATCTTGTGTTAAGCCACATGCATATTTTTAACCTTCGCACTTTTCCCACTGTGGAGATGGTTAGACTTGCACTCTGTAGTGTTGTATTTCTGTGCTCTATGTTAGAGTGCGTAATAAGCACATTTATTGTGCTGTATCTTAAAACAGTGTTTTATTAAAAATAAAATTAAAAGAATAAATAATAAGAGTAGGGCTCAGCAGTATAACAGGTGTCTTAAGGCTCCAACAGCAGGGCCATCAGCAGTTTTTGGTTTTTAAACTAGAATTGACTGTGCAAAACATAAAAATCAGTGCCCACAGAAGTTAAAAGGTCCAGTTCCTTTAGACATTTCAGTACTGGAGTTTTACAGTAAAACTTTCTTGCAGCTTCCCTGGTTCTGACTGGACACCCAGACAGCTGGAGGGTTTCAGCCAGGCTCCCGATGCTACATACACCCTAAGCTGGCGCCATGCTTAGGGATGCCGTTCAGTTGTTGTTATCATCCCATGGGATTGATGACCCCTCTGTCCGATCTTCTCCCGTGCTGGTTCACTTAACAAGCCTTGCCCTCGACATGCCCCACACGGATCCAGTCAAGTCAAATACTTACCCTGTTTATAAAAGAATAATAAAAATATCTCAAGCATGAGATTGTAGCTGAAGCCTTACCTCTCTTAAGTTTGGGAGTGCTTGCTCAGAGTACGGAAAGGGCTTGTGAGCAGAGCATAGAGAGGTGGGACATAGCAGAGGATGTAAACACACTAACGCTTCCTTTCTTTCACTCTTCCTTTAATCAGTTTTATTCTTTCCTTAAGTTAGGCCAGGAAACATCCAGTTTCTTTACCAGCTTTGACTCCTTTAAATTCTAGTATGGAAAACGCCTGCGTATGATTGCTCTGTAGGATCTGGAAAGGTTACATGTGTCAAAAAAAACCCAAATGGGAATTTGATGCTCTTGCTCTCCCTCCATTTTAAGGGGGAGGGTGCCTGTGCTAGCTTACAGTTGTTCTTAATACTTACCTAATTACTGATGAGATACATTCCAACAGGATTGGGGAGGAGGGGGTAAAGAGAAAAGCGTGCACTTAACCTCCCCAGTGCAACGCCTCATGCTGCTGCAACCCATGCATCACTTGGCCAGCTGCGGAGTGAGGGGAGGGAGGCCCTCGCTGACACTCCTGCTCCCACTTTCTCCTCCTCCCAGCCCCCAAGCAGCCAAGGAACAGAAGCACCAAGAGTCTGGAGCGTGCCTAACGCCTGTGGCTGCCCTCATGGTTTATTCAACCCAAAATGGCGGCGTAGCATTGACCTAGAAGCCAGAAGGGTCTGCAGGTCTGCCAGGAGGCCTCCCGTCCTCAGCTGCATCCCTTCCCACTCAAATCCTGTATATACATTCAAGATTCTCTTCTGAGCACAGAGATCTGTTTCTAATAGTGACCACTCAAGGCTAAGCAGAAGCTTTACCTTTCCCTCAAGGCTTCTGCCTTTTGCTTTTGAGTCTGATTTTTTTTAATTTTTTTTTTTTTTTAAATGTTGCTTTATAGTATTGCAGGGAAAAAGCAAATTGTGATTGCAAGATGCAGACTAAAGAATGACAGTCTTACAGTAGTCTTTAGAGACGCTATTGAATCACGCTGTCACATCTTTTGTCTTCTATGCTGCTACCCAACCCTGATCTACAGTTTACACAGATTTCTGGGAAGAAATCTGATTGCTGGAGGCTTCCTGCTTTTTGTCGTTGTTATTCTTGTTGTTTTGGGGGCGGGAAAGGGTTTCAGAGTGATGCTCAGTTACAGTCTGAATGTGGAATAAACACTTAAGATGGTGATGATGTTGCACTGTTCACTTAGGAACGTATACAAAGCCATATGATGCTAGATCTTGGAGCACAAATCTTGGTCAGTACAATTATGGTTAGGACAAAGGGCAGGATTTGCCCCCCCCCCATTTCTCCTCAACCCTGGTAAAATTCAGGCTGAAGTGATAGAGGAAACCTGTACCAAACAAAAAAAAAACATATTGATTGTTTGCCTTTGTCTTAGATGGTAATGAGTGTTGATTTACAAATGATTTTAGGTTCAACTTTCAATAGATTGGGAAAATAATCCATTCCATATCACTTGTTCTGTTTTGAAATTCTCTACCGTACACTCTACCATGCAGAGTTTATTCCTTTTCTAAAAAAACAAATAAAAGTTTAAAAAAAGAAAACAAATTTGAAAAACCCAGACTCTTTTCCACCAGTGACAGTGTGTAAAGTTACTTCTTTCCCTCATCTGTATGTATCAAGTGGTTTCAGTGTTGCCTTTCTCTGGGACATAAAGCTGCTAGTTGGTAAGATGGTGATGGGTTTGCCTGAGGGCCCTTGCCTTCTCCTGGTGTGCGTCTGCCTGCCAAGCCCCCACATCCTCCAGACAAGATCTTCACCACCTTCTTCTGAGGCCATTGGGTTTTTTGGTGGGGTGATTTTGGTTTCTTCATTTTGGCAGCAGCTTCTGGAGCCCCTGGGCCCTTGTTCTCTCAGTCCAAACCCTCGGTGTGCAAAAGAACGAGGCCCAAGCAGGCTCAGTGACCTGTAGAATTTGGGATCCATCACTTCAGTTTAGTCCAGGTGGTAGTAAAAATTACAGCTGGCCCCCATAGCTGCAGTTCACAAGCAGCTGCTTCTGCTTGGGAGGGTGAAAGTTTAATTTTGGACATTGACATTCGCACACACCCCCAGTTAAACACACTCCTACTGGCTTTCGGGTTATTTTCTTCCACACCTGACACCCCCTAAACCCCAATATCTTGCTAGGCCAGGTGGTCTTGCCAAACTGCACCCATTTTTTGTGCATTTTCAGTCATTCCACATTGATAAAGGTGTGGCTCCCTACCTCCACCCACCACTGGGTTCTCTAAGGACTGTCAGCTGTGAGGTCTGTTTGTGGCAGTGTGAGCATCAGCTGGATTTACACAGATCCCAGACTATATAAATATACAGATGCCCCCCCCCTTTAGTAATCACTTTCCAAAACTACTCAGAATGACTTCTTTGGGATAGTAGGTAACATCTTTCAATGATACAACTTCAGCTAATCGTTCCAGCCTCATCGTGTGGAGCCCACGGCGTAAGCCTTCCCTGGAAGCACTGAGTAGTTTGTTGGGAGATGATAGCACCTTCCCACGACGCTAAAGGGTTTTGGCACCAGGCCCCACATTAAACACTTGAAACAAAAAAAAAAAAAAAGAAGGTAAAGGCAGTTTGATGAAGTGAGAGACTGAGCAATCACAGCAACGATGCCAACACCACTAACTTGAGGCTGAAATCTCTCCCAAATTGCACCTTTGGGGAAGGGGGAAAGAGTGTGGGAGGTGGATTTGAGCTTAATTTGTTTATCTTCTATTTTAAACTTTGTAGTGAAGGGGAAAAAAAAATGAGGAAAAGGAAACTTGAGGTGCATCCCTCCAAAGAAACAGGCACACTAGCACAAAGGTCCTTCTGAAGCCCGAAACCTTGTTCCTTCCCACCGCCTTCACTGTGAGCCCACGCAGACACGGATGCCCTGGCTGGGCTTGTTCAGCCTAGAGATGAGAAGGCTGCGGGGGCACCACATTGCAGCCTTCCAGTACCTGAAGGGAGCATACAAACAGGAGAGGAATCAGCTTTTTAAAAGGGTAGATAATGGCAGGACAAGGGGGGATGGATTAAAAGTAAAGGAAGGAAGGTTTATATTAGATATTAGGGGGCAGTTTTTTACAGAAAGAGTGGTGAGGTGCTGGAACAGGCTGCCCAGAGAGGTGGTGGATGCCCCATCCCTGGAGGTGTTCAAGGCCAGGTTGGATGGGGCCCTGGGCAACCTTGTGTAGATCCAGGCCTGTAGATTGGTGGCCCTGCCTGTGGCAGGGGCCTTGGAACTCTGTGATCCTTCGGGTCCCTTCCAACCCAGACCATTCTCTGATTCTATGATTCTATCCAGGTCTGGAGCGTACTGGTCCAGGTGAGCTCGCAGGAAAGCTTTTTGATCACTATAAACTAAAAAATTTCCTTGCCCAGGACTCTATGCCAAACACCAGGACCTAGAGGGAGAGAAGCAATGGTTCTAATCTGCTCCTGGGAAAGTGCAGGCGTTGTGGTCCTGGAAAATGGCCTGTATACCTTCAAAGCAAGGCAGGGAGGTCCAAGAAGTTCTGCTGACTTGAGCAGCAAACAGTTCCTTTGTTTAGCGAGATCTAAATACTGGTTACTATCAGAAGTTTACCCTTTCCGTGCATTCCTCTAGCCTGTCATGCAACCCTTTCCATAATCCTGCTGAACATCTCAAACAGGCTAGGAAACTTGCCTCTGCTGCACTGTTGAGAGAGATGCTCCAGGACTTTATTCCTCAGATTAGAAGCCTTCCAATCTGCAGGCAAATTTCAATGGTGATTAATTGGTAAGTTTTTTTAAACTGGGGTCAGTATTTC
This sequence comes from Zapornia atra, assembly GCA_013400835.1. Lineage (NCBI taxonomy): Eukaryota > Metazoa > Chordata > Aves > Gruiformes > Rallidae > Zapornia > Zapornia atra. Next base: position 246,574 of record VZTU01034134.1, on the reverse strand, counting down.
ATCTAACCCAAAATGGAAATATTTCCCCACGGGAACTATGGGGTTGGCGAGTCCTCAGTGGCATCAGATATTCCTAAGGAAGGTATTTAGTTAGACAGGATACTAAAAGGAGAAAGGAGAAGCAAAAAGAATCCTCTTTCAAGAGCTTCAAGGTGCAGGCAAGTGTTGCCTTGGCTAACATCAGTGAGTATGTCCATCAAGGAAGAAGCTGTGCAAGCCAGATTTCCAGAACCACTGACACAAAGCCTAAATTTATCCCATTTTCAATTCCCCAGCATCAATGAGCAAGCCTTTATACTCTTCTCTCCCTCCCAACAAACACAGGCAGGAAGGGCACATTTCCCTCTTCCCCATTGCCTTACCCTACCAACAGCTGGAAGGTTTTTACTCTGAGAATTGACTGGGCTTACAAACCAGTATTAAATCCTCTGTGTTCACTGGTTTACTGGGAAAGGCTTTATTCATTGATTCAGTAGAGGGAATATCATTGATTTACTTTCAGCTTTTAGATCAAGCTTCAGACAAGCTTTTCTTCAGCACCTGTAGAGGATGGAGCCTTACAGCAGGGATGTTTGGAGACATCTAGACTACCTGAAGCCACCTGCTTCTCCTCTGTTGCCACACCAATTGTTCACACTGCCTGCACAGCTGCACTGTGCTGGGTATTTGCAAAGGACAAAGGCATCATGTCGCAGCACTAGAATGGCAGTCGCAACATCAGCTCCTAGTTGCTCATACCAGAAGTGTCCCCATACTGGTCCCTAAATTTCTCTTTGCACATTAGGAAGTCCTAGGACCACAAAGGTCTCAGCTCGTTCTCCTTCACTCAGCCTTCACCAATCATCCCAGACACACAAATGAAAATAAAAAAGCAGGTAAGATGGCCCATCTCAACATCCTTCTAGAATGCTTCAAACCAAAGCAAGAGATGCATCACATGCTGCTCTGCTCTCCCCTTGCAAGGAGCTCAGGCAGCTTCCCTGGGTTAGTAAAGCTGCACACTTGTCACAGCTTCCTCTATCCTTCCACACATTGGCGTTGCCTTGGCTGAAGAGCCCCTCTGGATGGGGAGGGAAGATAACACACCAGGAACAGGCTCAGGATTGCAGAGCTGAACAGCCTGGCGTGCTGCGGGGTGGGGGGATTATAAATATGCAGAAAACAATGTGAGTCTCTCATTTCCAGCAGTATTGTCTGCTGGCAACAGAAGAAACCCAATTGTAATTTGTTGTTGTTTAAAAAGATAAAAACCTAATGTAGAAATGTAGCTATAAAGTTTGGGTTTAAAAAAAAAAAAGGATAAAAGTCTGTTTTTAAACTGCTCTCATCCCACTCAGAACAAAACTGACTGAATTGCCACCATCCAGCTTGGATTAATGGTCTAGATCATGCTGTTTCCCATGTCCCTCCCTGCTTGCTGGTAGCTGGATGTCCCTTCAGAGTAATGACTGTACAATCACCCTAACCAGAGGCCTGAACCCCAGACACCTTCCTCAAATGCTCCTACTGCTGTGTGTGAGCGCACAGCCTGTGAGGCAATCAACTCCTGTCAATCAAACTGCCACACACAATCCTTCTCAATCGGGAAAGCTGTTAGCTCTCTGTCTGCAGGGCAGGGCAGGACCGCACGGTGGGCCTGGTTCCCACCCATATACATTGGCTACCTCTTGGTTGCATGTCGGGGTAAGACCCCACTGAGCACTCACCCACCACCCATCCAGCTTTCCTTAGAAAGGAAACGCTCAGCACTGGCAAGAAGGGGTGCAAGGGGTCATATCTGCCCACGTAAGCATCCCTAGAGAAAAAGGGAGAATCGAGGCATGTTAAAGACATGCCCAGCTAAAGAGAGGAGAATCGAAGCAATGACTACCCACTCATCATCACTGTGTTCATCTTCCTCTTTATCAATCTTCATCTTTTCTTAAGAAAAGGAGCTCTTCTCTCACCAGCTGTGAGAGGACTGAAAGGGTACCGAACAGGATGGTTGAAAGACAAGCAGTAACAATCTTCTTTCAGCCTTCAAGATTGAAAGTCCAAAGGTGAGCCATTCAAAGAGCACTAGGTCTGTGCTCTGACCTGCCATGAGGCAACCCGCAAACTAACTGCACCATAGCTCCTCATGGAGCACAAGCATGTTAAAGAACCTTCTAAGCATGATTTAGACATTTAAGATGGACAAAGTCCAACAGTTTCAAACACCAGTAGGTTGTTTCAATCTCAGTCTCTTCTAGTTGCAAGCATTTTTTCTTAGCCAAAACCAGCCCAACACAAGCTTATAAAGCAATCCCAGGACATTTAAGGGCCCATCTTTCAAAAGCACAGAGCACTTTTGAAAGCTCAACAATTAATGCCACCTTCTGGAGCGACATCTTCCCAGCTATCTTGAAACATCCCCCCGTGATCAGCAGAGACTGGATGCCAATCAGCTTCTGTGGGCAAAGATTACATTCCATGCAAAGCCAACACCAGAATTGCAAAGTGCTCATCTCCCATGACAGCCCAAGAGGTTCATTAATGTTTTCTGAATCCAAGACTCCTCAAGCTGTCATCTGCCTTCTACAGGGCGCCCTGTAGATCATCTTTTTTCTGTAAAGGTTGGAATTGAATTAAGACAACAACCTACATAGAAGAAAAATAAAATAGACTATTTTTGTCCAGTACCCAGTCTTTCATTTCCTCTAACCTGAGAAATACCATCCCGAGTTAGAGCTCTACCAGTCAGTGGAGCATACAAGGCATTGCATTCAGCTGTACTCTCTGAGGAACATTTAATCTATTGCAGTTTAAATCACGGAACATGTCGATGGATTAAGAACTGTCAGATCCTGTTTCCTCTTTTATTCACTGTTAGATGCTTTTTACTTGACTGCTGGTGTTTAGGTGTTTTGCTGTTGGATTCTGTTGGGGTTTTCTTCTTTCCTTTTGATTCACCTTTTATTATTTCAATAAATGCAGAGACAAGCAGAAAGAAGTTGGTGCAGCACTGGGAGTTGGGTCTGGCTGGCTCTTTCACATGGTGCATCCGGAGCTGCAGGCTCCACCCTTCATGTGATTTATTTTAAAAGCCTGCTGTGTCCATTAATGGAAAGTTGGACTCTGTTCAGGCTGCGATGGTGTCCATGGACAGGAAAATGGAAAGTTTCAGATTAAAGCTGCAGGAGGCCAGGAAGAAAAATATCTGGTGAATTTAATCGGTGGTGGCAGCACAATTATTATGGACAAATATTAAAGAAATGGCAGTCTTTGACCCAAAGCAGCTCCTTAGTTAACTAGAAAGACAAAGGAGGGTCACATGAAAGTCTGCAAGAACACAGGACTGAGAAGTTTAAATACTTCTTACTAGCAGGAAAGGCAGACACTTTGCAAACGTGATCTTTTGAACTTATATGATAGAACACCCATCACTCTGGTTTGCTAGCCATCCAAATTATTCTCTCCTTAATTTCTTAAAGATCTGAGACATGTCTGATGACACTCGGGCCTCCCCTGCTCGCTTTCATACCTATCATTGAGTCTGAGAGTCTCAGGATATTATTCTGTAGTTTCACTAAAGACCTGGTCAGACACTGGAGAAGCCCAACAAGGCATATGGAAACCCACCTGCACCTGGGCTGCTGCTCTTCACGGAGCAGAAGCCAGTAGATCAGTGAACACCATCCCCAAAGTGCAACCAAGCTTAGATCCTAGCCATGGGATTCTTAGGGGGAAAAATAGATCAATTAAGAAGCTGGGAAAACAAGCAGAACTGCTGCTCTTAAACCTACTGATTGATTCAATAACAATACCCTTTTGCACTTAACAGTGTAGCAATAAGGTAACAGAAATAGCAATAGGTAATAGAAATATGCTGAAATTTCTTTTCAGCATAACAGCATCACTGTAACTATGGTAATTTATATAAGGCTACTGAGAATATAGGAGGAAGCCAGGACAATGACAAGGAAACGTAATGGATTCCACACCAAAAATACCCAACAAAACTCCAGAACCTTAAAGAATGCTCCTGCTGAAATCTCATGCCATGGGCTTGCTTTATTGTTTGTTTTTAAACCATCATGTGGAAAATGATGATAGAATTCTATAGCAGGAATGTATTTTTGGAGTGGTCAAAAATATTTGCAAGCACTTTGCACGTTCCTATTAAGGGAAAATAGCCAAATCTTCAGCCTATGACAGGATTTGTCACGAAGTGAGTTCATGGAGTCTCTCAGAGAGACCAACATGAAATTTGGCTCCATTGGAAGAGGGGCGGCCAGCAGGGACAGGGAGGTGATTGTCCCTCTCTACTCTGCCCTCCTGAGGCCCCATCTGGAGTCCTGTGTCCAGATCTGGGGCCCCCAATACAAGAAAGATGTGGAACTGTGGGAGAGGGTTCAGAGGAGGCCACAAAAATGATTAGAGGGCTGGAGCACCTCCCCTGCGAGGAGAGGCTGAGGGAGCTGGGCTTGTTCAGCCTGGAGAAGAGAAGGCTGTGGGGGGACCTCACTGCAGCCTTCCAGCACTTGAAGGGAGCTCACAAACAGGAGGGTGATCAACTTTTTTAAAGGGTAGACAATGGTAGGACAAGGGGAAATGGATTAAAGCTAAAGGAAGGAAGGTTTAGATTAGATATTAGGGAGCAGTTTTTTACAGAGAGAGTGGTGAGGTGCTAGAACAGGCTGCCCAGAGAGGTGGTGGATGCCCTGTCCCTGGAGGTGTTCAAGGCCAGGTTGGATGGGGCCCTGGGCAACTTTGTGTAGATCCAGGCCTGGAGGTTGGTGGCCCTGCCTGTGGCAGGGGCCTTGGAACTCTGTGATCCTTGGGGTCCCTTCCAACCCATGCCATTCTCTGATTCTGTAAAATACATTGGCTCTTTAAGAGTATATTCCCTTCTGTCCTTTCCCTGAAAAACACAACCACATGCAAAACCCTTCCAGTCTTTACATTTGGATGAAACGATTGCTGGTGCAATATAACATTCCATTATTTTCCTCCTCCTAGCTGAAGTCACATCTTAAAACATTCCCATCAGCACAACCATCTGTTTGAGGGAGCTGGATCTAGCCTGGAGCCCATACGTAGTAAACAGAGAATCATGACTGATTGATAAGCGGATTTAATTTGCATCCGTTTAAATTAAGATGTGGTTTATTAACTCACAGTGCAGAAGATAGTAATAGACCCAAGTTTTCTCTGGTCTAGAAAACTCTCCCTGCTTTCCCATGAGCTGCTGAAGCCCCAGATGCTGTCAGCAAGAGGTTACAGCATCATCTTGACTGTTTTTCACCACATTTACTCCTTTAAAACTGACTTTTCATGAGTTCAAAGACGAGTTTGAGCCAGAATGGTGCCCTTGCATCATGTCTTCAGAAACAAAAAGAGTAAAAAAAAACCATGAGAGAGTTTTTGAAGGGAAAGGGGAAGTTATTTTCTGGCTTTTACACTGATTTCTGTAGCAGGAGGTTAAGAGTTCCTCTGTGCAAAATTTTCAGCGGTGCTGCCTTTGCAATTCAGCATTTGCTCTGGTGAACTACACTGCTTTTCTCCAAAGACTTCTGAATCACTGAGGGTTTGTGCTATGGGTTTGTTTGTTTGTTTTAACCCAAAAGAAAACAGTACAGTTGAGGGGTTTTTTTTCCATCTGAGAGGCTGCGGTAAGCAACTTGCCCATACAACATGGCTATTCACAACATGAGCCCTCCAATGCTTTGCTCAGCAACTTTAATATTCCACTTTGAATACAGCTGAGCCACATGAAATTCTGTTGTGTAAAGCTCTCCTTGAAAGCAGAGATTTATTTTCTTTGGTTACAGCTCATCGAGTCTTGAGGCTACAGCCATCTGTGTTAATCTCCGCACAGTCTGTTCTTATTCATCATCAATAATGAGCCCAAGGAGCACCCATGCTGAAGACAGGATGAACAGACAAGTATAATAGAGAAATAAAAGCTGCCTTGCTGAAATTTGTAGCTTCTGTGTCTATCCTACATCCTAATTCTTTGAATGCAACTGGAGACATTAAATGAGGGAAAACAATTAACTTTGCCCTGAAGGAACACAATGCTTTACAGAACGTTCAACTCTGTTTTCCGAGTGGCCAGCGCTGGAGTGATTTGCACATCTCAGCCTTTGACAGTGGGACAGCCAGAAACAGGGTGGCAGAGAAGAACTTAGATGCTGTTTTCTTCTGCCTGCTAATTTATTGTGTCTCTTCCCCTACAGCTATTGGGGCGTTCTCCACCAAGAGCTTCTACACAAGTACGCCAGGTCATTTGACTGCTACAAGAGAGATCCAGGGCAATGCCCACTGAGTTGCATACAACTTTGCCTTCAGCTTCATCTCCAGTGCCACTGAAATGTGGTTGGCACCTTGTCGTTCAGCTCTAATGAAGAAACTCACTGTAAGGGTCGCGCTGCGCACCCCAGGCAACATCCTGATAATCTTTTTTGTTGGCACTGGACTGTCCACAGGGTTGCAGGCTTATGGGGATGGAGGGTGTCAATTAAAATTTCTTCTGACTGCTCCAACCTTAACAAACTTAATTTGCTAACTTGTGGAGGTAACTGGAATGGAGGCACAGGGACCCCTCCCCTTGGAAGGCAGAGAGGAGACTGATTTCTAGGCATCAGTAAGGGAGAGGTGGCTCCTTGAGGGATGTTCTCCATGCCTTGTTTGAAGCCAAAGCTCATCCCTTGGTGTCCCAGAAGGTGCATGACAGATAAACAGCAAAAATGCCTTCTGGTTCCCATCTCCAGCCAGGGGTAGAGGGAACAATGAGCCAGGCTGGCTGAGTCTCCACAGCTCTCAAAGGAAGGTCCAATAAATATTTGCCTTGCAGTGCTTCCCATCCCAGTCAACGAATGCTTTCTGCTTTTGCAATGTGACTGCTAATTACAGCAGTGTAGTTCTTACAGCACACATTCACACACCTCCAGAACATTTCTGCTTAACAGCAACTGCATGCTTGAACCATGTAAACAGAAACTTTAACCCAACAAGTATCTACCTGGTATTAGTGATACTGTGATCTCTCTGAAGGAATCTGCTTTGGCAGGGGGGTTTTATTTGATGATGTCTTGAGGTCCCTTCCAACCCTATGATTATGTGATTTCTTCGGCACTTTGGCATGGCAAACAGTGTTCCCTGCTCTCCACCTGCCCTCTCCATCTTTGTTGCCCATGAATTAAGGAGCATAACTCCAAACTACCAATTTCTTAATCCCAATATCCATTTCCTCCAGACCACATCAACACTTCTCCTTACCAGTTGTGAAGGGGTTGTGCTGGAGGCTTGTTTTATTCAGCCAGCTTGCCTCAGGTAACTGCTGCTCTCACATGGTACCAAGGCACTGTGTGCTTGCCACCACAGCACAGACTTGGTGCACTCCCCTTCCTCATCAACAAGGAGCACGGAAATCAGAAGTTTAAGTGTAAACATAGATCAAACTCCTACAGGAAAATGGGCCAGACAGAGAATCATAGAATCATAGGGGTTGGAAGGGACCTCAAGAGATCATCGGGTCTAATCCTCCTGCCAAAGCAGGCTCCCTAGCTCATATTACACAGATAGGTGTCCAGACAGGTCTTGAATATCTCCAGAGAAAGAGACCCCACCACACCCCTGGGCAGCCTGTCCCAGGGCTCTGTCACCCTCACTGGGAAAAAGTTCTTCCACATGTTGGTGCAGAACTTCCTGTGCTCCAACTTGCAGCCATTGCCCCTAGTCCTGTCCCCACAGCCCACTGAAAAGGGGCTGGCCAATTCCCCCTGTGTCCCATACTTAAGATATTTATAGACATTAATTAGGTCCCCCCTTAGTCTTCTTTTCTCCAGGCTGAACAGTCCCAGCTCACCCAGCCTTTCCTCATAGGGGAGATGCTCCAGGCCCATCTTTGTAGCTCTTCTCTAGACTCTCTCCAGGAGGTCCCTGTCTTTTATAGCAGGGAGCCCAGAACTGGACACAATACTCCAGGTGGGGCCTGACCAGGGCAGAGTAAAGGGGGAGGATCACCTCCTTTGACCTGCTGGACACACTCTTCCTGATGCACCCCAGGATCCCATTGGCTCTCTTAGCCACGAGGGCACACTGCTGGCTCATGGCCAACCTGTCATCAACCAGGACCCCCAGGTCCTTCTCCACAGAGCTCTTCTCCAGCAGGTCATCCCCCAGCCTGTACTGATACAGTCGGTTATTCCTTCCCAGATGCAAGACTCTACAGTTGCTCTTGTTGAATTTCATTAGGTTTCTCCCTGCCCAGCTCTCCAGCCTGTTCAGGTCTCTCTGGATGGCAGCGCAGTGTTCCTGCGTGTCAGCCACCCCTCCCAGCTTTGTATCATCGGTGTACTTGCTGAGGGTGGATGCTATTCCCTCATCAAGGTTGTCAATGAAGATGTTAAACAGGACTGGACCCAACACCAAGCCCTGGGGAACACTGCTAGTCACAGGTCTCCAGTTCGATTCTGCTCCACTGACCACCACCCTCTGAGCTTGGTCCAACAGCCAATTCTCAACCCACCTCACTGTCCACTCATCAATCCTATGCTCTGTCCGCTTTGCTATCAGGATGTCATGGGAGACAGTATCAAAAGCCTTGCTGAAGTCTGCTTTCCATGGTGTCCTGACCCTCAAATACTCGAACCAACGTTAAGTCTTAGGGTAGAGCAACCACCTCTTCACCAGCCTCGTCTGTAACAGTGCATGTCTGTGCCTCTGTCAAAATGACGTTCGTGTGGAGTCATTAAAAGTACAGGGCTGCTGGTGCCAAAGAGTGGGGAGAAAAGCTCCAGTGCTTTCAGTTCCTGACATTACGCAGCATCTCCTACAGCCACGCCTGCGAATGCAGTAGAGAGATCACATCCATCGCCAGGCAGGAGCGTTTGGAGAGGCTCACACCCATGTTCCTACATTCTTCCATATACAGGCTTCTCTGTGCGGGCTGGGAATGGAACAAGCTCTGAGCGAGTTGTTCTTAAATCTTAATGACAGACCATAAGATGAAATACATGAAGCATGCTCTCAGCAAAGAGATTTTTATATACCATAAAATCAAGAGCTTAACATGCCAACTGGCTGCCCCCACCTACTCTGAAAGCCGAGGCACTTATTAAAAGGTAGAGAGCACTGTGTGACCGCTTCCCATCCTGGGTAGTAAGGAGGAGGTACACTCCCCAACTCAGCCAGTGATCAAGAAGAAATAGCACAACTTTTTCACCAGCATTCTTCCAAAACCTATCCAAACTTCTACCAGAAATCAAGGCTTACACAACGGCACTTTCAAAGCACAGTTAAAAAAGGGCTAAGCTTCTTAAACCAGGCAATTAATATGGAAACAGTTACACAACCTTCATGGGCTCCTCTAATTCCTTTTTGGGACTAAACAGACATGTATTTGTAACATGTACCCTAATAAAAAGCCGCTACAAATAAGCAAGGTGCTTTTCAGAAGCAAATCTCTTCCCATTTTATCTCCTGGTTACAAAAGTATTTTGGCCTCAGTATTTTTTTGAGTCCTGCCCCCAATCCCCTTCCTTTCACCCACACCTTCTTTTCAAACAAAATAAGCCTGTCCTTGTGTCTATCGTCTGGAACAGGATTAAAGTTTCACACTGAGCCTGTTGCCTGGCTTGCAGTAGCAGATGATCTGTCTGAAAGCTGTTTGGCCAAGTTCTGCTCCGGGCAAGACAAATTTGCAAGGGAGTTTTCATCAACCCACCGCCTCCTTTAGCTTACGGGTACAACAAAGCTGGAGGAAACCTTTCCTCAGTACTTGGTGCAGCTCCCAGCACACCAACTTTCCTGCAACACTTCATAAAAGCACCCTTTTCAAATACATGTCATGTGTTGACATCACATTTCTTTAATTCTTTGGATCTTCTGGAGGATGGGAGACAAGAACATGAATGCGCATACACGCTCCTGCACCAACTTGCATACAGGCATTAAAAGGAGTAACTCAGAACTCTGCGCCTTACCAAGTGTTTTAATCATAGAATCATAGAATGGTCTGGGTTGGAAGGGACCCCAAGGATCATAGAGCTCCAACCCCCCTGCCACAGGCAGGGCCACCAACCTCCAGGCCTGCATCTACACAAGGTTGCCCAGGGCCCCATCCAACCTGGCCTTGAACACTTCCAGGGACGGGGCATCCACCACCTCTCTGGGCAGCCTGTTCCAGCACCTCACCACTCTCTGAAACACTTCCCCCTAATATCTAATCCAAACATTCCCTCCTTTAGCTTTAATCCATTCCCCCTTGTCCTGCCATTATCTACCCTTCATCTGCCATTATCTACCCTGTCCTGCCATTACCTGCCCTTTTAATAGCTCTGTTGCTTTTTAAAAAAAATAGTTAAAGAAAAAAGCTTTTCCTACTGCTTTTTGCTGAGACCAGGCACCCCGCAGATTTTTGGCTTCGGTATGAAACCAGTCCTGAGAGACAGGCAGAGATTCCCTTCCGACACAAAGTAAACCAGGCACGCAGCAATAAGCAACAACAGAATCACTTCAGTGATAAGCATCAGGTTGGCTTAATTAATTTAATAACATTTTCTGCTGGAAGCTATGTCACAGCTGCCAGATCCAGCAGCTTGTTTCGAAACAGCATCTCTGCCGCCTGCGTTTTAGTAACCTGTTTGTAGTCAACACCCATCAAGCTTTACCATTTCGGTCATCTTCCCATGGCACTTGGCTTTAAATAGGGGTCTTCACCATGAAGGCCAGCCGCACGCAAGAGTCATGCCTCTGGAGCAGGTAACACAGGCCTTGCCCCAAACCGATTACTTCAGCAAGAGGAACAAAGCAATTTGGAAAATGGAAGTGTAAACAAGGTAGTATGAAACAGGTGTCCCAGGGTTCAGGACCATCTCTGACAGAGTGGTTTGATCAAAACCAGTAGATGGGAAAAGAGCCTCCAGGGACCTGCTGTCCCTCAGAAAGACCGGCACACTCCCAGAACTAGGGAGCCTTCAGACGGCAAGTTCCTTAAATGGCGGATACTGACAAAAGCAAGGGGCTCTTCCAGCAGCTGAGCGACAGGCCCATTGCTTTGCATTTAAGTATTAATTAGTGTCATTCCATCTTTGCTATGTAAAGGAGCTCCTCCTTCCTCAAAGGGTTGTGCTTGTCACTTTGTATCCCTGACTGACAGGAAAAAATGTCAATTAGATATAAATAATCCACTTTTTGCATATGCATTCTCTAAATCAGTGAACACAACTGTTCGCTTGCCTTGCAAGATCTTAAGCTTTGACTTCAGAGATTTCTCACTTTGAAGACCATTGTTAACAACCCTGAGATGTGTTTCTTACGTGCAGCATCCCTCCTTCTGAGGCAGGACTGAATTAAAGATCACGAGGTTTGTTCTGCCCCATCCCACCCAGCCACCAGCCTTCACTAGCAACCAGGACATGCCTGTCTTCCCCACCTTTCCCTTCTCACGCCACTGCCTCCCTGCCTGGGGCTCTTTGTGACCAGGGAGCCCAACCAGTGCCTCACTGTGTCTCTTCTCCCTTGGATGCCAATGGTGGGAACGCACCCCTTCCTGAGAGCGGCCGGGGGCGGGGAGCCAGGGTCTCCCTGTAGGTGCTCTCCCATAGCTCCCTGTAGCTTTGCATTGCATGCCTGTGCTGAACTGCCAGCTAAGACGTCATCTGAGGGCTGCAGCTCACTGTTCCCAGGCTGTTGTGCCCACCATAGCACACACACAAAGGCATCACTTGCTCCAACAGCCAGAAGCCCTCCAAAGGGCTCTCACTCTCACCTCCTCTACTACATCAGGGCTGACCCTCCATCAGCTTCTGCTGCTGGCATGGCTCATGCAGCCCGCTGCTCCCAGGCACTCCCACAGGGGTGGCCGCCATGCCGGAGCCCATCTCTGCTGCCATCTCTGCCATGGCCTGAGGAAGAAGAAAGTCAACCCATGCTTTTATCACCTTGAGACAACTCTGAATTCACAAAGATGCTGTTTCAAAACAAAGGCCCTGAAGCTCCACTTGCACCCTACTTCAAGTCTTCAGCAAGACTGATGAACCTTGTGCTGGCCCATAGGAATCCTCCTCTCCTGAAGCAGGTGAGGTCCATCCAGAAGGTGACTTTTCTTCCCAGCCACATTTGACTCAAAGAGCCCACTTCTCTGTTAACTCTGCTTCCCTGATTTGCTTGTGCAGCAATCAGTTTAAACCTGCAGTATTTTACGTGCATCAGGCCTTAGGAACACAAGCACATGGCACCAAGGCACAACAGCAAAAGCAGAAGCAAAGAGCTCGGTGCTGTTTACCCTGCATGAAGTTAAATAAAAAGGTAGCAGACGTCCCCTATCCAGGCGACATTCTGCCTGCTGCAGCCAAAGATCCTTCCCTCAGCCACCCCAAACATACCCTCCACCAGCAAGGAGCTACCTTGACCCTGGCTGCTGACTTCCTGCTGAGACCACCAGCAAGAAAGCAAATGGGTGTTCTGGGGTTTGGTATGTTGCTGTGAACTGTGCAGATGAGAGAGAGAAAGGAAAAAAAAATTCCCAGACTGCAGCCAACCCTTGAAAGTTATGCAAGAGGAGAGGTACACAGTGAGCTTTTCCCCCAGCAAAAAACCTTCGATTGCAAAACCTCCTATCGCCCAGGGACTCTTTCACGAGGTCTCCTAGGGTCACTAGTGACTTCAGAATCAGCAGAAAGGTGGCACAGCAAGGATATTGCCTTGACTGGCTGGCAGAGCTGGTTGTCTGGGGAAAACCAGCATGTTGCAGCCATCACTCTCAGCACTGTCGGAAATCACAGGCGAGGAAGGCCGCAAAGGTCCATGACGGACTGTGTCCTGGCACAGTGGGCTCAGCCACTTGTGGCATGTCACTCATGTTGGTCAAACACACGTTCCACCCATGCTTGTCCCTCTTCCCTCCTTTCGACCCAAGCCCAGGTTTTACCACCTGGGAAGGAAACAGCTCACTCCAAACTCAAGCCGGAGCATGACCTAACTTACATAGACAACATGTCAGTATAACAGACCCTTTGCAATTAAATTGGGCAGCTTAGGTACAATGCAGGCTGGAACACTCCTCTTAGGTACAATGCAGGATGGAATACTTCTCTGAATTCTCTTTTTTAAATTACAGCGTTTTTTTCCAGTTGTAGGAACTGACTGCAATTCTTTGTAAAACTGACCATCTTTGTTAAACTGTGCTCTTTTAGTTGAAGGTAAAAACTACTGTAGCCTTCTAGATGCAACACTTGCTGTCTGGACTAGTCCTCTAATTTCCATCTGCAGAGAGATCCGCACTTCCAGAGGGTCTTTCAGTCACATTAACCCATCTATTTGTGAAGAATCACCTCTGTGAGGGCAACCCCCTGTCTCCTTCCATTGACTACAGTGGAAATTTTGTCAACTAATTTCTAACAGCCATTAAGCAACCAGAAATGAAATTATTTTAAGAACTCTTGAGATGAATTGTCGTACACTCTTTATGACATTCATTCACGGTTCATAATCTTTGTTGCCTCTTCCAATAATTTAAGAGACAAACCACTGCTGGGAAGAGTATGAGTCCTTCCACCCCCTCCAGCTGACAAAAATTCACGGAGTTCAAAAGAAATCTTGGGAGAATGGAAGAAGGAAAAAAAAAATACACAAAGAGCAGTGACCACAGATATTGAGATTTATTGCTGATTTCCCCATTCTGCAAAGCTGTCAACCCGCTGCAGTTCCAGAAGGGGATTATCTCCAGAAGCCCCATGGCCTCAGTCGCCGTGCCAGTTCAGACGACGTGACTGGAGACCTGTGTGCAGCAGCCTGCTGCTTACAGGACAGACGGAGACAAAGTCCATCTTTCCTGACCCAGAATTCATGGCAGGGTCTGGATATTATTTGGTACAACCTGCTGTCAGCTTCCAACAACAACAACAAAAAGCAGGGGCATCCAGTGGGGAAATGCCACTCGTCCGGAGTCCCGTTCCCTGCTCAAGAAGGGAGGTCCCACGAGGTTTTCACACAGAGCCATCCGCATGAGACACTGCAGCTTTTCCTTTACCACATCAATCAGAAATAGTTTGTGTCTTGTGCTTTGAGGCAAAGGCTCCTAAGCATCCTGCCAACTATGCTGCTCTCTTACCAGCACTATTAATAGCATAGTTTTTCTGTCTTAATTAAAAAAAAAAAAACAACAAACCAACAATAGGTCTCCTTCCTTCTGTTTGGTTGTGCTTCTTCATTCCTGCTGCTGCAATTTTTTCACGATAGGGTCTCTAGGTTGCAAGTCAGCTCTTTTCCAGCTGGTGAGATCTGGTTCCTCTTTATGTGCCTGTCCTTTCAGCGTAAACAAGCAAAGCTTCTCCAACCCCACTGATCACAAGGCTGTAAACAAAGTATACCACAAATTTAGTGTAAGGCAAGTCCCTCTACATGATGCAATGCCAAACAGCACAACATTAAGAGCAAGGTATTATTTTGTCTAAATACATTTCAACCTAGAGACAGTAACCCAGGCTTTTTTTTATTCATTTTGCCACAAAAAGGCCAAAAGAAGAAACTTCTTATTTAACTGATCTCATCAGAAACTACCCTTCCTGTATTTTAGGGCTGGTGCTATTCATGTGAAAATGCACAGACAGGAATCTAGACAGAGAAGGCTGCACCCCCATACACCAGGGAGAATGGGAAAGGGAGGCAGGAGAGTTTGAACCTCATTAGGTTAATGACTCCCCCTTGCAATTCCTGTTTGCCTTCTGTCCTGAAAACTTGACAAAGTCAGCTGGAGATGTAAAGCCTAGGTCTTCTGCACTGAGGAAATCAGGGCCGGGGGCAGGAGGGCGCAGACGGGGAAGAATTCTGCTCTGGGGAGATCCCACTGGCAGAGTGAACCCAGTGGAAATCCCCATGTTTGCTTCTCTTCACCAGGAACTTGGGGAAGGAACGTGCCCCAGCCGGGATGGTAAGTGTGCCCAAACGCTTCCTCCCCCGCTGCTCACAGCGCGGTGCTGGCACCAACGCTTCCCTCCCAGGCTCAGGCTAGAAACGGGGCTCCAAACTGGGAGGAATGGTTTGACAAACAAAACCATTCACTGAAATAAGCTGTCAAGCCACTGAATCCATACGATTGTTAGTAATCTCCAAATCTCTGCTGTCATAGCTGACAGGAATACAGTAGGATGCCGACTCGTCTCCCCTTTTATAACAGTGCAAAGCTAAGCATACTGGCCTTCCTTCCGTCTTGGCCTCATGGCTTAGTTAGCTTATGAAACAGAAAAGCTCCTTAATGAACTTTATAAACAAACTTCTGTTAAGTTCATTTATAAGAGGGCTTTTTTTTTTTCCTTCTTCCTTGGGGAAAAAAAAAAAGCGTGTAAAGCTGAAGGCTTTCTGGTCTTTAATAGTATTACATTCCCTTAAATCTTAGCTTTGGTGAGCTGTTTTAAAAATCACATAATTGCCCTTGTTCCTGAGAGGAACAAACATTGTATAACAACAGTGTCTTACAATTACACAGTAAGCAGCCCTGGAAAGTAGGTGCTACAGACAGTCTGTAGACAGGCCACTGTGGAGACCGAATACCTTTGGATATGGAATTACCAACAAGGAGGCAAGGGCTGTGAGGGCTGCAAGCTTTACAGAAAGATCTAAACCACGTGAGTCCGTCTGCCTGTAATCACTAACAACCTCTGAGCACCCCAGTGTCGTGCCTGGATTTCAGCTCGTTATAAACACACCCTTTGCATTATTTCCTTTGGAAGCTACGGTTGAATAATGCATTCTTTATCCTAAAGGAAAAAAAAACAAACAAACAAACAACATTGCATTTTGGAAGACCTAAAACCAACAGAACCTTAGAAATTACTTTTTTTGTGTGTGTCATTTCTGTAGATGTGTTGTTTTCTACAACATTTTTAACAGAGACTTTAAAAAAGGAAACCTCTCTCTGATGAATCATTCTAAAAATCAGACTGGCAATTCTGTAGAAGAGATAGTAAACTGTAATGGCCCTGGTCTGTGAAAAGGTACCTGCATTTAACTTGTTCTTTAATATCTTATGTCCTACATCAGACAAGAAGAATCCCTCTCTGACAGCTCCAAAATCTGAGGTAGCCACATGCCCAAGCAATCCAAATTACGAGGCCAACAGAAACCTCCATTACAACTTCAAGATGAAGCAGAGCCAAAACCATGGCTAAACACCAACACTTGATTTACCTTCAGTTTACCATCTGGCAAAGTCCTCCAGCTTCTGTTTATTGTGGGATGACAGCTAACTGCATTTGCCCATCACTCAGAAACGAACATATGATATTGTCCATGACAACACTGAGGCAACACTAAGAAACTTGGTGATTAATGATCTCGTGAGTGCTTCGCAGCTGCCATCATGTAACAAACTATTTCCAGAGCTCTGCTGATAAGCCAAGGCACTGCTGATGCACAAGCAATGAGAACTCAAAAAAGAATAAATAAATAGAAGAAATCGTGGCAGTTGAAGCGTAACAGTGGCCTGAGGGCTAAAGCAAAGTTTCTTCTAAAGACACAGGTGTGCTCCTCGTGTCCGTTACGCGCGGCGCACAAAGGGCACGTAGTATGTGTGCAACTACACAGGTCCCTGTGCTCACATGAACAAAGGGTAGCGTGATTTTTTGGTAGACAGGCCAGCACATACATCTGTATGTGAAAGCCTGACCCTAGCACACACCTGCACAAGCACACGTAAAGCACACTGAGCAATGGCAAGTTAATGGTCTGGATTAGGAGTGGCTTGGGGACACTCGTATTAGTTTGGCCTCTTGCACGGGAGATTACATGTGTCTAACATACATAGGGGGATGTTCAAACGTACATATGTGGGGCTAGTTTAAACTAAGATTCTCTTCCCTGTAACTTCTTAATCATTCCTGGAAAAAGAACACACTAATTCCATTTAGTGTGGAGCTGAAGCTGAAGGATGGCAGGCAAGGGGAAAAAGGGAAGCTTAAAGCTTTTCCAAAGTAAGCAGATTTTTATTTCCAACAACAAATCTGTCCTAAGAGGTAGATGCCTACTCCTGTATTTAGTTGCTATTTGCACAGCAGAAGCATTTAGGAGCATCAGCCATGGGCTGGGATTTCCTTTCTCTGGGTACTGGGCAAATACAGACTAAAACCATTGTCTTTGACCAAAGGAGCCCGCACTCTGATCCTTTACATTTCTACCTAAAAAAATCCAGGTTAGGTGCCCCGTAATGCACAGCCCTGTGTTAGAAAAATGTAGATACAGCTCTGGAAAAAGTTTGTGACCATTGTTTCGTTTTCCTCCTGTTTTCATTTTATGCATTCACAGTATGCACACGGCGTTAGGGAAACTTGAATGCACTCGACTGGTTAAAAAGATGCTGTCACCAAACCATGACTCCCATGTTCTACATTCAATTCCACCACTAATTTATAGTGTGCCTTTGAATGGGTCATTTATTTACCAATTGCATCATTTGTCTAGCTGTAAAACACGCCGAGCGAATTGCAGCGAGGCTTAATGTCCAAAATATCCCTGTTCTCCCACAGAGGCAGAAGAAACACTCTTCTGCTTGTATTACTACTGTACTGCATCCATCATCGCACACCTGGTTCTCCTTACATGCAAAATATTACTGGCACTAATAGGACCTGACATTTGAAAAGTATTTCCACATGAAGCACCGTGTGGAAATTCACTTTGACCATTAAGAGGAAAGCTCACGCAGGCACTTACCAAGAAACTGTTAGCGCATTGGCAGTCATGACAAAGAAGAACGGGGATAAGCTAGCAGTGATAACCTGTTGAATTGAAAAGAAAATAAACACTCTGTGAACTTGTATCACAAATGAAGGCAGAAATAATTTCGCTGAAATTAAATTTCTCCTTGTTCAGTCACCTTTTTTTTCCCCCCCCTTCACTTTCTTAGGCCGCCGGGCCACACTGCAGGCTGAATAGGAGTCAGCAGTGTGCCCAGGCAGCTAGGAAGGCCAATGGCATCCTGGCTTGTATCAAAACCAGTGTGGCCAGTAGGTCTAGAGAGGTGATTGTGCCCCTGTACTCAGCACTGGTGAGGCTGCACCTCGAGTGCTGTGTCCAGTTCTGGGCTCCTCACCATAAGAAGGACATTGAGGTCCTCGAGCGAGTCCAGAGAAGGGCAACCAGGCTGGTGAAGGGGCTGGAGGGCATATCACATGAGGAACAGCTGAGGGAGCTGGGGATGTTTAGCCTGGAGAAGAGGAGGCTGAGGGGAGACCTTATCACCACCTACAACTACCTGAAGGGAGGTTGTAGAGAGGTGGGCGATGGTCTGTTCAGCCTGGTGACAGGAGACAGGACAAGGGGAAATGGCACAAAGCTGTGCCAGGGCAGGGTCAGATCAGATGTTAGGAAAAAATTTTTCACTGAAATAGTTGTTGGGATGTGGAACAGGCTGCCCAGGGAGGGGGTTGAGTCACCTTCCCTGGATGTGTTTAAAAAAAGGTGGATGAGGTACTTAGGGATATGGTTTAGCATAGGATAGGAATGGTTGGACTTGATCATTTCAAAGGTCTTTTCCAACCTTGTGATTCTGTGATAGATGCAGTACCTAAAATAGTCAATGGACAGGAGAAATGCTGTGAGTCTACACTAAATAGTGAGACATTGCTAAACATGAAGCTTCCACTCCTGCCCAGCCTTCCTCCTGATGTAAGTACAGAGACTTTCCCCTCCAGCCAGTGAAAGGCAGGTCAGAAACAGCAGAAAAGGACGCGGCACACGGGGACACAAGAACTGCACAGCCAGCTCAGGGCAAGAGCCTGACTGTGTGGTCATACTGGGAAAGCCCATGCAAAATATGCTGCTCATTAGGCTGGGAAGCTGATCATGCACCACAGTTCAATTCAGACTCCTACAGAACCCGGGATGCAGCAGAGGCAGAGCAGGGAACCAGAGCAGAGGGGCCCGTATCTCACATCCCTGATACATCCCTTTGACTTCCCCCTCGAGTGGGAGCTCACTTTTTCCGTTAGCTTGGATCGTGACAGTATTGCCAGTGTTGTACACTGCTGTGGTAGGTAGGCAGTGTGCAAATGCTTCAGTCAGGTGAAGAATAAATGGTTTGTATCTGGGGTTGTATCCATGTCAGCAATTTCACTGCTCTGAAGGAATGGAGCAGATCTGCAGCCTTGTGGTATCCTACCTGGATCAAGTCCATCTCCTGCCTCATTGTCTCCACATGGTGCCTGTGCTAAAGGCAAATGGAGAACAGCCAGGCTGTTATTTATGGCAACCTCTAAGAAGAAAAAAAGCCATCTCCTGCATCTCTGAATCCCCCTAGAGCAGAGAACATCCTCAAATAGGCCAGAGGAGGCACTCACTGTATCACCCTGATCGAACACCACCGCTCCCATGTGGCGCTTACTGCCACTGCCCGGTCTCACTGCCAGCTTTAGATGATCGCCCTGCTCCAGCCACCTCTCCAAGTGGGGCTGGAGAATTGATGTACAACCACCTCTTCATCCCCTGCTGCTCGTGATCCTGCAACAACAGCACTCAAGGCAGGCTCAGAAATGTGCCTTTCCAAATGCAGCCCGAACAAACGAAGAGGGCACTGACTAACAAACCACTTGCCCAAGGTCTGGCACACAGAGCCAACTCTAAAATGGCATCTGCCTCCCTGCTGCGCACGTAGTAGCGTCTTAACAAGTACTAGATTATGGAATGAAGTTTCCACTGTCTCCCCTGGGAGTCAACTAGACAAACAACGATTAGGAAATCTTAGCTGGTAATTGTTTAAATGCTTTGTTTCTTAATTCCATCTTTTTCCTTGGGCAATTCTGTATTATCCTAAATAGTTCCTTTCATTCCTCAGTGCTTGTGTTTCCCAAGTATTTGTAAATCACTACCAAGTCTTCCTTTCCCACAGGCATTGCTTATCCTAACTGTTGACTGAAAATCAATCCCTCCATCTAATGACTCTGTCACTGTTCTCTGAACTCCTTCCATTTTACATTATCCATCTGGCAACAAAATGTCCAAAACCACGCTCAGGCTGCAGATGTGGTAGCTCCATAGCTGTTGTGCAGGGATCCGTTACAAACCACCCTGTGTTGGGACCTGGCTGCTTCTGAAAACACCAAGCCATTTGCCCCTGGCTTCTCTGCCCTGGACACCTTGGTGTCACAAGAGATTTGTACTAAACCTTCTGAAGTTGCATTGTTTTACTTTACCCTATACTCTATTCCTCCTTTTTTTTTTTTTGGCATTTCTACACCCAAAAGCCAC
The DNA here is from genome assembly GCA_013400835.1 of Zapornia atra. NCBI lineage: Eukaryota > Metazoa > Chordata > Aves > Gruiformes > Rallidae > Zapornia > Zapornia atra. Next base: position 226,366 of record VZTU01034134.1, on the reverse strand, counting down.
ATTGCAAGCTCTCATTCTCCTCAGAAATACAAGGCTTTTCAAGCCTGGGTTCTGACTGTTCACCCCAGCCTGCTGTCAGCAAATTAAAGTGAGTAGGTTTCCAGGCCAGGCCAACTGGGATATGTGATAAGGGACCCTTCAGTTCTGGTTCCCCACCCTGCCAGGATGTCAAGAGGATGGGGCCAGACTCTTTTCATTGGTGCTCAGTGAAAGGACAAGGGGCAACGGGCACAAACTGGCACACAGGAAGTTCCACCTGTACATGAGGAAAAACTTTTTCACTCCAAGGGTGACAGAGCCCTGGGACAGGCTGCCCAGAGAGGTTGTAGAGTCTCCATCTCTGGAGAGATTAAAAACCTGCCTGGACACGATCCTGTGCAACCTGATGTAGGTGATCCTGCTTTAGGGGGGGGGGTTGGACTAGATGATCTCCAGAGGTCCCTTCCAACCTGTGTGTTCAGCTCTTACCCCTACAGCCTTGTATGTATACATACAAGCAAACATATGACTAAATACATGCACCCAAAAGAGACTGACAGAAGAGAAGCAAGAGTCACAAACCTACAGTTACTCTTCAAAACTCAAGAAGATGATACTGCAACTGTCTACATTCAGGTCACACCTTGGCCTGTTCCAGTCATTCACAGCCAGAGAGAGCTGATGTGGCTGATGACCCTGTAAAATGGTGGATTTCTAGATCCTCAGGGCAGCGAGGAGGGCACACAGCAAACTTGCTACCTAGGACTTCAGAAGAACAGACTTTGGCCTCTTCAGGGACCTGCTTGGTAGAGTACCATAGGACAAACCCCTCGAGAGAAGAGTAGCCCGAGACAGGTAGCTAGTGGTCAAGGATCACCTCCTCCAAGCTTAGAAGTAATGCATCCCAACAAAGGAATGTCAGGCAAAAAAGCCCAGAGGCCTGCATGGATGAACAAGGAGCTCCTGGGCAAACTCAAACACAGCTAGGAAACCTACAGAGAGTAGAAGCAGGGGCAGGCAACCTGGAGGCTACAGAGAAGCTGTCTGAGCAACCATGGATCAGGTTACGAAAGCTGAAGTCCTGATAGAATTGCATCTGGCCAGGGATGTCAAGAGAAAGTTTCTATAGGTACACCAGTGGTAAAAGGAAGACAAATGAAAATGCTGGTCCTCTCCAAAATGAAACAGGAGATCTGGCTACCAAGGATATGGAGCAGGCTAAGGTACTCAAGGAATTTTTTTGCCTCAGTCTTCACCAGCAAGGAGGGTTCTACTCACACTGCCCAGGTCACAAAAGGCAAAATCGGGACTGGGAGATTGAAGAACTACATTTTTGAAGAGATGAAGATCAGGTTTGAGAACATCTAAGGAACCTAAAGATGCACAAGTCCATGGGACCTGACAACATGCATCTAAGTGTCCTGAAGGAACTGGCAGATGAAGTGGCCAGGCCACTATCCATCGTATTTGTGTAAGGGATGAGCGCTAAGTGACTGCACTGTGAGCCCCAAGAGGAGGACATATTAGGGAAGTTATGGGGAAGGGCCTGGTGTCATTCCCAATTTGCCCAAAAAGGTATGGAAAAGTATTGGTGTCTCAACTGCTCCTGGAACTGGAGCCAATAAACAGGGACACATCCAAATCTGCAGGGGACTTGCTCTGCACCAAATACCTGCGTCAGCAGGTGCAACACTGCATCCAGGACTGGTGACCTCTCTACCCCTCTCTCTCTCCTTTCACTCCAGCTGCTAAGTAACACTAGGGCCTACCTTGATTTCCCACAAAGCCACATAGTTTAGGTAGATCTATCTGTGAAAGTGCCAACATTAACAGTGTTTGTTCTCTGCATTCCCATTAAAGTTGATGTTCATGTAGAGACCTTGAGTTGTGTCTCACCTTAATCCATATCAAAGTGATCTGTTAACGTGATAGCGACACTTCCATCTCCTCAGAAGTCATGGAAGTCTGGTTAAGTTCCCACTGATTGGAATAGGGAAACATAACCTCCATTTTTAAATAGGGATAAAAGGAAGTCCCAGGGAACTATAGACCAGTCAGTCTCACCTCCGTACATGGGAAGATTATGGAGCAGAACCTCCTGGAAGTATGCTCAGACACATTAAAAATAAGGAAGCGATTGGCAACAGCCAACATGGCTTCACTAAGGCCAAATTGTGCTTAACAAATTTGGTGGCATGCTACAATGAGGTTACAGCAGTAAGGGGAAGAGTGACAGATGCCATCTACCTGGACTTGTGCAAAGCATTTGACGCTGTCCCACTTGACATCCTTGTCTCTAAATTGGAGAGACATGGATTCAATGACTAGACCACTGAGTGGATAAGGAATTGGCTGGACAGTTGCAGTCAAAGAGTTGTGGTTAATGGCTTAATGTCCAAGTGATGACCAGTAAACAAGTAACATTCCTCAAGGGTCAGCACTGGGACCAACACTGTAACACCTTTGTCAGTGACGTGGGCAGCAGGATCAAATGAACCCCCTGCAAGTTTGCTAATAACACCAAGCTGTATGGCGCGATTGATGCTGGAGGAAAAGGATGCCATCCACAGGGACCCTGACAGGCTGGAGAGGTGGGCCTGTGTGAACATGAAGTTCAACAAAGCCAAATGCAAGGTCCTGCACATGGGTCAGTGCAATCCAAAGCACAACTCCAGGCTGGGTGGAGAACAGATTGAGGACACACCTGAGGAGGAGGACTTGGGGGTGCTGATTGATGTAAAGCTCAAAACGAGCCAGCAACGCGTGCTTGACACCCGNCAGTAATGTGCACTCACAGCCCAAAAAGCCAGCCATATCCTGGGCTGCATCAAAACCAGCATGACCAGCAGGTCAAGGGAGGTGATTCTGCCCCTTTACTCTGCTCTGGTGAGACCCCACCTGGAGAACTGCATGCAGCCCTGGGGTCCCTAGTACAAGAAAGACACAGAGTGCTGCAGCAAGTCCAGAGGAGGGCCATGAGGATAATCAGAGCACTGGAGCACCTCACTTGTGAAGACAGGCTGCAAGAGTTGGGTTTGTTCAGCCTGCTCCAGAGAGATCTTATTGCATCCTGCCAGTACCTGAAGGGCCCTACAGGAAAGTGGGAGAGACAGTTTACCAGGGAGTGTAGTGATAGGACAAGGGGTAATGGGTTTAAACTGAAGAAGGGCAGATCTATATTAGATGTTAGGAAGAAATCCTTTACTGTGAGGGTGGTGAGGACCTGGCACAGGTTGCCCAGAGAAGCTGTGGCTGCCCCCTCCCTGGCAGTGTTCAAGGCCAGGTTGGATGGGGCTTTGGGCAACCTGGGCAAGTGGAGGGTGTCCCTGTCCATGGCAGGGGGGTTGGAACTATGTGATCGTTAGGTCCCTTCCAACCCAAAGCATTCTATGATTCTATGACATCTACTCCAAACCATTCAGAAGCTGAATCTTTCAAACACTTTACCTAAATACAGGTCCTAGGCTGGATATCCATCAGTTCAAATGCAGCACTCTAAAACACATCCACATCTTCCTCTAGCAGGCTGGATTCTCCCCTTACACACCTTGCACCAGCTGTGCTGACCCAACAAGGAACTATTACTCATTTACATCAGTGTGAATGATGGTAGAATTAACTGCACCAAGCTTATCTTAGGCTAATAGCAATTTATTACAGAAAAATATACAACATTCATTACCAAGCATGTAAACAGGAACTGATGAAGCATGGCAGCTGCAGTTATCTACAGAGCATTCTTTTCTTTAAGCTGTTCTTCTGAAACAAACTGAAGTGCTGCATTTGAGAAGTTAAAAATTGTGTCACCCACTCTCTTGTAGAGTCCTGTTTATCAGAAACTTGAGAAGAGGCCAACAGCAGAGAAACAGGCATTTAAGAACCCTCCGAAAACAGGCCTTATCAAAAACAATACACCATTCTACTGCCATCATCCCAAACCTCTGCAAAAATGCAGGCTGGAGCCTTTTGGGCTATTACAGCACAACACTGATGTATTTTAGAAAAATTATGTAAGAGCCTCTCAGTGCCAAAGCGAAACAAAATGTGGGTTGCAAGAGCACATGAAGTAAGTGTGTGGAAGGAAGAAAAAAACCCCCCAAAACAAAAGGAAAACACATTGCTAAAACACCCACCTTTGATTGTTTATCTAAAAGAGGAAGACGTTTAAAAAATGAAAAAACAAGTTTGCAGAGAAGGTAACTATATAATTTGTTCCAGGGGAAGAATGTAAAGTCTAAGGACATAGTTCAGAAGGTAATTTTCCTTCAAGTACTTTTCAGCATTTTTCTAAAGTGTTTTAAGTGCACCTTTAAAAAAGGAGCACCACCTACATTGATGTTCTGAATGTACTTTAAAAAAAACCCAACAAACCACAACATGCTAAGTGCAGTAACATCTCTTTCTTCACTGTAAAGGTCACAGTTGTCCTTTTAAGCATTCAGACGCCTTAGGAAAAGGAATGAGGTTGCAAGACAAAAGAAAGCAAATAAAAGGGCTACTAAAGTTAATGATTTCCAAAAATATTTCGGTGCTGAATCTTTAAAACTAGGAGGTGGAAAATTGTAATTAGCTGTAACCAGCAAATTCGAAACAAAGTTCCCCAAGAATCTGACATACAGTCAGTAATTTTACTAAATGATACAGCCTGGATGGTTAAACCCCAACAATTTTAGAAACAGGAATAGCTCCATGGAATCTGCCTACTTGTTTAAAGGAACTGTGATCAGGCAGCACAACAAAAGCTATTTTTAAAAACATTCATACCGTGAAGGTTTCTACGAGATTCTGACACAGCTTTCAGTGGTTGGGAAAAGATTCCAAGCGTAGCATCATTTAACAAAACATTTCCATGTGAGCTGAAATCATTCCTGAGAAATGATTTCAAACTTTTCCTTAAAAAAAAAAAAAGAAAAGAGTATTGTCTCTTAAAATAAATCACTCTAAATTTAATGTGTCACTCCATTGTACCATGGAAACAAGACCTGTTTAAAGGAGCATTATATTAACACCTATTTGCCTTGATGTCAACTATTTCTGTAGTTCCAATCACCGAATTGTTTACAAGTAATTTTATAATCAAAAGTCTTGGCATTTCAGAGTGTATTTGTTATCTCAATGAAAAACAGTTCTAGCTCTTTACAATGTGTATCAGCAGAAATAAGCACACCCTTGTGATGGACGCTTATCCAGGGTGAGGTTCATGCATAAAAGGAGAGCTGGCTGATCTCCCCTACTGCTGGAGGACACAACTTGCAGAAATTCACCAGCTTGGCCCAACTCACCCTAGATGAAACAGCTTCTACAGGAAAGCAGTGTGGTTCAGCCCCAAGCAGTGGCTAAGCATGCTGCTCCCAGAGGAGAGGCAGACAGAGCCTCCCTGGGTTGGCATAAGGGCAGTTTACTGACAAAAGCACCGTGAAAGGGGAACAGTAACAGCTGATTACACTCACACCCGGTGACAACACAGCGTTACCCTACCAACCCAACAATTACAGAGCACTGCACAATGCAAGGACCAACCTGACACCTTGGTCACACTTCAACTGCTCTAGAGGCACCCAGGAGTACCCCTGCCCAACCAGCCCCTTTTATGGGGGAGTGATGTCAGGTGGTATGGAAACAGCCCAAGCTGACTCAGCTCACCTGGGCTGGCTGCTTGGGAAGGTCGACTCTGGCCTAGCTAGAACCAGCACAAGCAGATAGCCTGCTTGAGCTAGGACTACAGATTCCCATCAGGAAGAAGAAAGAGTATCAGAGGGAAATCACTTCAAGCACAGGGAGAATGCTGCAGGACTACCGGAACAGAGATTGAACCCCAATATTTAGAGAACAGAACAGATCAGATGGGGCTTCTTTACACAGCTACTCCAGTACAGGGAGCGATCAAGAACAAGGAGAGAAGTCATAGGACAGCCAGCTCTGTGGCTAAGTTGTGTCACAGAGAAGAGTCTTAAAACCACAGCCCTTTCATAAGTTTGTACCCTAAGTAGGGTTGAACCCACTGAGAAAGGGTGGGACGAGTTTCTGCTGAGAGACTTTTTTGTCACCTTACAATCTGGACCCTACTCCAGTTTCTGAATAAGAGCACCCAACCTTGAGGAGATTCAGTGATAGGAAAGACCTGCTCATTGTAAACACTGAAACAGAAACAGAAGAGGCCAGAACTCATTGTACCTGATGACATTAAGAAGCTGTAGGGTTTGTGGATCAGAGAAATCATGGGCATCAAAGGTAACTCATCAGAAGTCGGTAAGGCATGAACTACAGTAACACTTTAAGGAAGAATCATGAGGAATCACTTAGGAGGAAACAAGTCAGTGTTTCCTCAGTGGTGAAGTGCCTATCTGAAAGGCTGAGCTTTGGACGCTGGCACACCACAGCCTGACAAAGCACAGGGATCTGGGGTTCCAGGGTATTAACTCACAAGAAGTGGAACAGTCAGAAGCTTTGAACTTCTTCTTGGCTAGAACACATTCCCAGATTCAGTCCCCACAAGAAAAGGGTGAAAACTTCAGGCATTCCCATCTCTCTGGGAACCAAGGACAGTCCTGGGTGCCGTATTATGTCCCGTACGCTGCTTACATCACCATTTATATTTAACAAGCTGCTCTGAAGGACAACACAGTGCCCAACCTCAGGATCCAAAGAGAAAAGGGAGTCAGTTCCACAGGTCCAGGGTTTGCTCCTTATCGATCTGAACTACCAGCAACAACGATGACATCGTTGAAGTGCTGGGTAACAGACTAAGATTCATAAAGCAGAAACATCCTAATGTGTCAAAGGACTTGCACAGTAGGGATAAATCCAGCATGTGAAATCACCCTAGGAAAGAATGTGCTCTCTCACATCTGCATTTGCAAATTTGCTTTAGTGGTTCATGAGTGGAGGGAGGCTCTAAGAACACCAGCTTTAAAGAGCTCCCAAGGAATTTTCATAGACAACTCATGATGTGAATGATCCTCTCCTTTCTCCTAATCACATTATGGTCAGACAAGGAAAAAAAAGTTCAGAAAAGCAAAATTTGTTTAATGCAACTTGGGTTTTTTAAAATTAGAAAAAATTAATTTAGAATTATAAATTAATTTAGCTCTATAGATAACAAAGTAAGAAATAAAGACAGTTTGGAGAATTCTTTGCTAAAGGACCTTAAGAAGAGGCAAGATCACTGCTGAGCCAGCTTCCCTATTAGATTTATTTCTTGACCACATAACATCAGAAAATTCTGGTAAGTCTGACATATGGTTTGAAGACAGAAGATGACATCCTAAGGGTTCCCAGTCCTCAACAAAGCAGAAACTTGGATCCTGGGAGACACATAAATGCAGGACTCTGCATTCTTTGCTGCAGCTGTGGTTATCCCAAAGCCTCTATGGTGTCAGTTCTTGATCGGTTCAAACCAGCCAGCACTGGCTAGATAAACATGTCATTCTTCACCAAGCTATCCTTGATCCCTTCTATCCCTGACTTTAGAGAAAGATTTTCAAGCTGCAAAAAGCTGGCTGTAGATTTGGAGTGTCAAGCATTTCTGAGGTGTTCAGGAACATGTTGTTTATACAGTCAAGAACACGGATGAGGACATTTTCAAAATTTAGATTCTGATTTAATGCTCCTATCTGGAATGGAAAGATATGAGGGGTTTAGTCCAGACATGACCATGATTTGTTAATATTACAACTATACTTGTACATACCATGTGAAAAGTATGTTTTCTCTAATTCACTGCTAAACTGCTAGAAAGTTAAATGTCATAGTTCTTGCTGTAAGTGAACACAGAATACTTTACAAAAGTTTTCCTTAGTTTGTGTACACAGAGCCAATCCTTGTAACCTCACTTCCCCAAACTGCCAAACCCTCTGTCCTTACAAAAACGTGTATTTTTTCCAAAGAGAGTGTTTTGAAATGGCTCATCAAGCTCACTCACTGTTCAAAAGAAATCCTTCTATTTATCATCAGGGCATCTTCTCAAAACATCAGGAAAAAGCTTCTGATGTACGTAACTCTTTTTATTTTCCCCTTTTCTTTTCATTCTACTTGTGGAATTAAAGCAATGTCAAGCTTTTTATAGACATAATATTTGTTTTGTCCCTCTTCTGCATGTTTTAACCAGCTGGTAAGATAATCATCAAAAATCACCAGGGAAATGGACCACTGTTAGCGCCACTGGGAACAGCTACATCAAGATAATCTAGTATTACCAAAAAGGCAAACATTGCAGCAGGGAAACATCAGTAACAAAACACATTCTTTTGTTTCTTGAAGGAAGGGCACTGAAATAATTTCCCAGATTTCTTTTGCATATATGTCTACATGCACGTATGTGCACACACAATACGGTACGGAGATCAAGCAGAAATGAAACAAAAATCTTCAGAAGAGGAAAAAAGGAACATTTCATCTTTAAATGCCACCTTCTGTATTCATGAATTCACATTAATATTGTAAGCTATTAACACCATTATTCCTTGTTCACATATATTTTTCATCTCAGGACAATAAGGACATCTCTGGTCCATGAGCCATTTCCATCTAGCTCTCCTCTGCTTTGCTTCATCCAAAGTTAAGGCAACCAAACATTGCCAGATGGAGAACCTTAGCCAGAATACTTTGATTCAGAGAGATCCAGCAGAAGAAGATGAACAACGCATGGCTGGGACAGCCAAATACATGGAAGAACACTGAGGGATCTGGGTCACCCTTGTCTAAACCCTGGCTGAAGTGGTCCAGCATGTACTGACAAGCCTTTTTGAAATAACCCAGATGTGAGAGGAGATCTTTGTAGAGCAGGTGCTGACTGTGAAGCTTCACAAACTGCAGAAAGTCAGTCATGAACAATGAGAGGCATCAACAACCCCCAGTAAGATCTCTGATTGTGGATGGAGATGGTCACTAGAAACCCACTCTTAAGTCAACATCAAAAATCCCTTCTAAAGATGACAAACACAGTGCTCATTCTCCCTCACAAAAAAATTAGGATGGGACTAGAACTAAAGTCAAGTACAACCAGATTGCTTGTAAACAGGGCAAGGAAAAATTAAATACAAAGAAAACATGAAGGAGGAAAAAAAAGATGCTCATCTATCAAAATAAAGCACCATTCACTGCTGCAGATACTGTGCACAAGAGATGTCCTCCATCCTGCAGAGTATCTTGAGGAATCCTGCACACAAAACCAAACCAAAATCAAACTAACATTAACTGCTTAATTTCAGGTCAGCCTTGGAGATGATCTACCACGGAAATAAAACCTTTCTGGAAGCTTTCAAGCATACTGCCTATTGCAATTAGAAGGCTTTTTGTGCAATCTGGATCATTTCTAGAAGCTTGAGGGCTCCCTGTAAACCATCTCTAAAGTGCCAAAGCCAATCTCTGGTTAAAAGCAATACAGCAAATGGGGGCAAAATTCCTCTGACCAACTCTCCTATAACTAATCAACACACTGAAATTAACTGTGAGAGTCTTCACCTTTGTCCTGAGGGTCTGTTGTTACCCATCATAAGACAAGATGAACTATGATGTTTAACCTAAAGGCTTCAGCACATAATACAACCCCTGAAGGAGCTGTGCTAATAAATCCACTGATGAGGAAGGATTTTAAGCAGAGACACAGCTTTTCCCAAGAAAAAGCAATGAGAAGCTTTAGCCTTGAACCACCAAAATAATGGTTCTTCCCAAAGGAAACAGCAAGGCCATGAACCTGCCTGAAATGCCATGAACCTGCCTAGAAAGCTGAGCAGCCCAAACAAGGGGAAGGAACAATCCAAACTGAAATACATTGGAGAAAGGGGGAAAGCAAACCAGGTTTTGCTCTCAATTCTGCTCATTAGTTTCAAGCTAACTTGAGCACATCTACTGCATTACCCTCACAACCTGACCAAAGTGCAGGCATGCCCTAAGGGTTTTTGTTCCCAGACTTAACTGGAGACTGTCAGTCTATGAAATCATCAGGCAGTGCAATGAGTTTGTGCATTACAGCATCCTTAGGTGCACATCACTCATAGGTGGACTCTGGTCACCTCTTCTGAAGGAAGAAAAACCTTTAACCCTCCCTAACATACACCCTGGATCAAGAGGTGCACAGGCCTGGGCAGCACTGTTACTTAAATGATAAATGATGCTGGCACCATGGCAACGGTGGCACCATGGCAACGGTGTCAGAGTCAGCAACTTCATGATCCACACAGCTCTGATCCAGCCACACAGAAGTTTTACCAGCAGCTGTAAATTTATTCGAGACCCTTTATTCCTTTATTTCCTATTTACCTAAATGTCTGCACAGATCTCCAGCTTCCCTAAAGCATATTTTTTCCTCAAAGGCAGTTTGGTCACCCTCTCCTGCCCTTTCCTCTCATGATTTATTTATTTATCATCATAATCCCTTCCCCCCCGCTCCGGCCCCCAATATTAATAAAATAATAATGGTAAATTCCAGGGGTTCTTTAAGACCACAATTAGTTCTGTGTATTGTGACTCGAAAGCAGCCAGTGTTTAAACATGCCTTAGCAGACAAATGCCAAATGATAATGAGAAAACTTAGTTGAATCTAAGTAAAATGAATCTATCTGGTTTTCACAGCAATTAACTTTTGACCCAGCTTAAAATCAGCTACACGCTGCATTTAAAATGTACTAAAGAAAGGAGGGGGAGGGTAGATCAAATGACACAGCCATCAACTTGCCCTCTAAAATGCTTTCTGAACAGAAACAGTATAAATGCCTCCAGCAAAATCATCAGATATTTTAAAGATTTGGTTTTTACCTTACCAGTGCCCCAAACAATAATCTCTGTATCACAGAGGAACATTTCTACACATCAGCTTTTCAACTGCTATAAGAAAGCAGATTTTTTAATTATCCCTAGTATGCACTTAGAGGGCAGACAGTCCTCTGCATTTCTCTGTATAGATATTCACAGGAAATTAGGTATCCACCCTCAACTTTCTACTGCATTTATAAAGATTTTTCTCAGAGCTGTTTTTTCTGAATATTCTTTTCATTTCCAGGATGTGATGACCAATACGACCAAGATACTGACCCTACAAATGCAAGGCTGAAGCAATAGGTGGTAGTATCCTATTAGGTAGCATCCTCTGCTACCTAAAAGAAGGGTAGATCAGGTACTTAGGGCTATGGTTTAGCAAAGGATTGGAACGGTTGGACTTGACGATCTTAAAGGTCTTTTCCAACCTTGTGATTCTATATCAGCTTTTTAAAAGTCCTTCATCACCCTGCTGTATCAGATTAAAGCGTTGTCAAGGATTTAATGTATAATCCTTGCAGATTAATACGCTACAATAACTATTTTTAACCCCCAAAATCATGTGAAAGCCAAAAGAACTGCTGAATAGTTGTCTAATATCATCATTCTTTTCTTCCACATAAGATAAAGGTGGCCAAACTATTGTTCTTGCACCGTATGCATCTCATTAGCAGTTTGGCTGCAGGAGAAAATGAGCCATTGGGGGATACTGAAGCTGTGTTTACTACATCATGCTGGAACCCAGCTTCGAGGCAAGGCCGGGAGAGCTGGGGCTGTTCAGCCTAGAGAAGACTGAGAGGGGATCTCATAAGTACTTATAATTACCTAAAGGGTGGGTGTCAAGAGGATGGGGCCAGACTCTTGTCAGTGACGTCCAGCAACAGGACAAGGGGCACAAACTGCAGCACAAGAAGTTCCATCTGAACATGAGGAAAAACTTCTTCACTCACAGCACTGGGACAGGCTGCCTAGAGAGGCTGTAGAATCTCTTTCTCTGGAGAGATTAAAAACCCACCTGGACGCTGTCCTGTGTGACCTGCTGTAGGTGATCCTGATCTGGCAGGGACATTGGACTAGATGATCTCCAGAGGTCCCTTCCAACCCCTATTGTTCTGTGATTCTGTGTATGCTCTTTTTCGCTCAATGCAAAAGGAGCTCAAAAAGCCCACCTGTCTCTTGCCTCTGGATGACTTCTTAGAGAACTCTCTGCCCTCACCTTTTCAAGGTTTATGGCACCTGTCTTATAGGTGTCAGACATACAAAGATTTCAGTGTATAGCTAAGGGATAGCTTTTCTGATTCTTAGCAATACCTTGATTTCCTGACAGTTCTGCACTACCTCTTTCTTTTCTTAAACCTTACAAGAGTCACCACAGAGAAAGACACAGCAATTATTTTAAGTTGCAGAGATACCTTAAAGTAATTAAGTACAGAAAGTAAAGAAGGGTATGTGGGTTAACTGTTGATTAATAAAATTTGTGTAAGAAAAAACTCTTAGAAGACATAGGATATGATGGTCATATTTACAGTGGTCAGACATGAACTGGCCAGGACCTTTTCAGAAAGGCCTACATCTATCAATATAGAAACATCTATCTATATACACATTCATATATAAAGGCATGCTATATATAGCACAGATGTATATAAACATACATCTCTGATGAGACAGGACTGAACTTTCACAAGCACATCATTACTCGTTTTGCTTTCCTCCAAAATGTGAAAGAAACCCTGAGACTAAAAAAACCAAACCAAAACAAACCCAAAACTCTTTGCCCTTTGTAAAATACTAGATTTGGTTGAAAATTACGGTAGCTATTTCTTTTTGGACACCAAGTAGCCACTCCACCCTCCCTTCACTCAAACAAAAACATCAGAGTTTCTGTCACCATAAAGAGAAAGCCAAACAAGAAGCATTTGCCCTCTGCTACTGGAGATAATGGCCAAAACATACACTTCCCCTTCCTATGACTAATGAGATCGCTGGTGAAGTGCCACCAATCTCCAGCCTATGAAGTGTAGAGTGGTTACAGAACAGAACATTTAAATGTTTCTCTTCAATGTGACCACTAAAAATGCAATGCAGATACTGTTGCTGCTCTTGGTGTTCCAGTTCTGTACGGAGGAGACAAAGGGAAAACCCTGCACAACTGATGTACGCCCTGCCCGAAGCGTGCTTCGCTGACAGGGAAACGCTGTCAGTCATGATGCAAACACCCGTGTGTACGTGCACCAGGCTAACAGCATCTCTTCGGGTCAGTTCTGCAAATGAGAGCCACCATCCAGGCAGCTGAAGCTTTGTCAAGCAAGGACAACAAAGGTCATTTAATGAGGGATATGAGAAAACTTCTTTAGACAAATAACTTTGATTTTCTTTGACTTTGCCAAGAAATGCTTTGTCCATTCTTACTGTTAGATGATTGACTGCTGATGCATGTGTATTTCACCAAAAGGTAAAATATATATCTGTATTTCCAGGTTATACCAACCTTAAGACCCAACATCTCCCATCTCCTGTAAAAGCTTCATGCATTTTAATGCTTAACTGTCCTTTTCCTCTGTTGTTTCAGCCTGCAGAGGAGAATCTTTTCCTTATATCCTGTCCTGTTACTACAGAGGCCTTAAACTGCTCCTGCCATTGAGTCTCTCCCCTGAAACTTCTGAGCTCAGAAGCTGACAGGGCAATGTGATTCATCGCCTTGTTCTCATTTTATGAATTAAGTATCTGTGTAATGGAGCAAGCATTGCAACAGCAACAGCAATGACAGTGACATGTTCTACCTACTAGGATCATGGACACCAACTGGAGTGGACGAAGGGTTTGTTTAATGAAGTATTAGGTCATGGTACAGAATTGATGAGATTTTACAACCCTCCCCTAATGCAGCAAGTCTGCAGTCGATGTGCACATCAGAGGAAAGTGGGGGATCTGCTTCTTAACCTTAGTTGATACAAAACTTATGTCCCATGGCATGCAGTTTACTAACCTGTCCACTTCTGTCCTAGAAAGATTTCCATATGACTTCTGCTGAAATTACTAGCGACCCAGCCACTGGAACCTTTTGAGCAGATCTGAACCTTTTACTCCACCAACTGTCTCAGCATTATCTTCTGTCTGATGCCCTGAATTTTACTGGGCACTGGGTTAAAGAATTACTTCTTCTATCGGATGTGAAAAGTATTGCTTTTCAGTTCTGGGGAGTGGCCAGCTGGAGTAACGCTCTGTGGCTGTAAAACCCTGCAATAAAATACACTTCATCTTACGTTAAACTGAGCAAGAGCTAGCCTTCTGGCATTCCAAGTTGTTCTTCACCTCAGCTAACCCTTATGAGATCATGAACTGGAGATTACCATAAAGAGACAGAAAAGGCTGATAACCCAGATAAGACAACCAAGCTTTTCACTGTCACGCTTACGTGGCAAATTTTAACAGGCAAACTGGCAGTTTGCTATGTCTAACTGGCACAAAAGGACTTGGCTCCTTGGGAAGGACTGAGCACAGCATCTGCCTGTGTCTGTCTTCCTCCCAAGGGCTAGATGCCAGTGGGTGGGCCAGTAGCCAGATCAGGCAAGGATATATGTTACTATAACTGCCTTGCAGCATCAGGACCTCTGACTAAAAGGCAGGAGAGGAAGTGATTCCAAACTTCTCATAGGTGAACTATGACAGTGGCTCTGCTGGCACCCAGGAGTTAAAAAAGGCTGGTCCCAGCAAGCAGAATGCAAAGTTCCTGGCAGGTGGGGTCCATGTGCCAAGACCAATCCTATCTGAAGTACCTTGCTGTAGAGGGGGGAGCTGGGTAGGATGCTGTGCACATTCACAGCAACTGCTCTTTCCAACCTAGATTGCCCAAAGGTCTCAGGCTGAACACTGTAGTTCAAGGCCACCGTCAGCTCGAGACCTCTGTGTTTTTGGAGTGTACCTTCAAACCTCTTCTCGTCCCCAGTATCACTACTGTAAGAGAGCAGATTCTTTGCGTGCTGCTTTAAATCACATAAGGAAAGCACAAATGTTGCTGAGAGGGTTCACAGATATTGCCAGAACTGATGAGGATGCCTAGCTCAAGGGGAATATTTCAGTGAAAAGCAATATAAAGCATTTTTCCACTGTTAAAATCTATGGAAACACCTGAAGTGCTTATGGTCCTTGTCAAGATTATCATATGTAAAATATATTTATGCCATGACTTGCTCAGAACTTTGTGGAGGATACCTCTAGCATCACAAATAGTATAGGAAACTTTAGGATGTGTAATCAAGTCTTTTTAAAAATCTGTTAGTAAAAATAGCAAGTTTCCATCAACCTCTCTCCCACATAAGACAGTTTTGGTATTTCTGTGCATGTATAAAGTCCATTTCCTATTGTATTTCCCATCTCACGACTCCTTTGGGAAAACCTAATTCATAAACAAACAATTCCCAGGCCAGATAACTAAATCTCCCTGCTGACCCCTTTCTGTACAACCCAACAATAATAACAGAGACACAGCCTCTGCCTCGCCATTCTCTGGTGTGTTTATGCTGTTTTAGTGATGATGTAACGGAAAGAAATCGACATGCTATTATTATTATGCTAAGGACTGCAAGGAAGAATTGTATTCTTTAAGGTTTTATTTTTCCATTCAAAACCAAAAGTCTTTCCAGGGCTTTCCTATCATTCACTGTTACAAAAGGTCAAAATATTCCATCAGAAACCCTGAAACACGTGATACATGACAAAATGGTTTTAAACACATTAACACAGCGAACCCATTTTGAGCAATGCCTTTTATGAGCAATGCCACAAGGTTACACACTGAGCCCTCTGTCCTCGCATCTCCTGCACATGGGAAGATGGGGACAGAAGTGACTACAGTTGAGTATAGCCTCTGGCCTCCTGTTCCCTCAGAAAGGGTGAAGAAGCCTCTGCAAGAAGACCCATTCCCTTCTGCCCCCTTAGGAGAACCATCCCTAGCGACATGCAAGGGGAGAAAGCTGGAGTCTGCTCTCTTCCTCTCCATGCCAGCTGTGGACAGGACAAGAACAGCTCACAGTCATCTCCTGAGATTTTTCTGAAGCCCACGTGATTTCCCTGAGCTCCACATATTTCAGGGAGGGGACATAAGCCATTCAGTCTGCCTCCCCCTCAGAGCCCAACAGCTGTTTGCTGACTTCTGTTGAAAGTCAAAATCTAATCCTTTAAGCAGGTGTACGGAGTGGGACTGAGAAATGAATGCACTTGAGATTTTGCAGATTGGTTCTGAGCTGGGAAGGGAGAGGAAGAGAAAGCCAGGGAGATCCATTTCAGACAGTGGCAGCTCACTAGCATGAGAAGATTCTGAAGAAAGCAACCTGGAGAGTGACACTCAGTGTCTAACAGAGAGGTCAGTGGTTAGGCTCCAGGTTTGTGTGGAAGCCCAGAGACATTTCACCCATGCGAAACCCAAGGTTTTTAAGAATTGGAAAGGCAGCTAGTGATCCAGACCCTGAAAAGAACAGGGAACCAGCAAGGGAGAAAACGTGGCTATTTTCACTCATTTTTGGAAGCCTTGCCTTAGCTAGCTTTGAAACCTTCTACATGAGCATGTTACACAGTGCACGGTTCTCCCATATAATTTTGGCGTTTACATCAGTATGTCAGCAATGGAAATGATTCCCAAAACAGTTCATTCTTGTGTCTTCTCTCTGTCACACTTATGACTCATCTCCCAGCCTCGCCTCTCCATATGTAAGTAACCCCAGGACACCAAATAAAAACATGGGAGAAAACCAATCTATTTTACAGAGAAACCAATGAATGTGCATCCTCTGCAATTCAAAATTCTGTGAGATTTGACAAAACCTACTTTCAAATTGTAATTTTTCTACTGTCAAGTATATAGAGACAGTTTGTCCAGGGTAGGGGTGGAAAAGGTACCTTCCAAGGACACACTCCAAGGTAGTGCTTCTGAAGTTAGCTTTATGCTCAAGAAAATGACAATTCCAAATGTACATGATGCACTTCAAATGGATACCACGATTGATAAAAGGAAACAAACTAATTCAGAGCATGTCTTAGGGCTCAGTCAATCATGTAATGCCTGCTAAGACTGGATGTACTATTGTGCTGCGATACTAACCCAAGCCCTGACTCATAACTTGAGGTACTCATTTGTGTGACCGTGTCATACCCAGAAGCTGTGTGGCTGCCAGTTCCACTGGATGCACAACTGCAGCCCTCTACATATTGAAAGTACATATGGAAATTTTCCATTACCTGGAGACTCAAGTCTCAGCTATTCTTGCAAGGAAGCTTCCTGAAATTGCAGGAGTGCCCCAGGCAGCCTGTGCCACTCAGCCTAGTGGTCACACCACACACAAAGGAGTTGTTATGGAGACCGATGTCTTCAGAACAATTATAGGGTGTAATTAGTATTGGATGCTACAAGGTAACTATCAAGCTGTCTCCATGGAAACCACCTGAAAACCTATACTTTTAAGGTTTCAGCAACTGGTCTTTTTTATAGACCCTTAAGAGCACACTGCTTTTGCCTTCTCTGCTAGTCAAGCTCAGCTGAGAAACACATTTCCTTTTCCAAATTATTTGCATAGTCCCCAGGGTGACTCACAGGACTTGAATATACGTGTCAAGAATAAATGTACATATTTCATACAGCAAGGACCAACCACAAATCAGTAAGGATTTTTACCAATTTTAATTACCTTTATGCATATGCCTGTGCATCTCCACATGAGTACACAAGGAGCCTAGATGGAAGAAGCTCACTTCCACTTTTGTGAACCTCTTCTCGGCACAGCGGAAAGCCTCACGGTCATGGAAACTCCCTCTCTCAAGTTACAGATGCACTTCAAACCACACTGGTCCCACAGAGGGCACCTACCAGCAGAGGCTGGTCAGGTATAGCACACAATTTTCCTTCTCTCCCAGGACTTTGGCTTGCAGCTGCACAGTTTTTCCAGGCTGAGCAAGCAGAGATCTTGAGACATCCTCACACGCGGTGCAGGATCTTTGCCGAGTGAAAACGCACTGTGTTTATGGAACTCCAGTGGGAGTTTATGACATTTTTGCAAAAAGCTTTAGGAGGCCCAAGCCAAGAAAGCAATGTGATTTTCAGCCAAGAATCTCACTGTCACATTTGCCTGAGCACAGCAGCGTGCAAAGAAGAGACTACTTCACTCTACACTATCACCGAGCAGGCGAGTGCCAGGTATCTAAACACATTCCAGTTCTGCTTATGATAGATGTATACAATCTTTAAACAGTTTGTTGTTTGGTTTTTTTAGTGTGGAATCCTCTCCCATCAGGGCAGAGATGAATAAGGAGACCCACTTGCTTCAGAAGGTGCCAACGGCAGGGCTCTCTTAGAGTGGCACTTATTTCTACAAGTAGCCCTCAGCAGAAGTTAAGGACTGACATTCTGGACAACGCTTTACAGCACTTGCATGCAAATCAGCAGTGAGAGGTGATTCAAGAGAATAGAATCAGAATCATAGAATCACTTAGGTTGGAAAAGACCTTTAAGATCATCAAGTCCAACCACAGCCTAACCCTGACTGGTCCACCTCTAGATCACATCCTCAAGCACAACATCTACATGCCTTTTAAATACCTCCAGGGATGGTGACTCCACCACTTCCCTGAGCAGCCTGTTCCAATACTTGATTACCCTTTCAGTAAAGAAATTCTTCCTGATGTCTAACCTAAATCTCCTCTGGTGCAATTTGACACCATTTCCTCTCATCCTATTGCTCATTACCTGAGAGAAGAGACAGACCCCACAGCTCTACACCCTCCTTGCAGGTAGTTGTAGAGAGTGGTAACGTCTCCCCTCAGCCTCCTTTTCTTAAGACTAAAAAGCCCCAGTTCCCTGAGATGCTCCTCACAGGACTTGTGCTCCAAACCCTTCACCAGCTTCGTTGCCCTTCTCTGGACATGCTCTGGCATCTCAGCATCCTTACTGTAGTAAGGGGTCCAAAACTGGACACAGTACTCAAGGTGTGGCCTCACCAGAGCTGAATATAATGAAACTATCAATTCCCTATTCCTGCTGGTCAGGATGCCATTGCCCTTCTTGGCCACCTGGGCACACTGCTGGCTCATGTTCAGCTGGCTGTCCACTAACATACCCAGGTCCTTTTCCTCCAGGGAGCTCTCCACCTGCTCTGCCCCAAGCCTGTAGCGTTGCATGGGGTAGTTGTGATCAAAGTGCAGGACCCGACACTTGGCCTTGTTGAACACCATGAAGTTGGCCTCAGCCCATCGATCCAGCCTGTCCAGGTTCCTCTGCAGAACCTTCCTGCCTTCTAGCAGGTCGACACTCCCACACAATTTGGTGTCGCCTCCAAACTTACTGAGAGTGCACTCGATCCCCTCATCCAGATAGACAAGATATACAAAAGATATACAAAGAGCAGCACATGGTTTAGACTGCAAAAAATGGGGAAAAAACATAAATTTGGTTTATTTCTCTTGGTTGGTTCACCCCTGGAATTAAAGCAGATAAAATTCTCATGTGAACTGCTATCTGTGAAGAGAGATGCAGTGAGCACAAGGCTAGGAGCCCCAGAAGGCTTGCAGTTGTAGCCTCTCCATCTCATGAGAAGCAGAAAAAAGAGAAATTCTGCTTTAATAAAAAACATGAGTACATTTCCAAGCTTTAAGAGGGATATCAATCATATTTTTTTTTGTGCTGACATGAAGATGGATCTAGTCTCTCTGTTCTCTTCAAGACACCATGGGGACCAAAGAAGCAGATATACAGAAACAAAACATAAAAATCAAAGACTAGAGCAGGCATTCTGAGTAGCTGTTACATATTTTGAGGGAGGACTAAAACTGCTGGGGTATAATTAGAGCAGTGGGCTACAGTTCAGTATATAGGACCCACAGAAAAGGTACTCTTTCAGACTCTCCTGCAAAAGTACTTTTGCAATGCCTGGCAGCCAGCATTAAACATGGGGTGACCTGGGGCAAACACTTCTAAAGTTAAAAAAATGAGGAACTGAAGCAGCTGTCAGGAGATGCTTTTATGTATCTAGGAGCCTCCAATAGTGTTCCAGTACACTAGAGATTACACAATGCTGCATGAGATGGCCGTAGAGAAAAGAGCTGCATATTCCTGATGAGATTCATCTAAATTTTCTTCCAACCAGTGCATAAGAAAGACAGCCTAACACTCAATGAGACTTTATTTCAATTATCCAACTTCATTCTGGAGCACAGGGAGTTCCGCACCAACATGCGGAAGAACTTTTTCCCAGTGAGGGTGACAGAGCCCTGGGACAGGCTGCCCAGGGGGGTGGTGGAGTCTCCTTCTCTGGAGACATTCAAGACCCATCTGGACGCCTATCTGTGCAATATGAGCTAGGGAGCCTGCTTTGGCAGGGGGGTTGGACCCCATGATCTCTCGAGGTCCCTTCCCACCCCTATGATTCTGTGATTCTGTGATTTCTTCAAAGGAGGGAGGAAGAAAGAGAGAATCCAAAATCCACTTTCCAATGACCTTCCCACTTATTCTTCCCCTTTTTAACAAGTTGTCTCAATGGGTTCCTACTGGAAACAAGCTGAGTCCCGTACTACAAGATAACACTAAACATGGTACCTGAGTATGAACCTGTAAGTAACCAGTATCTTCCTGAAGAAATGTTCCAAATTACCATTTTCCCCTCCTATTGACGATTTAAATTATTTCTGCTGCTTAACTTTTAGAGACACTAACAGGTTTCATCACCAGATACAGAGTGGCAGCCTTAATCTAAACAAACTCACTGACAGCACTGATAGAGCTCATTAGTGTTCTCAACAGATGCTTCTGTCTGTATATACGAAAGTTTTTCTTTCCAGTACATGACCCATGACACTAACATAGCTTTCAAAACAAAACCAAAAACCATCTCAGTACAGCTTCAAATCCTCGCTCTTCTGGGGATTAAATCTGTGGAAGGCTATGACAAAGCATTCCATATTTCTTCAGCTTCTTAAAAGCAATTCTTTTGTTTTACAGATAACTGAAGCCATTTTTTGGCATTTCCAAGCCATCTATACAGAGATGACTAACGCACACGCTATGTGCTTCCACAGCAAAAGTGCTGAGAGCATTTGTCACTGTAAATATCACGTGGGGCCATCTACACAGATGAAACCTGGGCTTCATCTG
The DNA here is from genome assembly GCA_013400835.1 of Zapornia atra. Classification (NCBI taxonomy): domain Eukaryota; kingdom Metazoa; phylum Chordata; class Aves; order Gruiformes; family Rallidae; genus Zapornia; species Zapornia atra. The sequence continues at coordinate 205,494 of VZTU01034134.1, read as the reverse complement.
TCTCTGCACAAAGCAGTGCTCTGACACAAAAACTGTCAGAAATCATTACAAGGAAGAATTTTAAAACCTCATGCAATGATTAAGTGGCCGTAGCCAAAGTAAGTATCATAAAAACAAGTTATGACCCAGCTCCAGTTTTTAAGTGAATGAGAAATTAGAGGGCAGGGAGGCCAAATCTGTGGGTTTCACAAAGAATGTCTCTTTGAATCTGCAGAGCAGGCTCAATCAGATCTCATGGTTAGTTTATTGGTCTGTCGGCACTTAACAAGAAATGAAGCGGTGGCAACGATCTCAGCCCCAGCTCATCACTCACACAGGTACAAAGCATCCAAATGGAAAACAGATTTTCTGATTCTCTGCACCTCCCTGGAGGCCTGTGCTGCTGTCTGAGGAGTACAGCATTTTCTTCTCTTGGCTCATTTGCAAGATAAACATATTCTGGCCTCAAATGCTGTTCCTTTCCAACTGCTGGTGAAAACTCCAGTCAGTCTGAGAGATTAAGAGGATGATCTCAATCCACAAAAAATGCTCATGTGGGAACACAAAGCTGTTGTTATGACCAGGGGTAGGTTTTTTTTTCTACTCAACCTCATTCTGCAAGTCTAGATTCAAACAGTTTCCATCTTTACTCTTTATCCACATTAGCTTCCTTTTTTTTTTTTTTGAAGGGTGTCACACCCTCGGATTTAAACAGATTTTCACAGTACTAGTTAAATGCTGCTTTTCCACACCTATGATGAATGAATGAAGATGTAACTGAGACAGCCTTCATACCCGCGCAGTGTTGGGCTGGATCAGTGTGTAGTTTGAACACTTTCAAACACCTGCAACAATAGTGATAGACAGGATTCTTCTTAACTACCCCATACGTAAATCTATGGCTCCTTACAGTTACAAGATACCTTGTGAGAACATTGTAGGAGCTGGTGGATCAACTGCTACCTACCCTTGTAGGCAAGGTCCAGCCCAGCTCTTGCTTTCTCCTGTGTCTGTCTCTGCAGTCTCTTTTGACCCTTGTCCTGAAGCCGATGTACAGTGTTTCTGAAGTTTTCAAGCATTCACTGACTTCTACCATATAATCTGCTACATTTCGGCACTCGGAGCAGCAGTTCCACTGTGCTCCTCATGCTGCCTCAGATGGCTATGACTGAGCCCTCAAATAATTCTTGCAGCAAGCTTTAAAACATTAGTGAAAGACGTTAGGTAAATTGCTAGTTTTGGTAAAATTGGCAGGGCTACAGACAGATCTCATGTCCTTATTACTTATGCTCCTCTTTGAACTCAGGACAAGATATAATTTGAGCACTGGGTTAGAAGCTACAACAGGAAAAGGACTAATTTGCTCTGTTAGAAAAAACCTTCCCAAGCAAGATAATTAAACCATGCACATTGACAAACACAGACTTTAAAGGCTGAAGATCAGATTAAATTATCACAGTGACACAGCGACAAACCTTTAGTTGTTATAAAGGCACGTAATTTCACTGACAGTGGTGGCTAGAACAAACTTTGTCTAATTTATGTCTAGAGTTGGCCAAACCTCCACAAATCTAGAAACACTTGAACTTTGGGAAAACTTTGATCCAGTCCAGACTTCGTGGCTCTGATCCACTTCAGCTGGGAAGGACCCAAATCCACTTAAAATATATTTCACAACACATCTTTGCCTGCATTTTTTTCAGATAGGTCATAAATACCATTCCTCCTTATGCACAGTACCTACCAGCAGAGACAGCTATTCCCATCTCCAACCCAGGCTGCTAAAAAAGAAAGAGAAAAAACCCCAAAAAAACCATGCAAGAGTGAGCTTTAGATCAGATGACTTCCTACCAAGGAGCAAGAAGAAAGCTAAGGTACTAAAATCTGCACAGGCAGAATCTTTGGAAAAAATTCAAACTGGTGAGAAACTCTGTGTGATCAGTACAGCGCGGACCAGCTTGCGAAGCACGAAACAAGCCTGATCACTCCCTTCTGGTTATCCCCACAAACACAAAGACTCATTTGACTACAGTTTCTGAACAAGCATATTATGCAAGTCTTTTTTTGTAAGGTAGGAGCTTCATTCACTGTAGTAGGAGAGCTGTGATCACAAACCGCATAGGAAGGTTGTGGTTTTCAGATGACCTAGCTGAGAGAGATGAAGTTAAGTAAAATCTAATCAGGGAGTCTGACAAACTCCTCTGACTGCATTTACCACTGATCATTTAACAAATGAGTTGCTGATAACTTAAATCAAGTGCAGCCAAATCCTAGACCCACAGATCATAGGACAGTTCCAGTAGGAATGGACATTAGGAGGTCAGACCAGGTTGCTCAGGGCTTCGTCCAGCTGGGTCTTGAAGACCTTCAAAGACAGAGACTGCACAGCCTTGCTGGGCAACCTATGCTCCTGCCTGACTTGTCCTTGGGGTGAAAAAATATTTCCTTATACCAATCTGAACCTACACTTGTTATCTTTCACTGCCCCAAGCACCACTGAAGAGCCTGGATCTGTCTTGATAATTTTTCCACGGCTATTGGGCAGCTGCTCTTTGTTAGGTGTTCCCAAAGCTGTCTCCCTTCCAGGCTGAACAAGCCTGGTCCGGCAGCTGCTCCTCAAAAGGCAAGTGCTCCAGCCCCCTGAATTCCTTGGCAGCCCTCTGCCGAACTCATTCTGGTTTATCAACGTCTTCCTTGTCCTGAGGTACCTCAAACAAGGCTCCCTGTTCCAGATGTGGTCTAACAAGCACTGAGTAGAGGAGTATGATCACTTCCATGAATATACTGCCTGTGCTGCTGTTAGTACAACCCAGGATACTTTTGGCCTTCTTAGCTGCCAGGGCACACTGCTGGCTCGTGTTCAGCTTGCTGTGTGCCAAAATCCCCAGGTCCTTTGCCGCAGAGCTGCTTCCCAGCCATCCTGCATTACTGCCAAGGGCTCTTCCTTCCTACACGCTGGGCTTCATATCTGTCCTTGTTGAATTATGTAAGATTTCTGTTGGCCCATTCCTCGTCTGCCCAGGTCCCTCTGGAAGGTAGCCCTGTCCTTCAGTGTTATTGGCTGGTCCTCCCAGTTCAGTGTCCTTTGCAAACCTGAGTGAACTCTCTCACCTCTGATTCTTCAACAAAGACATTAAACAGGATGGGTCCCAGGGCAGACCCCTGTGCTATTTCAGTTGTCACAAGCCTCCAGTTAGAGCAAGAATCATTAACCTCTACCTTCTGAGCCTGATCATCCAACCAAGTTTCTACCCATCTAATTGTCTGCCCATCCAAACTGCAACAGTCTAATTTGGATATCAGAACATCGTGGGAGATACTGTCAAAAGCCTTGTTAATGTGAAGACAAATGACATCCACCGCTCTCCCCTGCAATGACAGCACTGTGAGTTCTGGTACTGAACTTCAGGGAACTAGTTTTAACTCTTGGCTGTGGGAAGACACTCTGGAAACAACTGGTGCACACTCTCTCAGAAGGAGTATTCTTCAAAACACCTTTGAAAAGTATAGATTGTATGACCAGGATTCAGTCCTGGTCCTGATCCTTAATTGCAATAATCAGCCCAGCCTAAATAAACTCAGTGTATACATAGGACTTCATCTCAGCTAACGATCCAGGTGTATTATGCATATGGTATTTGTTGCTTCAACTCAACATGCAAGTTGCACAGACACCCTAGGAGCATCAAATAGGTCAAATGGAAGCTAGAGACATGCAGAAATTCCTCAGTTCTGGGAGAAGCACAGATCCACTGTGTTCCCGTGACAGTCTTTGTCTTACCTTTGCGAGGAAGCTCCATGCTGCATACTGCCCTGAGGTTGTGCTGCTTTTTAGCTTCACTGTGTGCAACATCAGAAAGAATCCCAAGAGTCCACTGAAAGGGATAGGGAAAGCTTGTTACTAAAGTCTCTTAATTTCAACTAATCAACCTCTTACCGGCATCTTGGTTTCCTTAATGCAGAACTGCAGTGTGTTAATCCCATTTGGAGAAAGAAACCCATTGGACAAAGAGCTTATATTATGTCCAGCGCATCTCAGGTTTGGTTCAGTCAGTGACTAGCGTCGGAGTAAAGTCAGTCTGACACTCTTATGGCTCGTCTCTGATACGCTTGTGTAACCAGGGAAGTAGAGATTATTGGAAACATGAGGTGAAATACTAACTTCAGGCATTGAAACGGCTCCGAATAAAGGCAATGCTAATTTCAACAGGAGCCACACATGTTTGGCAACTAACTCACTTCAACCTCCACACAGGCTTGAGCTGAAAAAATAACCACTGGAAAGTTTCTGCCTGAAGCTTTCAAGCTGTTTAAACTTCATCAGCCCTTAATTCCAATTAGGAAGTCAAATACATCTCTACTGTATAACAAATAGACAGATGACTCAGTACTGCTGGGAACTGGATACTCCAAAGCTCTCTACTGACAATTAAGTGAACTTTTCTTCCCAAGTCATACAGGACAATAGTCTCCAGTGCTCCCATAGTCAAGACTACTCTTAAGGAAACTGTTCCGCATCTCACTGGACCTCACAGCGCTTGCAAGCTCTGGCCTTGGATTTTGTTTCACTTGTGTACATACCTACAACCAGTGTGAACCAGTGAAATAGTGTAAACCAGCAAGCAGGGAAAAGGACTTCAAAATATATAAGGCACAAATTCCTGTGTGGCTGGTTGAGAGGTATAAGAGATTACAAAGTACTGTGGGAAGATGCACGGGAAAGCAGCTGGGATCAATACAGCATGCAGGTGGTGAGACAAAAAGTGCCCTGGTATTCCAAGAGGTATGTTGTTCTGGATAGTGATGTGATACAGTTGGTGCTCTTTCTGCAATAGCAGAAGATAGAGGTTCCCCAGGTCAGAAGCTCCATGCTGGGCTTCAGCACCAAAGCCAAAAGCCTCTCCCTGCTCAGTACACGTGGTAAAGTTGCACATCAGCCACATCAATAGAGGTGGTTTTGACACACCAAGCACCAGGGTAAGGTACATGCCCAGGAGCAGTAGGTGCAAGGGTTTCTTACAATGAGCCATGACATAAGATCCCAGAGGACTATCCACTCTGCCTGGAGCCAAGAAAGCAAATACTGCTTTGATGATAAAAGATAGGCCCAAATTCAGCTCCTTCCTGCAGAGTGTAAAGTGCTGAGCAGCAAAGCATTCCACTCTGAAAAATCAGTGAGTTCAGTGAAGCAGCACTGCCCAAACTTTGGAAAGCCCAGTAGCTGGCTTAGGTTTGTTCCACAGCTTCTGCCCTGCTGAAAAGGGCTTTTAATCAGAGTGATTTGAGGATGTTTAGGGCAATTCAGAGATAAAAAGTGACACAGCTAATTATAATCGCTGAAATATTGATGTCACAATTAATACTGAGTTAGTTCATTAAATAAACGAAGCACTTTGCACCTTATTACAAGTGCTTCAGACATTCCACATGGGTAGTAAATTTAGCTGCATCAGTAACCCTTACTTTACATTGTATAGGTTTTCCTCTAAATCCTTTATGGCTACAAAGACACTGGATTATAAGATGTAGGACCACAATTGAAGAGGGTTGTTTCTTCATCCAACTATTCCTTTCCATTTGCTGTAGTGTACAGTTCTATCTACTGAACGTGTACTGAAGCTGGGGCAATGGAAACAGAAGTGGGAGGCTACAACAGCAGTAAAATTCACATTAAGTGAAAGAGGACAATATCTGGGCTAGACAGATATCCATTAGAGCCTACAGTTAGACCTCACTTTCAAGAAGTAAATTTCACCTACTCATTATACCTATTCATTAAATACCTAATTACAAGTTACTTGTGGTATGGATAGTCTGTCCTTGCTAAAAAGCCACTTTCATACCCCAAAACTATGTACATAAGGAAATTATTTAACAATAATTTTTCATATCCTTTTTTAAATGGAAAATCCAGATACCAGTAAGAAAATCCTTAACAATTATGAAATATTTTGGCCATCAGCACGAAAAATATTTTTTCCCCTCTAAAAAGAGAACACTTCCATTTGGCAAAAGACTGGAGGGGAAAGACAGGAATACATTTTTTTGAGATAATTAAGAGCTATAGGAAACATATTTATGTTATCCTGTGAGAATTACACTATTGGGCAGTGAACTTTTGCTACTCAAAATAAAGGAATGCTTGTTAAAGCTTTTCCCTTTTACCCCAAAAAAACATTCTGCCAAATAACAAGATGTACAGGCAAATAAATCCATGTACACCCATATACTGTTGAAGACTAATACTTCATAATCACTGCAAACAGCAAGTTTTACAAGGGCTAATCCGACTTGAGAAGTATTTGAGAGACGCTATTTATCAAAGCTTTACTACATTAGGTAAAAATTAGTTTACTGGTGACTGGGAACTCTCCTGATCAGAATGCACTCACTCAAATAAATATAGGCTTCCAGCATGTTTAAATCTCAGGCCTTCAAATGCATACCTACATATGCACAGATATACATCCTCTGCAGTTATGCCAGCAGAAACTAGTAAAACTAAGTTTTTGCCTGCTGCAAAATTTGTAACTGAGAGTTGAAGTTGGAAGTCAACAGGATCTGCTATTTTGAAAACATTCACATGTCCTGTTATAGAATCATAGAATGGCATGGGTTGGAAAGGACCCCAAGGACCACAGAGTTCCAACCCCCCTGCCACAGGCAGGGCCACCAACCTCCAGGCCTGGATCTACACAAGGTTGCCCAGGGCCCCATCCAACCTGGCCTTGACCAGCTCCAGGAATGGGGCATCCACCACCTCTCTGGGCAGCCTGTTCCAGCACCTCACCACTCTCTCTGTAAAAAACTGCCCCCTAATATCTAATCTAAACCTTCCTTCCTTTAGCTTTAGTCCATTATAGAGAAGTTACCTGGCGCAGCAGCTGCTATGAAACCTGTAGAAGTACAGGAATGGAAAGTCCAAGGCACTGAAGAGATCACCTGAGGGACAAAGCAACATACTCAGTGGAACACGGCGGGAACAGCAATTATGTGAACATTACTAGTTTAACATTCCTTTGAGCTTTTACAGCCGGCTGACTTTTCATTTATGACACTTTCCACATTTCCAGTGTGTTTAATGATTTCTCTCTGACCTTGCTTCTAGCCAGTTCCTGCCTTTGGTTAAAAAGGGGAAAGGAATACCTAAGAGTATTCTTCACTCGCATACAGAAGATCCTGCTTAAGCAGCAGCTGCCAGTGGATAGACACACATCATATCCACTTCTTTTATTACAGAGCTTGTGGTAGTTCCTACTGAAGTAACATGAAACACAGACATATGCTGGCCACTTCCCCCTGAACATATGTCACATATGTTCCCTTGCACTCTGTCACACAGAGCAAGTTCAGAGATTTCCAAAAGGAAATCTGTCAGATCCAAGCAGAGCTCCTGAGTGCCTACATTTCCAAGAACCTGGGCCCTGGTTGATTCCCAGGAGTTCTCCAGCCTTCAGGCTCTACAGGAAACTCCATCTTTCACTTTTTTGAATGCGTGACTATTTTGCTTAACATGTCTGTCCATGCTGGTGGGGGAACACTGGATACACAGTATGCACCACCAGGCAAAAAGGGGAATTTATGTTTATTTAAATGCTCCTTTTGTTTTTCTGACTGAGCAAATGTCTAGTGAAAGCAAGAGGTGATCAGCTTTAACCCTGTAACTTATAAAACATCAGTATGGCAGGAGTATTAGCCACCATCAAATATTCAATTTCTCCATCTTTAGCCTTTGATCTTTCACTGCTTTGAATCCTGCCCCGGGCTCAAGCGATGGGATACATCCAATGAACCTTTGCACAGCACTGAGGGTGATGCAGAAAAGGAAACCCAATTCTACATGGATTGCTGGAAGACTGCTCTGATGAGGACATGTTGTAGGGAATTCTTGTCCTTTACCATGAACTACCTCAAAACCTGTTCTTTGTTGTCTGTCCTATGCTGCTTCTTTGCAAAGGGCAGTTAAGAAAGGTATTAGTAAATATGATGCTAATTACATGATTTTATATTCCCTTCTCTCCTTTTCCTACAGGATCTCATATTCTTGGTCACTGTTGAATTCCAGGGCTAAAATCTCACAGAGTTTGGTCTCTAAAAACATGCATGGAAAGGAAGTGCAATATGGAAGCCTAAAAAAAGGAACAAATCAATCCACTTTACCTGCTGGATGGGATGCAGAGGCTAACAACACCACACTAAAAGATTAAAAAAAAAAAAAGTTTAATTGTATACTACAGAATTTAAGACGTGGCCTGAACATTATAAATTGATGGCTTTGTGTTTGTGGGTTTTTTCACAGTGAAATTTATTCCAGTTAAGTAGAATAGCTGAGGCATAAATATCAATTTAGAAGAAAAAAAAACGTTGGTTGGGAAGGAATCTCTGGGATCACCTAATACAACCTCTCATCTTAAGCAGAACTATCACCAGTATTTGGTCATGTTCTCTGTGGCTTTGTCTCAAAAAAACAGGTCTCAAAAACCTCCCAGCATGGAGACCATAGCCCTCTCTGTAACTCTTTCCAGGGCCACCCTACCGTGCTAGTGAAGATTTTCCTGACGACTTGTTTTTTTAACTACCAAAGCTGCAATTTACGGTTGATCCATGTTACACTGTATGCCACTCCTTACAAGAGTCTGGCTTTGTCTTGTTTGAAATTCCTTTTGAAGAAGGTGTAGGCAGTTTTTAGGTTGCACCTTGTTTTCCACTTTGCCAGTCTCAAAAAGACTAGCTCCTTCAAACTCTCCTCACAGCAGGCCACGTGCTCTAGGTCCCTGGCAACGTCAGTAGCCTGCTTCTAGATCTTTAATTTCTCAGTGTCTTTCCTGAACTGAATAGAATATTCCAGCTGCAGCCTCAGCAATGCTCATAATAAATTCTCTCAATCCGACAGCCATGCTCCTTAAAATGTAGCCCAATACCTGGTTTGCTTTATTTTGCCATGAGCATATACTACTGCCTCATATAGAATCACAGACTGGTTTGGGTTGCTCAAAGACCAGCTAGCTCCAACCCCCTGCCATGGGCAGGGACACTCTCCACTAGAGCAGGTTGTCGCATCCATACTGATTCACTGTTACCCCAAGTCCTGCTGTTCACCCAGCTGGTGACGCCACTGTATTTGTGTCTAGACTTGAGTGTCCATCTGTCTGAGGATTAATTTCAGCTGTGTCTGTACAGATGTTTGCTTTATAGGCATGTACACATATTGAATATCTGTGATAAAATTCAAACATAGAGTCTTATGCACTGCATGGTCATGCCCAAAATAAGGACAAATGCTGCAATTAAAGAAGTTTAAAAAGATACATGAAAATAAAACCAAGTACCAGCCCAAATGATGCACTCTTTTCACAAAGATACAACTGAACAAGAAAATCAGTTGTGACCAGTTCTTTACCTGGAGTATCACTTAACATTTCTGAGGTCCAACAAAGACTTTATCCTTGGTATAGTTAGTGGTATAGGCTGTACAGAGCCTTCTTCAGTGCTACTGATTCTTCCGCTAAATTTCTTACTTCTTCCCAAATTTTTTGTATTCCATGTTATTTCCAAGGTTTAGAAGGTTACAGAAACATGTTCTGGGACACTGCAAGATGGGAGAAGCATGCATGTCTCCAAAGCAGATTTGCAGCTTCCTCCGACAACATTCATCCATGACAAACACAAAGGACAAGAGGGAGAAGGAGAAAAGAGTATCTGGAAAAGTTATTTCTTGATAAGCAGCAAGCACTGTGCTTACAAAAGAGAAATTCATTAAGGTTATAAATGCTAAAGCTAAACAATTTTCCCTGGCTAATTACCTGCAATTCTTACAGTTCACTAGGCCCCGTAACGGCAGCAAAGGGCCAGCTCAGCTGATGGAGGAAAGGAAGCTTGCACAATGAAAAGGTAAGGCAGAGAAAGAACTTGGAAGTGCTTCCCAACACACAAAGGTTATGGCTAGAAAATTGACCTTGCTGTAAATGAGCCACCCCCAGTACCTGTGGCAGCACAGTATCATCAGCATGGTGCTTAGAGCAGGGGAATTCCCTCTTCCAGCAGTAACACAGCTACAATTTCCAAGCTTGCTCCCTCTCAGCTGTTCCCTGTTCTCTATGTGACCAGGCTACTGCGCGTGGTGGCCCTGCCCTTGGCATGCTTCAGTGAATCCCAGCATCATTCACAGAGACAATGGATGCAAAAGGGACTGTGAAAAGTATGGAAATCCCATGGCCAGGGAAGCCTGTCACTGAAATCAGCTATGGAAGGCAAGGGGCTGAAGGAGGAAACAGTTAATGAGTGACAGTCAGGTTGGTATTTTACGCTTAATGTTTTACACAATGTCTTTGAAAAGCACTGGCTGATGTATTATGTTCACATTGTCAATATTTATACATGTTTTTAGAAGATGTGGTTGTCACAAAGATATTAAACAAGGCAAAGCAGATCACTTACAGTAGGCAATCCCCCACCCCTCCTGCTCACACATGTACTCTCCTGCACGAGATGCCAAGAGGAATTCACAATTCCTAGGTTTCCTGATAAAGAGGGCAAAGGAAACAAAGGCCTATTGCTTTTGACTGACCAAGACAGAAAACAGGAGCCTGGCAGGGCGAGGGAAACTGTATCAATAGCGATGAGAATTATGACTAAGCCATGTTTCTCCACTTTTGCTTTTTGCATTATTAATTTTTAAACAAAAATCCAGTGAGATTGGGAAATGCTCAGAGAGAAACTTCCTCCTGCAAGCAAGAGGAATTGATAACCCTACCAGACATCCTAGGCCTCGATCCAAAGAAAACACTGGAGGAAAACAAAACCACCCTTGTCAAGTGCAGGGCAGGTTAAAGCAAATGGATGAGATGGCACTAAAGCTATCTACTCCAGACAGAACATCAGTAGAAAGGACACCATGATGTTGTAAAACCAGATTAGGGATGCAGACGTTTCCAGCAGGACAGCCTGGACATCAAGCTGCAGCAAACCAAAACTCCCTGTGCTCTTTTTCCCCTGTGTACTCAGCACTGAGGGATGGGTCAGCCATGGTTTTACTTCTGGCTAAAAAGAGGTTTTGTCAGCAAGAACAGCAATTTATGCCTGCAAAGCTGCTCTTCCTTATTGCAGAAAATCTATTGCAGCTTTTTTAATTCACAAAAGTGACAGATTCACAGCCCTTCCAGCAGACAGATGTAGTTTAGCTGCATTGAGGAGAGCCTTTACCTCTTGCCTTTGTTGGTGCCATTTATTCACCATTTGGAGCTCTGCTGCTACAAGTCCCTCTTTTCTCCTCACCAGTGACTCCCAGGCCATCCAGCATGCCTTTGTGAACAAACACCAGACAGATACTGGGATGTACTCAAACTTTCTTCCAGGTTCTCCAAAAAAAGTAACCTATCTCTACCTGCCTCAGCATAGGAGAAAGCCCAAGATGAGCTGTGACCCACTTCTAAGACACGTTACGTACCCCTAACCATGCCATAACATTATTCACCCCCACATGTACCCCTTACTACCTAGCTGGGCAGGGGGCAGAAATCTGGCTCGCTCCTTGATAAAAAGTGGGGGACTGGAAAGGAATAAAAGAAAATAAAAGATCACTGGAAAAACTACTAGGAAGTAGAACACTAATGCATAAGTCAGAGCGCAGGGAAATACAATACTGCAGTAAAAAAAAAGGTGGTGGGAACAAGACTGGTGGATTACAGAGAGGTTCTTGGAAGTACATTTCTTTCTCTTCCTCCCCCTCCCTGCCCCACATGCTTAAATACAAGGGAGATGGATGAACAAGATGGGGTTGGGCACTGAGGAGGCACATCACCCCTCCCTTCTCTGCATAGCAGAGCTCTGCTTTCCCTCCTACACTTGTTCCTGGTCTGGCTCCTTTTTAAAAAGCCATTGAATAATCAATCATGCTCTAAGTGATGAAGTGAGAAGAACGCCACACTTGCTACATCAGCAAATATTTCTTCAGATCTGTTTGGTTCTGGAAAGTTCCCATTATGTACATTTGCTTAAGATGTTCTCCAATCCCAAATTGTTACAGATCTTAAAACAGGAAGCCGTGCATGGCATGTAAGGACAGCATAAGTCAGGAGACTTGGTGAATTTTAGTTGCACGTCTGGAAGTGTCCAATGGAGCCAATACAGTTAATGGGTTCTTTCTCCCTTTCATAAGCCTGTAAATCAATAATCATGTTTTCCATGTAATGTGGAACTCCTGCTCTCTGGTGGACACAACTTCACAGACTTCAAAGGATACCATCAACTAACACAATGGGAACCCAACCATGAGTTTTTAAATTAAAACTGCAAAACTAAGACTTTCAGCCACAATCTGAATTTAAAGGTTCAGGCCCAGATGCAGTTTTCAACTAAGAACACAACTTGAGAGCCGTAGTCAGGCAGGTGCCAAATGAAACGACAACAGATTTTACTGCTAGTTTCACGATTGTCCCTTCGACACAAATAGTTACAGCTCATGCAAGGCTTCATGGGTTATTTCTGTGTATTTGCAATTTCCATGACTAACTCTTTAAAACACTTTCAATAAACACAATTACATTGAGTAAAATTGATTTGCTTTGCACTTCACAGTAGATGGAAAACATCAACTTAAATAAGAGCCCACTTCAAACTGATAATCAGATATTGTCAATGCATGGGGGCCCTGGTGAATAGACAGGGGAATCATACAAATGCAAAATCAGAGTCCTGTATTACTTATACATGGAAATAGATGTGACTGAGCTAAGACAGAAAGAAGTACACAGTATTATCATGTTGATGATGCTCACAAGATAAATGGGAATTGAACTGAAGGAACTGTCCTACACGGGTGTCCCTAAAGTGTGCTTATCAAGGACATAGAATGTGGCCAGACAAGAGCACACATCCATCTAATCAAAAGGACAAGCACAACTTCACTTTTATCTTTATTTCTAACTTGTGCTCTCTCATTCATTCCTTTTGACCATCCTTTCTTAGAACTTAGTGTCTGTACTCCAGTAGTTTTCCCGTACAACTTAAGCTACTGTCCCAAGAGGCCAACATATACAAGATGGGGTTGCGGATGAAGGAGAATCTACTAAGGTCTCTACATGCCTTATATCAAATACAGTGTTACAAAAACCTAGGGGAAGCCATGCACACCGAATGTTCTGGCTTCTACAGCTCTGAGGAAAGGACTGACTTTTTTTTTTTTTAATAAAAAAATGCAGGGGAGTCTGATCAGTGCCTCTGGCTCTTTCACTAACTACAAAATAACAGGCCACTTTTGTATCTCCAAATCAGAGAAACAACTGAAAGTCTGATTTACTCAGTCCCACTAATGACACTGAACAATCAGCTACCGCTCCTGTTCTTCGCAGACTGTACTTTTCTAATCACTACCTCTCCTTCTGGCAATTTTGTAGAAGTTTTACTTTCTGAAGTGGGGCATTGCCAGGGAGTTGCTCTGTAAATATTATTTCTGGAAATGATAGATCACTTGTGCACAAGGTGATTAAAAAATTCATAATTAACACCTCGTTACCTCCCCAGGTATATATTGGCATGTCCACCTATAACCAGAGCCAAAAAAGTCAGCTGCTAAACCATTCAACTTCGCACTGTCCTTTCAGTGAACGTTCTGTTAAATACACACAGTAAGACAGTGGTAGCTATGAGCTTCCCAAACACGCCATGGCTGAAAATGAAAACACATGCTACATAAAACCAGCTATGGTGTATTAAAGGTTTATTCATTTTACCTGAACACATAGTTGATGTACTGTTGGTCCAGGTCACTGGGAGAGGGGGGGAAGAAAAAAAAAAGGCCTTCTTTTAGCAATACAGTTCATTTTGTATGAGACCAGCACTATAACACTGCAAAATTACATAATATTAAGATTATATATGACACAATGTTATAATTAGGTAATACTAGCATTGTAGTTACATATATTATGCCCATAATCTATAAACATTATAATACTATCAATATATTCATTTCCACATTTGCACATTCTTTCTGTTGTTACTATGCCTGTAGAGTCTCATTTAAAGTGAAGATAAAGTGAGACTGACAAAAATTTAGACCCTTTACACAGGGTATATCCATATTCTATACACCCATGTATTATGTGCATATACATAACATGCAGTGGCAACTTATCCATCTCCATCTACAATGACATGTGCAGATTACAGGCACTGTGAACAAGTGACACCGCCTGCTTTCAAAACAGGTATTGTCTGTGTGAAGTTCTAACACGTACATGGGATTAATGCAAGGTTTCAAGGTTTTTAAGGTACTTGGCCATTCCAGTCCTGTGGCAAGTCACCAGCTGCTAAACACTTTTGAGACTATGTCACAAAGGCAGACACTGACAGATTAAAACCATGCAGCTTTCAAGGTTAACACAAACTAACATTTCCTCTTAATGACTGTGCCAGTAATTAGGGGTTCTCTTTCCAGGACTGTCATCATCCTTTGATAAGACACTGTTTAAAACTAATTCAGTGTTCAAGTTCGCAGCATAACTATCAATAACCACATGCTGTTGTTATCAACAGTAAATAAGGCTCTTCTTGCAAGAGAAGTCATTAATGATTAACCAAGTGGCCCAGCTCAGACTTGATAATGCAGAGATCCCTAGAGTTTTACCTGACTGCTACACAGTTGTGACTAACCCTCTGTGACAGCAACCTCTTTCTTTTAAAAAGAGTAAGAAAACACATTACCTTAAAGAGCTAGGTTTCCATAACTTGTGAAATACTTTGTAAGCCCCTGTAATTGAAATGACATGTGTAATTGCCATACCATTCAATCATTCTGACAAACAGCTCGTTTGGTCGTGGTACCAGCAGACATGGAGCCCCTCTAAATTACAGTTTAGCAACACGGCACAAAGGATGCCTAAACCATGAGTATGATGAACCTATCACTTCAAAGGAATGGTTTTGAAGTGTTATGATCTCAGAGTACTGCCATGCTATGTGTTTCTGCTAGTCCTTCTGAAGACGGGACAACTCCTAGCTCACAGTTAGGCAGCTTCACAGGGAAATGTGTTATGTACTTATGTACATATGTGTAAATAAATACAGAAAAGTGTTGCTGAATGGTTTCTTCAGCTAATCTTGTTTTTTGGGTAACTTCCATTATGTGTTCACCTATGTAAACCCCTACTGCTGCTGGCTCTGAGCTGTCTTTCCTGTTTAGAGTTCTCTCAGTGCTACAGTCTCCAGGTTCTTTACATTTTTGACCTACCCACCTCTAGGTTAGCTCCCATTTCTATTCTGGGAACAGCTTTAAGCACTCAAGAAGGAACAATACAACTTCAGGCTCTGGTTTTTTCAGACCATTTATTTAAAGCTTTTTGATTCATAAAGAAAACCAGAACATGAAAAGCAAATCCAGTAGAACTCTATCTAACAGATGTCCTCCATTAGACAAACCAAGGGGTAGAAAATGTCCTTTCTCTAATGCTCTGTCTGGATTAACTGTGTGACAAGTAAATTCATCTGTCTGCTCTTTTTTTGCAGCATCTTTATTCTGTGTCACTCGATAGGAAATCTAATTACACAAAAAAGCCCCAACAGTCCTACCAACAACAAACAGAAAGAAGCTATATTTTGAGCATAAACATGATGTTGGCACTTCCTACTTGCTTCAAGCAGGCAGAAGAGACCTCCTGAAGACTCTTGAAGCAGTCTTCCACCTCCGTGGCCTCGCACTGCTTTACAAATGAGACCTCTTGACTTTGAGAAAGCAGTAACATCACTCGTTACAGCAAACAAGTGTTTGAAGTGAAAGATGCCTTGCTTTTTGTTTTACTTAAATAAGCAAATGTTTACCATAGTACATTTCCTAAAGGAAAAATATACACATATATTCTCTTTCTAGTTTGTAGGTTAACAAGATTTTAGAATGGGATCTCTAGACCTTCCTTGACACAAATACACATAAACACATTACCTTTGCCCTGAAAATTATGCAGCATGAATAAACAAAATTAAAAAGGAATCAACCCTAATTTGCAGGCAAAACTTAACATATGCATGAGTCTACTCATTAAGCATACAGGACAGCTAAGAACCAACTACAAGTCCCTTATCCAGCCTAATGCTCTAAAAGACACAAATCTCCTAGTTGAAAGTTACTGCTCTTGTTTTCTTGATATTTTCTGGGTCTAACTGTTTCTAGCTGAAAAGCTAGAAAAATATAAACTATAAAATCAAAATAAGTCCTCAGGGAGAACTTATGATTTATCCAAATCAATGTTTAGTCTGAAGAAGACAAAAGAAAACCTGACAGTTTATGCAACTCATTGTTAAAATTTTTTTAAAATGCATATGATTACATAAAAAAACCCCAACATTTCAACATCCTTCCTCTGGGATCATATTCCATGATATTTTAGAATATTTTTGTCAGTTCTTAAATAAAATCAGTGTGTGCAATAAAGCTCCAAGTTATTGCTTGATTTTTTTCATGTTTTTTCTCCCTTTAGAAAGAAATGTCTCTTAGTAGGCAACCATCAAAACTTCCCAGAAAAGCTTAGTGCTGATTAAAATTGTATGTGCATTTTCACACCCACTGTCAACTGACTGCAATATCTAGTTTATTTTGTTATTGTTTTCAACATAAAAGCTATGAAAGGAAAGCACTTTCTTATATTTACTGAGCCTCTTTATTCTTTCTAAGTGATTCTTAAATCCAGAGCCTTAAATATCAGTAACTTCATAATAAAGCTGATTCCTCCAACACATTTACTCTTCCTAATTCTTTTTCCGAAAGAAAATGACTTACCTACACAGATCAAGTGAATCAGAGCCCATAAATAACCGTTTGGATCAAACTGCAATAAAGAACATCTCCATCAATAAAAGCGTGTTCACGTAAGCATGCGTATCGCTAGTTCCCTGCAGTTAGCTTTACAAAGCAAGTGCAGCAAGTGGGAGCCATGCTACAAAGCAAGAGACGATGGCTAAAGAAGACTAGGAAGACCGAGGCTTTGCCTGTCCTGCTTAGCGGCCTGGCATATGCCAGTGACCAAACTTTTTCCCAGTGAGGGTGACAGAGCCCTGGGACAGGCTGCCCAGGGGGGTTGTGGAGTCTCCCCTGGAGATATTCAAGACCTGTCTGGACACCTACTTGTGCGATATGTCCTAGGGAACCTGCTTTGGCAGGGGGGTTGGACCCGATGATCTCTTGAGTTCCCTTCCAACCCCTATGATTCTGTGATGCTGTGACCCAGGCTCTCAGCTAGTCTTGCTGTGAGTAGCTGTGTTTCTTTCTGAGACACACACCATTTTAAGCAACCGGAGCCTGTGGGCCCCAGTCTGCGGAGTCTTGCGCCAGCAGTCAGGGAGAGGAGAGAAGAGGAAAGGAACATCACTGTTTTTTGTCTTGTCTCCTTTCCCCTCTCAAGCCCTGCAGCAGCTAAGCTGTCTCCCTCCCAAGGCTCCATCTAAACAGAGAGTATCCAGAAGAGTGCTTGGAACAGATTCCTGTCTCTGAGCAAGGTCAGGTCTCTTCACAATTAACAGGGAAAAAATAAACATTTTTGAGAGGAATTCACCTGGCACATTTTAGGTGTCTGCTTTCAGGGGAGATGAATTATACAACAGAAGTTCCTGCTCTGCACCTTGGACTATGCAGGGAGCTAGCACAGGTGCAACACTTCTGATGGCTACATCTGATCAGGTGCATCCAGACAAGTTCCCAGATTCATCCCACCCAACTTCAGATACTAACTACAGTATCTAAAACAAAGAAGCAGCCTTCCTAAGTCTCCAAAAGAGAAGAGCACTTCCAAAGAATAGATCTTTGCTGGAGTAAGCACTTTCTGGAGTTATGTCCTTGCTTTCTCCAACAGCTACAGAAAGTGTGCAGAGTGATTACAAAACTACCTTTGGAACCTCCTGAAAGTATGTGCCACTAATTCAAACCTAAGTGATTTTCTCTAAGCCCTATGAGAAGTTAAACTGAGGTTTCCTGGTTTCCCCCACCTTCACCTAAGAGCTGTATGTCCACACTGCTCAGAGGTTTTATCACGACGCAAAAAGCATTGAAAAGCAGCAAGACTACAACACTGCAACAGCCAACATTTACAATTCCTTTGCAGGCATCTCACCCTAACTTACAAGTGTTATGCTACAAAGATGTCACACACACCAAGGTTTAACTAGAGTTGCTTTAGAAAGCAGAGCTCACCTGTGTGTCACACAGAGGAAGGCACACTGCTGCTATCAGGAGGAACAGCACACTGTGGGAAAGAAGAGAAAAAACCAAAACAAGACCAAAAGCTGGATTTGTACTCTCAGCAAAGTACAGGCAATTATGCTCAATTTTACACTGATATTTCATTCGTTTAATTTTCACTCCATATTTGAAAAGTAATTTCTGCCACCAAAATGAAGGCTTACACTGTACGTTCTTCCTAACTTATACACAGCAAAGTTCTATGAGAAGAGAAGCAGCAGCAAACAGCAGTGATGAAACAAACTTATGGTAAGGAATATTATTCTTCACTCACCACCTGGCCTCCCTAGGCTGCTTCAGAAAGCCAAAACCAACCAATTTCTGGATGTGAATGTCTAACAAGAAGTTCTTTCGTTAAGGTGAATTGCCTACTACAACAACAGTGTGACTCCACTGCAAGTTATGGGGCAACTCCAAAAAACAGAGCAAAGTGGGTATGAAATGACTTAAAGACAGCACAAGTCCTCTCCTAGTCCACTGACTTGGACCAATAAATTCCTAACCACTGGCTGAGTTGCTGTTTCCACAGGCTACTCTGGATACATTGATGTGACATTTCTGCAGACTGTCGCTATTAAAAATAACCAAAGCTTTTGCAGCTTATATTCCTGCTCTCTAAGGGCACAGAAAAAGACAGAATAAAGATGATAAACACCCCAGCATCCTTGAAAATAATCCAGTGATGAAAACAAGGACACAGTAAGTGTGATAATGGAAATAACAGGAAGAAATTAGGAAGATGGTGCCTCTAAGTACACTAAATAACAACCCAACATCATCCACTCTATGTACAGCTAAAAGATTACAGAATGTGGAGGACAGCAAATACACATTCTTCAAGGGAATGGGGGGTGGAGGGGAAGAATGAAAATTTTAATATATGACTGGCTGACTTTTATTTGTCCCTTTCTATCTCTCTTTTGAAGCCTAAACAACAAGGACCAAGGTTGGTAGGCTGCGTGGCTTAACGATTCTAGCAGAATTGGCTAACACTCACCTTTTCTTTCTTAGGAAAGGCATTTTCAGCTATTTTATATCACATTAATTATCCTTTTCTTACTGTTTAAGACTACCCACAGGAACTTCAAACTTGATTTCTATCTCCTTTCCAAAAACATACTTACAAGCCCTGCTTTGTTATTCAGGAAGACTGACCTCCTGGGTTTTTTCTTTTTGCAAGGAGAAGAAAGGGTTTCTATTTAAGCACTTGTTTAAAAAGAGAAAAAAAAAAAATCCCACAACATTTTAAAAATATTTAATTACTCCTGTGTTGCAATTTAGGCTCACTGCCCACAGGAATGCGCCTTACATTCTTCATTGTTTTGGTGTGCCATTATCTGAAGCAAATACAGAAGCTGGAGTCAAAACAAGTCTGAATCTGAGCAGTTTTTAAAACTTACCTACAGACTTTCAGATGAGAGGTCTGCTGTAAAAAAGAAAATATGATTAAAATAATTAAAATTTGAAAATAAAAATGGTGAAATAGGCCTTTCCTCTTCCCAAAAAGGGAAAGTGATGACAGGTGATCTTACTGCACCAAACACATTAAAAACCCAGCAAGCAACATCCAGCAGTCCATTATGTTTGAGCACTGCTTAGCAAATTTAATTTGAAAAAAGAAGCAAGACTACAGATTAGTCTACTTCAACTTGATTTACATTTTCAGATTACTTACCAGCAGCTAAACCTAAAACCAGAGATGAACTTTATACCTGGTCCTCAAACTTAATGTGAACTATACCAAAACTATGTAATGTATATACTCAAATACTCAGTATTCTTAATTAATTAGGTACTGACCCAGACAAATCAGTCTTGGTCTAAACTCATGAGAGTTTCCCAATCCTTTGGTCCAAAATTATCCTCCCAAAGCTTCCCAGCAAGACCTGTGTTTGCATTATCCTTGTCCACAGTGCTTTTGTTTTCCAAGAGAGGAGACATAAACATGTGAGCTAGAAGGAAAATATGAAACACTGACAGGGACGCTAATCAGAGGACAATGCCACAGGGACATGCCATGGTACACAGTGTTATGTCCCTTAGGCACAACCTTAGTGACCTCCTCAGTTTGTTAGCAGTAGCAAACATGGGCCATTTATTTGTCTTCTGTATACACACAGAGGCAAAGAATGGAAGATCACTTCCACAGCAAGCCAGAGGCCACCATAGAAAAGACTTTGCGATAAATCATTTCCCAGCATTACCTCACACAGCAGCTCTCTGGTCAATTAGAAAAGCATTTCATAGCC
This sequence comes from Zapornia atra, assembly GCA_013400835.1. NCBI lineage: Eukaryota > Metazoa > Chordata > Aves > Gruiformes > Rallidae > Zapornia > Zapornia atra. The sequence continues at coordinate 185,040 of VZTU01034134.1, read as the reverse complement.
TAAAAGATGTGTCCCCAGTGCTGTTTGCAAAAAACAAACCCAGCTCTTAATAAAGGGAGCAGGAATTACTCTCCAGACTTTTAAAGATCTTGGGAGAGATTCTCAAGCAGTCAAAACAAGTCCAAAAATGCACTGGCTTTCCTGCATTTCATATGGAGATGTGATCTATCTATAACCAGACAATGCACCAAATGCTAGGTATATTATACTAGTTAGACCTAAGGACCCATTCCTCCTCCCTCTCAGCTCAATGAGATTCTTATGTGGGGAATGAGAGAGGGGCAATATTCATTTACAAAAGGAAAAGAAAAAAAAAAAAAAAGCAGGACCAAGCCAATCTTAAAATGCAGATCAAGCTGTTGATACACATTTGCAGAGTTTCATCAACTAAAGGGGAAAAGAAAACATCAATATAGATACTTGTGAACAGCAAAGCTCTCGCTGGGTCTCAGTAACAACCAGCAGGGAGATTAGAAAAGCACATGGCAGTACTGCCTGAATTAAAAGAAATGAGGTGTCTTGTCATAGGGCAGTTATATCACAGGAGGTACCCTGAATGTATCAATTAATAGATCAATTACCTCTTTCTGCACAAACTTCTGGAACCCACAGGTTAAAACTTCTGCCGCGTTGTGCACGGTGAGGAACACTGGGATTGGCTGCCGTTGGGAGAGAACAAAAACACCCAAATCATCCCAAAACAGTCAGACACATAGGAAAGGGACCTTTCTCTTAGGGATGGCTGTCCCACATGGTTGTGGGTTTAGGGTTTTTTTCTGTTTTTTAAGCTATAAACCCACACCACATCTCCTAAACAGGACTTAAACCCATTCTAATCACTATTACATGGTACAGGCATCTTTAAACGCAGACTTTGCTTGCTTCTTCGCCCACCCTGGAGTGCTCAAGCGCTTTGTTTGTACACAGCTACCTCAGTGAGATTTTCTCCAGGTTTCTGCCTCTAGTTTTGCTTCTCTGTTCAAGCATCTGCAGCCTTCACAGTAAATAGTTCTCAGTAGTTTTCCCACCTCTGTCTACTGGAACTAAGAATACAGCATAACTCCTAGCAACAGAGTTACAGGCAAGATGATTTTATTTGATTGCTGCCCAAAATAAGAGCATAAACGTAATAGTTCGTACACAAGTGATGTTGAAATTACACCTACTGAGGTATCTGGATACCATCCCAACATGAAATCATTAAGAAACAAACCCCAGTGATAACAATAATGAACCAAACACCCATCGCCCCAAGCAAATTCAACCAGAATTAGTAGTTCATAATACTTCCTTCAAATCAGAGCCGTGGTCTCTCAGGCAGCTGAAACAGAAGCAATTCTCTGCTCCAATTAAGATAATCTAAAGACTAAGGCAGTTTTAGGAAGCTGTATTTCCCTACTTGTGTACAGTGTTTAAATCACACGAGTAGATAATGAGTTAATTTCTCACTGATGTCTATGCCTTTTAAGGATCAGGTGATCTAAGCAGCAAATATATCTTAAATTTGACTTTGTATTCAGAAATCTGTATTTTCTGGATTTTTATTTTCATGCACATAAAACTGGATAAGCACTGCTAATTAAATATTCTAAGTCCTAATGACAGCTTGTGTGGACCCAGAAACACAACAGTTACACCAAAACAACTTTTAACACCTCTAAACAAGCAAGGAATGAAAACCACACAAACACAACTAGCATGAAGCTGTCAGCCCCAGCTTCACTGATTCTGAAAAACAATTCTCAACCCTGTTGCTGGACAACTGAGAACATAACACCAGAAGTGTCAAACGTAAGCGTTCTGAGCCTGACACAGTAATAGGAAAAGCAAGAAATAACCACGCACAAGGAAAGGTGACAGCAGAATTTACATTCTTCCTTTTATGAAGCCAATTTATTGGGTTTTTCTTTCCTCCCCCTTGCTGTTGGCTCTTCCAAATGTGTTTTGGAGCCAATAATGGCTCCAGTTTGCCTAGCCCAGTTAACCTTCTCCATATGTCTATTGTCTTTGATGTGAGTATTTCTTAGATTTGTGAGTGGGCTTAATGCTTACGAAAAGAAAGGTTTGCTGGTTGGGCAGGCAGGGTGAATAGACTCTGTGCAAACCTCCCCTCACAGCTCTGCATACTTCTGTTAATGCATCACAGTCCAGAGCTAAGCAGCCCTCCTCCAGTTCCAGCCCTGAACTCCTGGGCAGGGGAGACTGCCAGCAGCTCTAGGGAAAGGCACAGAGATTAAGACTGTAGCCCTGCCAGTATGCAGGAGTGTTTGGAAGTGGGTCTCCTTGGCTTTGATCAAAAAAAGTGCACGTAACTTCTGCTTTAGGAATAAACCCACTTAATTCAAACACACTGCTGAGATGAGCCAGTTTGGGTATAAGTTTGGGACAGTCCATTCTCCTTCTCACTATGTCATAAATTTGTTGTACATAAAGTTATAGCAAGTAAAGTTTCTGTGTAGGATTGAATTTAGCCCCAGTACAAGACATAACACAGTAACTGTGGCCTAAGACTCCTGGCCTTTTGCCTTTCTTCCCAAAATGGACAGAGAAATAGGCCTCTCAATCTCTGTTCACATGCAACAAACAGCCCGTCAGAAATGGGAGCTGTGCCGTAAGAAAGGTTTGAGATGCAAATCAAAGCCATTCACTGCCCCTCTGGCTCTTCAGTGTGTCTCACACTGAATGACCAATGCAGGGACAGGAGAGAAACAAGGTAACTTATGGGATGACTGGGAGGTAAGAAGCAGCAGCAGAGCAGATGTGATTCATACCTCCTCTGCCTCCCAGGTGAGCAGACAGAAAAGATGCTGCTGCCAAGGCTCTATTGCTGTTTCCAGACAGGGCTCTCCTCAGGGATCTTTGCTCAGTTTACACCAGGGAAGCCCAGTGGAACTTGCTCTGACAAGGAACCAAGCGGAAGTAAATGTAATCGCCCCGAGATGGAGCTAATCTGGAGGCATGTGGCTTCTAAGCACATGCCTGTGCTTTCCAAAGGTCACCTGGGTCTGCAATGAGGCCCCTAGCTGTGTTTGTGACAGAGACTTCCTACCCTCTTCTGCCCTGCCATCCCTGAACTGGGATGTTCAAGGGATCACTACAAGAAGAATCTTGTCCATAATTCCCTTTTGATCCTTCCTGGGGTTTAGGAGTTGGCAGGAGTGAGCTGGCTCTGGAGTTAGATTAAGAGGCAGTGACAGAATGCAGAAGGGGACTAGTGCAGAACCTGGCCTTGCAGACTATGTAACAGCAGTAAAACATTGCTGGTTTTAAAAATTGTCACCACTTTTTCTTTTTTTTTTTTTAAGAAAGACTGTATCATTTAAGTAAAAAGCATTCAACTTCAATGAAAGCAGAACTGATATCCCCTAAACATTTGGTAGTTTATTGTTATTCAAATGGATCATCAAACCAATTAATCTAACTCTTCCCATAATCTCTTTCCAACTTTCCATTTATTTTTTCAAATCCTGTAAGGCATTAAAAGCCTCTCACTGAAGTGGTTTTCATCCTTGTCCTGGAAGGTTTCCCACTGATCCCACAGCCCCATTCCCCCTTTTGGAAAAGTTACAGCTAGTAATGTCTTCAGAGTTTCTTCCCTATTTGCACAATTCAGGTCACCAAGGATCAGTTCTGCAAAACATTGAATGCTGAATGCTTTGGACTGTCACAAAAGTGCTTTTTGACACTGCTCAACACTTCCTAGTATTGCAGATTGCTGCTCTAGTACCATCAACAATGCACATTTTACTTAAATCCCTCCTCCCTTCCTTCCTCTCAGCCCAGGAGCAGTATTAAACACCTTGTGTGAAGGGAATGTTCTTTGCTCATAAAGAAGAGGTAATAAAGAACTGACTTCTACTGGTGCCTTTCTTACCAATCTGGAGAGTGCCCTAGAGCCCGCGTAAATAATGCCAACAAACAGCACTGAAGCAGGAAGCCATGACAGGATTTCAGACCTGTGAAAACAATTAAAATGGCATTACTTCACCACATTCAATTTACATACAGTCAGCAACAGTTGCTTGCAAGCAATGTAACAATATGTATATATGCACATATATTTCAATGGTGTGCATATTACATTTGTTCCCTGATCGTTCAGTATTCCTCCCATGTAGTAAAGAGCTCTGAGAGAGTAATTACTCCCTTCATCTAAGCCCAGATGGGAGCTACCTACAGATACATTTTCTTTCTTTTACTTTTTTTCCATGGCTCCTCTGCCCACAAAACTGTTTGTTTCATAGCAATTACTTCCACTGGTTTTAAAGGAGAGGAATTTCAAGTAGTTTCGTTGATGCACTGTGAAAGGAAGCGAGCCTGACAAGTGAAGGCATTAAATGGCATACTTGCACAGACAACACACGTTTTCACTATGCACAAACACACTCGCCCACCCACGCATTCATTTCTCAGCCAGATTTACAAAGAGACTCTTCCTAAAGATCAGATTGTCTCTGTGGGAGCCTGTCTCTTGAGATTTCCTAATGATACTCCTTTGACTAAGCCAAACTCCTAGAGGCAGTTTGACAAGTAATGGAGGAATGAAGTCATCAGAGATTGACCTGATACTTATGTTTTGTTTAGCCATGGCTATTGCAGCAGGGTCAGGTTTAAGTTCGGAAAAGGAGCTTCAGAATTTGAGCTTTTCCTTTTCGATCTTGGTACTTGATGGGGAAAAGGGATCAGGTAGGTGGTAAATTTCAGAGCTAGTAACTTCAGATTTTGAGCAAGGAAGGAAAGGATTAGCAGCGATGTAAAGGCCTGATCCAAAGGCTTCCTAGGACTGCAGACATTGCTACCCTTATTCACTCTTCCCAAGCTTTAAACTAAAGTAAAAAAATTATCAGTGAACAATGCTGGTTCTCAAAATGAAACCAAGCTGCTTGTAGTTCCTTGATGTGGATTACAGATTCAACCAGCATGCGAGAGTTAAAACATCATTATAGGAACCGCTACACTACCACACTTCATGGAACACAGGAAACACAGACCACCAACCGATGAAATCAGAATAGCCTGAATGAAGATAAAACACTCCCAAAGATTCACATAAACACAGACAAGGGGAAAAACCTAAACATCCCATTTCTTCTTTTTACTTAGTCCTAGTTTTTGGCAGGCATAGAGTTAATTTTCTCCCTAGCAGCCGGCACAGTGCTGTGTTTTGGATTTAGGATGAGAGCAATGTTGATAACACATTGATGTTTTATTTGTTGCTAAACTGTGAAGGGCTTCTCAGCTTCTCCTACTGGCCTGGGGTGGGTGCACAAGAAGCTGGGAAGACACAGCCAGTACAGCTGACCCAGTCTGGCCAAGGATATTCCATACCATATGACATCATGCTCCCTACATAACTTGGGGAGAGAGGGGGTTGGCCTGCGGATGCCACAGCTCAGGAACTAGCTGGGCATCAGTCAGTGTGTGGTGAGCAATTGTGCTGTGCATCACTTCTTTTGTATATTCTTATTATTATTATCATCATGTCCTATTAAACTGGTTTTATCTCAACCTGTGAGTTTTTGGTGGTGTTTTTTTAATTCTCTCCCCCATCCTACTGGCTGAAGGGTGGGGGGGGAAACAAGCAAACCCCATTTCTATCCATAATTCTCTAAGATACTTGATAAAAAACACAAGGTAATGAAAAGATCCTTTCACTGGCATAAATAATTGCTCTGTTCTTTGAGGAAGTCACCAACATTTTTTAATAAAAACACTGTTCCTTTTCAAGATACTGACTTCCATTGGAAGTCAATAACCTCAGACACCAACAAAAATACCCCCACCTGATTGGAATTGCAACAAATGGAAGAGGGAAGGAAGAAAAGAAAGGAGGACTGGGAAGATGAAAGGAACACACCATGAAAGCTGAATTTTCATTTCGAGCATAACAGTCTTTCATGTTCCCCCCACTAAATTCTAGGAATACCAAATATATCTTCATCTCCAGTGCAATGCTGTGAAGTGCAATGTAAAAGGATCTCAGATGCTTTTTCCATGATGTAAGGGTAGAATTTTATGCTGCCAAGTGGGAATTTCAGGACTGAAAAAGAATGCATGGATGTTTGATGTAACGTGTCAGCACCAACAATCTGTCTTGGATGTAAACCAATTAGTAGCTTCTTATGTTGGCAACACAGTGATGTACATGCAAAACAGGAAAGCTCAGCAACATAAAGAAACAATGAGCCTGTGGTTGTAGGGCTAGATCCAAAGCCCACCAAAGTCAATGGGCAGCTTCCCCTAAGCCACACTTTGGAGCTTTGGTTTAAGCAAGGCTCTGAGCCACTGCTTAGCTGTGGGGAAAATTCAGCACTTACAAGAAACACCAACCATAACACATACAACTCAAGTGCCTACAAGGGGAAGGCAGATCGCAGCGCTGGAAGCGTTATTTAGATGCTACACATATTCCTCTGCACTCCCACAGTGCCCTTGCTTTGGATGGCAAGACAGGTACCATCCACCCTTAAGATGCATCAGTAATGGTGACAGAATCTCCTACAGCTGGGGCTACTGGAGGGAAGCAGATGAAAAGCACAAAACCTAAGGAACACTAAGTAATATATTTTTATTAGTTTTTTACTGTAAAGCTAGTATTCCTGACTTTAGACAAAGGGTGATGATTTCAATGTAGTAAAACAATTCTGCTGAGACGCTTTGGGATAACATGAAGTGGCTCAGAAAGCACATGAGACCAGTCCACACAACAGAAATACCGAAGCTTTATGGAAATAAACCAAAAATAGCATATTATTTGAACCATTGTAAGACTGGTAACTGGATATGGTATTCTTAAGTATCCTATACATACACCAAAAAACCCACAAAACCCCAGATAAATTCAGAAAACAATATTCTGCTGGGGCTGGGGTCGGGGTGAGGATGACCTCACCTTTGGAGGGGGAAGGAGCTTGATGAGAAATGGTGGACATTATGTCTGTTGGGGAGATTTTTGTTTGGTTAGTTTGGGGGATTTTTTGGTATGTTTTTGTGGGTTTGGTTATTTTTTTTAAATACAGGATATATACGCCCTACGTCCAGTTTAGCAAATCATTAAAACATATGCCTCATTCTCCTGAAGAAATTCAGATTAAAAGTCATGCTTAAGTAGTTGGCTGAATTGTAATCAAAACATCCATTAATTCTGGCCATTTCATTCGGTCTATTGGAGAACAGGCGTTCTGTGTTAGACTAACGAAGGAGTTTCTCAGGATGTATTTTACTCCCTTTTCCAATAGTGCACTGACATCTAGTGGCCTGAAGTCCTCATCGTCAAAACACGAACTAATTTTTCACCAATTCATTAATTTAAGAAAGTCCTCTTCAATAGTAGAAAATGGCTGTGGTCTGTATTTAATGTCTCACGAGTTTTGAGGAAAAAAAAAGTTTAAAAATCAAAGCATCTTTTCCAAGCTAGGAAAAAAAGAAATCAACTTCTTTCATTCTCCTATTTAAAGCAAAAGTAATCATCTAGTGATGAAAAATTGAACTAGAAAGGACATTACTGATGGCTGCATTCCTCTGTCCTTTAGGCCGTCCTGTGAAGACAAAATCTGCATAACGATATATATTTATAGTAATATATGTATCATTAACTGCCACTGATACAAGCAAGGTTTGAACCATAATCCTGCCTCTGCCTACATCACTCACACCTTTAATGGCAATAACCTCATTTTATCTATAAAGATAAATAGATAGGAAGTTAAATTCTGTTTCCATTTATAATTTCACGTAAGTTTCAGTAGTGATGCAGTCACTTGCTTGGACATGAAAACAAACTTAGCCTGGTTCTTCTGACATACACGTAGGATTTTATTCCAAATAAGGAGATTCAGTTTTGCAAGGCAACTGTTTTAATCCCAAACAGAAAACTGACCAACAGAGAATCACTGAAAAAGGTTACATCTGAATGGAACTTGGGCAGTCATCCAGTCCAGAACCTTCAGCATCAGACAGGACTCTGAATGACTCCAGAGATGGAGATTCAATAACTGCTGTGGGCATATACATCTTCTAAATTACATTTTGCAAACTATACCAAACAGTCCATACTGCAAAATGGATTCACCTGAGCAGAGTGCAGTATGCTGGACAATTCTGCTGTGAGTTGCTGTCACACTCATTTCAAGCAGATAATCTTTGTTGACAAAGCACCTTTTAATTTGGGGTTTGAGTATTGTACCAGTCTGGTACTTCAGTGGCTGCTGTTGCGCTGCAGTTATAAATGCCAGAGTTAGGCAAAGGTGAACCAGTCCCATTTTTGCTACACACCAATTATAGAAAAAGCCAGGTCATATTTGTGGACTTCACTGCACTGAGGTTTTGGGGAAACATGTCAACGTTTATCTAACATTCCAAGGTTCCTCTTGTAATACTGTAAAATAATCCAGGGAAGAGATATGGACAGACTGTTGGATAAGTTATCCGTAGAGTCTTCACTAATTGCTGTGCTTTTTTGGTTGCCTAACCAAGCTTAAATCAAATCCACTTTATATTAGTGAGCAGTTGGAAGTGTGTCTTTGAACATTCATGAGACTAAAACACAAGATCTCTCCTACACCTGGGAAGCAGGATACAAATACACACACCCCAGCTTGTATTTTAGCAAGTTAGAATCTTCCACAACCAACTTAACGGCGTCGTAACTCAGCAACAGAAAACAGGCAGGTAGCAGACACTGAAAACCCCACAGTACCTGGAGCACAAGTTTATCTCCACCCAGCCCAGCTTCCAGGAGATGTGAAGCAGAAGTCCACCCACTAATGTCTGCCACCTGAAACAGAAACAAAACAGTACCTGTGAATTGCTTTTCCTTTTTAACCATGGGGAGCATTACCTTAGAATCCCCAGAATTTCTCAGAGCGCCCATTACTCTCGTTATTGACCATTTCTCTGGGTTTCCAGGGATGCCACTATTCCTCTTTGAAGCTTACATGTTTGTGGGTCTCTACTTCCTCCAAGTTTTCAAAACCTTCTGTTTCAAATGTTTTGTAAATCACCATCTACCACAATTACCTCAGTTGTGTTACTGAATCCTCATTTTATCCTCTCTGCCCACGCAAGCGTTACAGTAACAGCGATGTTACAGCTACGATGATCTGAAGGTGCCGGTGAGGCAAGGTTTGTGACAAGAGATAAATATCTTTTCATACAGAAACTGTTATTGTTAGAACAAATAAACATGATTTCAGGATTCAAAGACTTGCTGCCGATGAAGTAACAGGCCCCAAGCATGACGTCTTTAGCCCTAGCAGTTTCAGACATTAACTCTATGACTTCCCGTGGTTATTTATGATGGGCTTAGATTACAAACTCCCTCAAACTCAAGACTGCTTCCCACACTCCCCTCATCTTGTGTAGCAGGCACCAAGTGAAGCGTCATCAACAGTAACATTATTATGCTTCTGATTGGGAGCTTCCAGAGCAAACATCTTTACAGCCAGAAAACCTGGCATATAAACCACAATACTGTGGTTTTCTCACAGGAAAGGTCTGTAGGAATCACATACATTCCACACTGACTTACCTAATGACTTATCCTACCATAAAGATGTTCCTTAGTCTATTAGGGAAATAGTATGTGAAATGCTTGCAGATAACTTATTTTAAAGCATAAGACAAAGTGTGCATCATTGCTAATGTTGTTATTAGCTTCCTTCTTCCTTAAGCTAGTGGCTTTCAGAGAGGTGTTTCATACGTCTTGGGCAAAAATCTAGCACAGTTCAGAGATGCTGTACTAGAGTGTTAAATCACATGAACATCTGTAACAGGTACAGCGAAGATTTTATTTACTATTCCCACTCATTTCAATGCATTTAAGAAATGACTTCAAATATTGCTCACCCATAGGTAAATAAACAAATATTCACTCTATGCATATTACATGCAGTGGGACAGTATCAGAAAAGAGAGCTTGCTGTCTACATGGGTACGATGGATATTCAGTGCAACTACTGAAACTCACTTCACCTTTTTAAAATGACCATATGAGACCTTAAAAGCCAGGTATGCCTGATGTTTGTTGCAGGCTTGACCACGCTCAGTTCCAAGCCAGCAGTGAATCCCCATCAACTTTATTGTGAAAAATGTCTCAGGTTTTAAGGAGAGAAATTGAAGTTAGTAACCGCTCCAGATCCTTAGCACTGTGCAATATAGTCTTAGATTATATAGAGAACATAAACAATGACAACAAACAGTAACAGCATGAACTAAGAATAACACTCTTCACCTCCTTTGCTCATCCATCATAGCTCTGAATGAAGGTGCATCTGAGCCACTCAATAATTATCAAGGGAAGGTCACCTTTAAAAGCCAGAACTTATGGAAAAAAGAGGAAATAGGAAATAGAGGAAATAACTGGGCTAATAGAGATACCATATGGCAGCTGCTTGCTATTCATAGAATGATAAGGGTTGGAAGGGACCTCAAGAGATCATGGGGTCCAACCCCCCTGCCAAAGCAGGCTCCCTAGCTCATATTGCACAGGTAGGCATCCAGACAGGTCTTGAATATCTCCAGAGAAGGAGACTCCACACCCTCCTGGGCAGCCTGTCCCAGGGCTCCCTCACCCTCACTGGGGAAAAGTTCTTCCCCAGGTTGGTGCGGAACTTCCTGTGCTCCAACTTGCAGCCATTGCCCCTAGTCCTGTCCCCACAGACCACTGAAAAGGGGCTGGCTATTTCCCCCTGCATCCCATACTTAAAATAATTATAGACATTAATTAGTCTTCTTTTCTCCAGGCTGAACAGTCCCAGCTCACCCAGCCTTTCCTCATAGGGGAGATGCTCCAGGCCCTTAATCATCTTTGTAGCCCTTCTCTGGACTCTCTCCAGGAGGTCCCTGTCTTTTTTATACCAGGGAGCCCAGAACTGGACACAGTACTCCAGGTGGGGCCTGACCAGGGCAGAGTAAAGGGGGAGGATCACCTCCTTTGACCTGCTGGACACACTCCTCCTGATGCATCCCAAGATCCCATTGGCTCTCTTAGCCACCAGGACACACTGCTGGCTCATAGCCAACCTGTCATCAACCAGGACGCCCAGGTCCTTCTCCACAGAGCTCTTCTCCAGCAGGTCATCCCCCAGCCTGTACTGATACAAGCGGTTATTCCTTCTCAAATGCTTTTTCATTGTTGATTTACCACACTTGTATTTCACATACATTACTCATATGATGTGAGCAATCACTTCCCCATATGATAAAAGCCTTGTCCAATAGACAAGCCTGTACATGTGTCAGAACTGAAGAAAGCATTTGCTGTATATTTAACAGAGCTGAGTACACTCAAAGAAAATGGAGTTTCCCAAGGCAATTATTCCTAGAGCAAATCATACTCCTGGGCCTGCAAGTCAGGCAAAAATACTCTAAGCAGCAGCAAGGGAATCAAAGATACCCAGTGACTGCAGATTTTACCATTATCTCAAAAGAACAAATGGGGAAAGTCTTGACTCTGAGAGGCTGCGTTTTCACTAAATGTCTCACAAACTATGAACAGCCCTGACGGTGTTTACAGATACTTGACAAAACATGTCTTAATGATTGCAATATACCATGATAGTGACTTGTGCTGCAGGGTTACAACAAAAGCTAGGCATGAAAATAGGCACCATGATATTTGCGTATGCCTAAAGATGGGTTTCAGGTTGGTTTTCATTAGCATAGTGAACAAATACACCACAACTGCATATTGTCCATGAGTGACATTTCCAAAGACAGGCTGTACTGTAATTGCTACTTTCCTATGCTGAAGCACAAGACTTTCAGAAAAACGAGGAATGATACAGTCTACACATCTTAATTGCATCGCCACCATGACGTTTAAAAATGAACTAAGACAAATTAATGAATGGTTTACAAAGACTTCCTGAAGTAGGTTCTTTAGACAGCAAAAGCCAGTAATGACAAGAGGTACAAAAGTTGCCTTCAGCATGGCACAGCAAGACACTTGCTGATTAAAGTAATTTTTCAAAGAACTGTATTCTTAAAATGGTACTTACCCTTGAAATAGGGTAGGGTAGGTAAATTTCAGGACAGACAGGACATACTGGAAAACAAATACCAAATTAATGGACATCAAACACCTACAGCTTATAACATTAACAAACAATCCAACAAACCACAAAAAGTTTCGATCAAAATAAAGAAAAATAAAAAGACAACAAAAAAAGCAGTAATTTCTCTTCCCATGCCAGAACTGCTGGATGCTGCACATCTCACTGTGGGAGGTAGCAGACACTAAAGTACATGAGGTGTGGAGTGGACACTGAAGAAGGCTACCTTCTGTGTTGCTCTTTCACTTTCTGAACACACGCCACGCATCACACTGATCACACTGAAAAGGATTAACAGGAACAAAAAGGCACAATCCCTTATAAATTAAAATCACCTCATACCTCAGAGGCAACCCATGGCAGAATCAAGGCTAATAATCTTAACATAATTGTCTCCTGATGATTAATTCATCTTGCAGACCTAATATTCCATTCACACATCATTTTGTGCAAATATTAAACAGACCATAAAGCCCTTTGGAAATGTAATATGCAGGGACAAAGAAGCAAAGCTTCTGTGTCATTGCTTTAGGATGCTTTGTCAGGGCTTTTGTGTATAGATGCTAGTGTCTTTTCCCACTCTGTATGTATATATGGAAAGGAGAAGAATGGCTGAAGCTTCCTCAGAGGAAAGGGACATACCATTTCTTTCGGGGGCCAGTAGAAGTTGTCAATGGCAAAGTGAGAAGCTGAAAGCTTTCAACAGAGAGGTAACTCTGCTGAGCACTTTGCAAGGTCCAGGATTTGTGTTGGACTTTTTTTGGTGGTGATCATGCTAAGAAGTTGGCACCAATATACAGAAATAAGGCATGTTGATTCACAAAGGGCTGTGTTACACATAAGCTTGTCTGAACTGCCATGTGGGTTTTAAATCAGGACAATACACCTGCACATGTCCCCCCCCCACTTGCATTTACATACCTCCTGCAACAACTGAAAGGTCTATATTCTGGTTATTTTTAACTTCATTGCACTAAAACCTACATTCAGGTTTGAAAACAGGCCTTATGTCAAAGGCCTTCCATCTTCCTCTCAAGTATAGTTAAGCCAAGTACCTTTTTCCTATGCATGATGCAATCTGGCAGCTAGTCTAGCCCTTTTCTGTTTAACTAATGACTGCTTCTAGCAGTCTATCAAATCAAGTGTATTACCTCTCCCTACGAACTTTGCCTCTTTTCTAGTCTTCAGTCTACTTCTAGGCATCCTTAATTGCAAGTGTACCTTGGAACTGACACAAGTGACCAATGCTGAGAAGATATTTCATTTTCACCTCTGAAGTGCTGCTTTTTATCTACCTCTCCCCCTGGAAATCCATACCCTGGTTGCTTCAAAAGCATCTTTCAGAAATCTGCACCGGAAACACATACGCACTTTCTGATGAGCAGGGCAACAGGGAGCCGTTACGCTCTCTCTCTCAAACCCAGAGTGAATAACCTGCTTCAAACTATGTTTAAACTATGCAATTTTATTCACAGTGTGGCCATCTTCAGCTTTCTACTTCTGCTTCTTAGACATTTCAGCAGTATCAACAGTCACCTAGGCTGCGTAGCGGCAAATGAGACTTCTTGTCCTTAGTTTGCAGGTTAACAAAACTTTCAAAGGGCCCGTGGAAGTCACAGAATCACAGAATGGTCTGGGTTGGAAGGGACCCCAAGGATCATAAAGCTCCAACCCCCCTGCCACAGGCAGGGCCACCAACCTCCAGGCCTGGATCTACACAAGGTTGCCCAGGGCCCCATCCAACCTGGCCTTGAACACTTCCAGGGATAGGGCATCCACTACTCTGGGCAGCCCGTTCCAGCACCTCACCACTCTTTCTGTAAAAAACTTCCCCCTAATATCTAATCTAAACCTTCCTTCCTTTAGTTTTAATCCATTCCCCCTTGCCATTATCTGCCCTTTTAAAAAGTTGAATCCACTCCTGCTTATAAGCTCCCTTCAGGTACTGGAAGGCTGCAATCAGGTCCCCCCCCACAGCCTTCTCTTCTCCAGGCTGAACAAGCCCAGCTCCCTCAGCCTCTCTTTGTAGGTCAGGTGCTCCAGCCCTCTAATCATCCTTGTGGCCCTCCTCTGAACCCTCTCCAACAGTTCCACATCTCTCTTGTATTGGGGGCCCCAGATCTGGACACAGTACTCCAGATGGGGCCTCACGAGGGCAGAGTGGAGAGGGACAATCACCTCCCTGTCCCTGCTGGCCACCCCTCTTCTAATGGAGCCCAGGATACCATTGGCCTTGCGAGCTGCAAGAGCACACTGCTGGCTCATGTTAAGTTTCTCATCCACCACAATCCCCAAGTCCTTCTCAGCAGGGCTACTCTCAAGAAGCTCTTCTCCCAGTCTGTATCTGTGTCTGGGATTCTTCTGACCCAAGTGCAACACCTTACACTTGGCAGTGTTGAACCTCATTAGGTTCCCCCGGGCCCATCTTTCCAGCCTGTCAAGATCCCTCTGGATGGCTTCCTTTCCTTCTATTGTGCCAGCCACACCACTCAGCTTGGTGTCATCCGCAAACTTGCTGAGGGTGCACTCAATTCCATCATCGATGTCATGTTAAAGAGCACCAGTCCCAAGACAGACCCCTGGGGGACACCGCTTGTCACTAGCCTCCACCTGGACATAGACCCATTGACCACCACCCTTTGGCTACGGTCTGTTAACCAGTTTCTTATCCACTGGATGGTCCACCCATCAAAGTCAGTAGTTGCTTCACCACTACTACAGTGCTTTGAATATTTCTGTCTTCTCCCTTGGATACTTGATATCCTTGTTGCAGGTAACAGATGTTTTTGGGAATGGCTGTGCATTCACTCAATGGTTATGAGATACCCAGCGATAACATACAGTCAGCATCACTGGTGCTTTCGAAGGAACAAAATTGCTGGCTCTGTAAGTAACGTTTCATTCACTGAGCAATACGAAGTCACCCCTTTACTCTCTCGGGTATGCCGTTACTAAGTCCTGTGCGTCACGGAGAGGTAGAGGCACGGCATGCCGAGGGAGCACAGCATTGGGAGCAGGCAGCTATGTACTCTGTTACGAGTGGACGCGGAGATGGGCGGCGGGGGTCCACAGCGCTGAAATGCCAGGGGTTTCAGCCACCCGCGGGGTAGTCCTCCGCCGGGAGGGGCCGACTCGCCGACCCTCTCGCGTCCCCGCACTTACCTCGCCCTCTCAGGCGCGGCGCCCCACTGCTGCTAGAGCAGATGAAGTGCCCCCGGTGCCCCTGCAATCCCGCCCCGCCCCGCCCGGCCCTTCCGAGACTGGGACGGCTCCCCGCCCGCACTCACCTTGTTGGTGAAGTAGGACGCCAGGTAGAAGAGGCAGAAGGCGAGGCCGCCCGCCGACCTCTTCAAATACATCTGTCACCGCACGCCCCGCTGCGAACGCCTCGGTGCGCGGGACCGCTCCGCGGCGGCCATCGCAGCGACACGTAGCGCCGCGGCCGCTCCAATGGGCACCGGGCTCCCGCCGCCCGGCGCCGCCTCCTTAAAGCGCCGGTGCTGCTGCCTCGCCGCGGTGCCGTGCAGCCCTGGGGGAAAGGAAGGGTCCCGGTACCGGCGGGTCAAACTCTGGGCCTGAGCCGACCCTGTGCCCTCACAGCCTAGAAGGCCAACCGTGTCCTGCGCTGCATCACAAGCAGCAAGACCAGCAGCAGGTCGAGGGAGGTGCTGCGTCCAGCTTAGCGGTGCCTAGTACAGGAAAGACATGGAGCTGTTGGAGAGAGGCCAGAGGGAGGCCATGAAGATTACCAGAGGGCTGGAGCACCTCTCCTGTGAAGAGATGCTGCGAGAGTTGGGCTTGTTCTGCATGGAGAAGGCTCCAGGGTGACCCTGGGAAGGAGCCTACAGGAAAGCTGGAGAGGTACTGTGTATCAGGGAGTGTAGTAATAGGGCAAGGGATAATGGGTTTAAACTGAAGGAGGGTAGATTTCAACTAGTTACTAGGAAGAAATTCTTCACTCTGAGGGTGGTGATGTACTGAAGAGGTTACCCAGGGAGGTGGTAGATGTTTCATCCCTGGCAACACTCAAGATCAGGCTGGATGGGGCTGGCTCAGAGCAGTCTGATGTAGTTGAAGATGTCCCTGCTCATTGCAGAGGGTAGGTAGACTAGATGGCCCGTAAAGGTCCCTTCCAACCCAGAATGTTCTGTGATAGATTCATCAGTGACGTATAAACTATAAATATCCCAGGGACATAGAGAAGCAGTGAAAGACATGCCCTACTGATGTTTTATGAAGGCATCGGTAAACCTTGTTTGTCTCCTATCTGGTATTAGCAAGGCCCTATCTTTGCAGTTCTCAGATAATGCAAAGTACAGGGCTCTCTGTACACGTACACCCTGTTTTTAGAGACCAGAGCAAAGCTGCACAAATAAGGAAGTGAGTGTGGCCTAACCTGAGGAGGGCACTAACTGGTAGACCAGAGACCAAATCCAGCCCACAAAATGAGCCTGTCTAATCTGCTACATTTAGCCTCAAAAGGCAAAATCAGCAGACAGAGCATAACAGCTCAACTCTGCTGCACCAAGACAAATTCAAGCACCTTGGGCCATCAGACACAGTCCTGTCTGGTTCATGAGGAGGTGGCCCAAACCAGACATGATTTCCAGTGCTGAAAGGTTTGTTCCATCCAGGCCTACAGAGATAACTGTCCCGCCACAGCAATGGATGTGATAGAGGTGGCAGGGCAGGTGATACAGCATTTCCGCTTTGCAGAGCATGTGTTAAAAAAGCTCTGAAAACCTGTATGCACGTCAAATGTGTACTTTGCAGGCAAAAGTACACTTTACATTGCATCACCAATTCAGGATGTAAAACTTTTAAAAAAGCATTCAAAAAGTTTACAGGTATCCTCAACCACTAGCCTAAGCAAGTATAAGAATACTTTTGACATTACAGTGATAATCTCTCTCTGTGCTTCTTGCGGTATTTCTTATTAAAATTGAGAGACTTGGTTAAAGATGAGCTATCTTCCTTCAGCAAAATGCAGGATCAGATCTGAATTCTTCAGCCTCTTACAGTGAGGGATTATGAATGAAGGTAGAAATTTATACCAAAGTTGTTTATCATGACTAACTTGAATTACATATTAAGTAACGGCTATACGGCTTTGTAATTATTTTTAGTAATATGAAGGGAAGTTGCTATCTAGAATTTTATTTATTAGGAGATGAGAGTGTGTGGCAAATTATTTTGTTTATGTGTCATTTTACAGAAAAACACTTAAAATTCAGTTCAATGCTTGATCCATTCAGGCATTGAAGAAGTTGTGGGGTCAAGGCCTAATTGTGTAATATTTAAGAGACTAATAGAAAAGATTTATTTCTGAACATTAAAATCTTAATAAAAGACACAGGAATACTAAGTCATTGTTAATGTCTTTTTGAACTAAAACCTACCAAAACCAGTTTTCTTAATCAGTGCTTGTACAGCAGGACTAAAGTAATGATTTTTCTTGAGGCAGGAAGACATTGCTTTGACATTCTGCCCACTTATAAAACTGATAAATTCAACCAAAGGAGATAGAAGGGGGCACGGAAGCAATCTTCATACCCCAAAAGGCGACTGCAAAGAGAGAGGAATAATCTCTTTTCGCCAGGGTTAGGGGTGGAGAGGATGAGAACAACACTGGTGCTGCATGACCAGATCTGGCCATCCTAAATGCCTCTGTGGCACACGCCTGTGTCATGCCAGCAGGCTGTGCGTGGCCAAGGCAAGCGTTACGACCTGCGTCCTGACCCTCTTCCAAACCATCTGCCCTTTAGACTTTCTGCAGGAATGAACGCTAGAACAGATTGTCTTTGGAGATTCTCATCTCTTACGTCATTGCAGGTTGTTAAGGACAAACTAGATGAGCTTTGCCCGACAGAGTTGATTCTTGCGTGCCTGAGAGTCAGGAGAGTGGCTCTTGCTGGGCCCGCCCTGGCAGCAGGACTTTGCGAGATGCCTAAGGGGGAACTTAACTCTGAACAGGCCGGGGATGCTGCAGGGGCTGTACAACCTCTTCCCACTTCTGCTCTTGCAGCCAGCAGCTTCGTGGGGCTGGTTTTCTGGTTACCCATGGCAGCTGTGACAGTGTATCTGTCTTCGTGTGCAGATACCTCAGAGAGCCGGAGGTGAGCCAGGCCCAAGGAGGTTTCTAGGCGTTGCTTCCTTCCTCCTGGGGGGCTTGCTCCAGCAGCTGTCTGCCAGCCACTGCGATGCAGCGAAACACCACGCAGTTGCTCCTGCCCTGGAAATGGGGCGTTCTAATCACAATGCAGTGTAAACACTACATGCCACACTGAGGCGTAGCAGGTGGCAGCTCACATAGGAACCATTTCGTTTTGTACTTACAATGAGTTAAGGGACATGGGGCAAATTAACTCGTTCGCTTATGGCTTTCTGCTTGTGGATCCCCCCATCCCCCGATTCTCTCAGTAACTCCCTTCGATAACCCCAACTTAGCCAGTTTTACCCCGTTGGGTGTCCTGTCAGCACAGCCCCGCGGCGGTCCGGCCGTCCCACGGGCAGGTTGCCACCGCCCTCGCACCCAGCGCTGCCCAGCAGCCCCCAGGGCGTGGCCGGCCCGCAGCCTCAACTCTCGGGCACCCCGAGTGTCTTCGGAGTCCGCCGGGGTCCCACAGCCGCCATGGTGACATCACCGGAAGGCGGGTCAGGCCCCTAGCCACTGGCCAATGGGGAGCGTTACTGCAGGTGACCGTCAGAGGGAACGGAGGAGAACCCGGAAGGGCTCACATTCCGAGCGTCGCTGCACTGAAGAGACACCTCGTCGCCGCTGTCGCTGCCCGCCAGCCCTTGCATGCGCAGATGGACCCGGTAGGAATCGNCTGGCAAAGCAAGGTGAGCGCGGGCTGGGCGGGAGGCGCAGGCCCGGCCCGTCGCGGCGGCCCGGTGGGCCTTAACGACGGAAGCGGGGCGCTGCCAGGCCTCGGCGGCGGCCCGCGAAGCTGTATCACGCCGCTCCGCGGCCACCGCTGGCCTGGCTCCTCGGGGGTGGAGAAAGATATTTCGGGGCGCGGGCACCGTCTCTGACCGACCTTCGGTTAAGGCGGGGGGGTCGGGGGGAGGGCACGTAGGTAGCTCCGGTACGCGGCTGCCCTGCTTCCGCCCGCCTCCCTCTGAGCCGGCCGAGGCCGTCGAGAGGACGCTGTGAAGTGGTGTCAACAAAACAAGGGTCACGGCTCTTTGGCGAACTGAGCGCTTGGCTCTGCTGCATGAGCGGGGAGCCGTATTGGCGAGGGTATGGCGTGGTTTGCTGCCACTAGCGATTATCTTCTTGGTGGAGAGAGCTGCTGTTAGACCCTGATAAGTGAGTCCAAGCTCTGTTGGTGAGCAGGGGATTAGATCTAAGTGAATTTGGTTGTTGAGGCAGTGAGTCACCCCTTGGTTGCATTCATCATTTCCCCAACCCCCACCACTCCAAGTGAAGTTGCGTGCATGTTTCTGAGTTTTTGAACAGATGTTTTTGATAGCTGTCCTTTCAGGGCTCTAGAAATGGGGGAGGAAGCTGTGCCTCAGCCATTAATGTTGTGTTATTCTAAGAGAAGTTTTACATAGACTGTGCGTACACTTGTAAGTAAGCTTTCTGGGAAGGCTTTGCCCCTGTACTCAGAGTGTACTGATGCTGCCAAACTGACTTGTTCCGCCCATTAATAAGTGACAATCAAAATCCTTCCAGTCACATTCCGCCCTGTCAAGTTTATGAAACTACTCCTTGAAGTGTTTTTAGTATTTCAGTTTGTCATACTTCCCTGTCTGTAGAAGGCAAGCTCTTACAAGATTACATGAGCTTATTTTGGAGCCCGTGATAGCTAATTGTCCAGATTATTGTGTTGCCACTGCATTTCTTGCAGACTTGAATAAAATGTTTATTTACAGTGTCCGTGGGGAGCCCCTAACACGACATCAATATCATGTTCCCTCGCTGATGTAATGAGTGAGCAGCTGGCGAAAGAGCTGCAGCTGGAGGAAGAAAATGCTGCTTTTCCTGAAGTGGTTGCGTAAGTTTAAATCCTGGATTAGAGATCTCCACAGTTGTGAAGACATCTTCTGTCTCTTGTGTGTTTTCCTGCAATGGGTGTAAGGTGTAGTGATATAATAAATGCTTTCCCTGTTGTCTTTTTCAGTGAAGATGGCTTCCCCAATTAAAACTCCTCCTTGGGTTCTCCACTCTGTCACCCTTCCGTCCTTTTTGATATTTTCTTTGTATTGTTTTGGGTGCTTTAAGACAGGCTGTAAGCTGAGTCTTGAACAATACCAGAAATGTGGTTTTTTCCTTTCCCTTCTAGAGACTCTTGTTAACAGTGCACAGTGTTATTTCAAGAGCTGTCATATGTACCACCTATATCCTCCTAATACTTGGAAGCTCTAAACATAGGCCAAGAGCTTACCAGTTCTAAACTAATACAAATTTTGCCTGAAGTCTTTTCTGTGAAGCAGACCAAAGAAATGCTGTTTGGTTTGGTTTTTTTTTTAATTATTTTTTTTTTGTAATTTACAAAAAGATACACACCTCTTTCAGTTTCACAAAAGGCATCCTAAAAATAGAGCCTAATGCTTCTTACTAAATGGTAAACAAGTAAAAATTAAACTACTGTTTACATTGTAAGGGAGTGGCAAAGAGAAATAAAGTCAGGCTCTATGAACACTTGACATATATAAAGGAGTGGCAAAGAGAAATAAAGTCAGGCTTGGAGATGGAGGGTGGACAGTTGAGATCCATTAGGTTTTGCACAGCTCTGTGCGAGGTCTTTTGTATTGAGGGATGAAACGGTATAAAGCAGTGTTTCTCTTTAGATTACTGTGTTTAATTTTGTTTTTTAATCTCTGTTTTCATTTTACATAGTGTTGCTGAAGGACCTTTTATTACAGGAGAAAATACTGACACTTCTAGTGACCTAATGCTAGCTCAGATGCTGCAGATGGAATTTGACAGGGAATACGATGCACAGCTTCGTCGTGAAGAGCGGAAGATCAATGGAGATAGCAAAGGTACCTTCATCAGGAGAAATATGTATTTGCTTTGGGCAAATTCATGGTGCTTTGCTTAAGCTGACAGAGCTGCGAGGAAGTAGCAAATCCCTGATACTCAGAGACATCCTCATTTGTTTTGTTTCTCAAGTGTCCATATCCTTTGAAAATTATCGGAAGGTACATCCCTATGACAGTGACAGCTCAGAAGATGAGGTTGATTGGCAGGATACTCGTCATGATCCTTACAGAGCAGGTATGTAGCAGTTTTCAACAATACAGTAGGTTAATAGACCTAATGATCTACCATCATTAAACTAGGTTGGGGTGTTTTTTTAAACATAAGGAGGCATGCCAGTTGTATGTAAAATCAGGTCACCTAGTTGAGAAGTGTTACGCAGGAAGCTGGGTGGGCAACTTCAGGCTTCTGTCTGTCAGTATGTTGGCTTCAGTGGCTGAATGTGGTAAAATAGCTATAGTACATGGAAAGTATTGTGGGATGTAACTGTCATCTACATTCGGCTGAGGGTGTCTGCACATGATACTGAACAGACCTGTCTTTTAACACGCCGAAAGTGTGATCTCCTAGAGCAGACAGAAAGGTCAGTCTTCCTGAAATGTTCTTCCTATGAAGAACATAGCCAAAGAAGCTGTCATGTTTAAGATGAGAGTGCATTAAGATCATACAATTGAAGTATTTTATTCTCTTTAATAAATAAAATTACATTACTTTTATAGGCATTGTGGAATCTTTATCAGTTATGTTTGTTTAGATGTAAAGTTAGATTTATTTTTCTCACTGCTGCAGATAAACCTACTACTACACCAAGAAAGGGCTTCATAGGGAAAGGAAAAGATATTACTACTAAACATGATGAAGTGGTATGTGGAAGAAAGAACACTGCTCGCATGGAAAATGTAAGCGAAAACTTCCTTTATGTATAAAACTGGAATGCTGTAATTCAAAGAACTAATGCTTGTCCATCTGTGCTACTGTTTTGGGTTTTATTGTTAATAAGATGAAGGCAGTTCAGTGTCTGTATTAGTTATTCAGATTGGCAGTTTGAGTTGTGTGGGTTTTTAGTTTAATAATAGTTTGTTAAAAAACATGAATCAAGAATTTTCACAGGACTGTTTTGGCAAAACAAAACCATCAGTAAGTTTGGTATGCAGGCAGATAAAACACCAAGGCTATTTTTGAAAAGCATAGCTATTGTGTAACCTTGATTTCTTTTTTTTTTTTTTAATTCATTATGCCTGATGAGCCAAGTAACTTACTTTCAGTCAGTTGTCTGACTTGCAGCTTTTCAATCTTGCTTATCCATAGATCATACCTTCCATTTTCTTTAATGTAACTGGTCCAGCTTCTGCAAATAAGGAAATGCTGCAAGTGCTATTTTTATAGGATATTAGGTAATCTCATACCAATGTGGGCAGAACGTCGAGTTCTGAGGTCAGAGCAATAGCTTTTTGACATAGTGACATTACACAAAGTGGGTTTCACATAGTTTTTTATCTACCCTAGGTTTTTACAAATCAAAATGAGAAACTCCTGCTTGTGTCAGCTTCTGATGTCTGCAAGTAACAGTGCTTAAACTCCTGTTATTTCTGCTTGTAGTTTGCACCTGAATTTCAAGTTGGGGATGGAATTGGGATGGACTTAAAGCTGTCAAATCAAGTCTTCAATGCCTTAAAGCAGCATGCCTACTCTGAGGAACGTCGAAGTGCACGGCTCCATGAAAAGAAGGAGCACTCCACTGCTGTATGTTTTTAACAAAATCTCTGTATAATTTTTATCTTGGGTAACAGCTGAATGCTGTTTTGGTAATCCTTTGAAACATTTGATATTCAGTCAAACAGTTGAGCAACATTATGTTAACATTGCTGAAGGGGATGGTATCAGCCAGCTCCTACTAGAAAAAAAGCTGTCTTTATTTGAGCTGCAGTATTGAGAGCTGTATCAAAATAAGAGGAAGCAGCTTCTGGGTTGGTTTTCTTGGTCTTTCTAAACTGTTTCTTAATCAGCTATAATGAATAAACTGCCTAGAAATTATTAATAGAAACCATTCAGAGGACTAATCCTCTGCAGCTGAATCATGTGACTACAAATATCTGTCATCATAACAAGTGCCAGGAAGATGAGGTGACCAAGTAGGCTCTGGCTTAATAATTGAGGAATTCAGTTGATATGCTTTATGTGTGAGTTCAGAGTAAGGCCTCTAGTCATTCCTGCTGTGGACTTGTTCAGATTTGGGTGTTCTGCTTTATCTTCTTGTTACTGATATAAAATAATGTATTTGGGATGTTTTTGATTCATGATTTGTTAAGATGTCTTGCAAACACTACAGAAAGCACTCCTGAGTCACAGTATGTACTTAATGTGTAACTGGTAAAATACTGTATGTGCTACACAGCTGACAAGGTACTTGATTAAGGACTAAAGAATGCAGTGCTGGAGCAGTTTGGCTTTGCTTCATCTGTTTGTATTGTTGGGCTTTTTCCTACCTGTTGAGAGAATACTTAATACTTTATTCTTTCCACCTAGTTGAACACTTGCACTATATAAATACTCAAACTCACTGTAAAGCAGAGAATTATTTTAATGAACAGAGTATTAATTTCTTGCCTGTAGGAGAAAGCAGTGGATCCTAAAACACGTTTACTTCTGTACAAGATGGTCAATGCTGGGATGCTGGAGACCATCACAGGCTGCATCAGCACAGGAAAAGAATCTGTTGTTTTTCATGCATATGGAGGAATGTAAGTATATTGTTTGTTACTCACAGTAGCTTTAAGTACCAGAGATGGTTTAAAAAGCAGAAACCACAAAAACACTGAAACAACCTGCATTTCTTTCATTTACTTGCAGAGAGACACTTAGAGTTTGTATTTATGTATATGGAGATAATAATAAAATCTGAAAAACACATGGTACCAACCATAAGAAAAAAAACCCTGCATTTTCCTCCTTGAAGACTATATAATGAACAGGGGGGAAAAAAGCCACTATGGCATTTTGTATTATCAGCTCCCTCTGTGCAGTTCAGTGGAGATGCTGTTCATTTACTTTGAGAATAGTGTGGGGGTTGCTGTGTTCGCTTTGCCAGTCATGAAAAAAATCCAGTTATAAAGGCTACAGTGCTGCAATGATTGAGGTGTATTGAAACACCACTAGTTAAAGTGAGCTAAGAACAATCTAATAGAACCCAAATACCCATTTAGAGACATCAAGAGAGAGGTAAGTTGGGGAGAAAAGACATTGCTTTTTTGTTTTGTGTTTTTTTTGGTGTGTTCTTTTTTTAATTGATGTTAGCTTGAATGGTATTTGGGAGTGTTCTCTTGCTTAGTATTACTCAATGGGTGACCTTTGTGGTGCTTAACAAAACAGTGTCACGAGTATTGTTCTTATGCAAGACTTTTTTCACTTGTAAGTTATTGAAGCAAGTGCATCTATTAACAGTTCTGTTATTAGCTCTGACATTTCAGTAAAATTTAAGAAATTGGGAGATGGAACCTATCTGGTAAGCAACACAATGAACATGCCACAATCCAAACATTCATATATATAAGCTTAGTCATAGAACTCTTCTAAACTTAAATTGACTTCCAGATTTGATAGAAAATCAGATCTTTTCCTCTCTTATGTTAAGAATAATCATGCCTTGCAATATTTGAAAAAGAAACCCATCCATCTGCTTGTAAAGATGTGGATTGTTAACTTGGCTATATATTTGACTTTTTCCACAAGGAGTGCAACGGAAGATAAGGTTATACCTCCAGAATGTGCCATCAAAGTGTTTAAAACAACTCTTAATGAATTCAAGAACCGTGACAAATACATTAAGGATGACTACAGATTTAAAGACCGCTTCAGCAAACTGAACCCGCGAAAGATTATTCGTATGTGGGCTGAGAAAGAAATGCATAACCTGACAAGGTAAATTGAAAAACAACCAGTTCAGCTCCTGAATGCCTGCCTGTTTCCTATTCTCTGTTTAGAGAAGTTACACTGCATCTGGCTAGAACTTTAGGTTCGATTTTTAGGCTACACAATATGCAACCTGGGACAGACGGAATAAGCCTGTGTGTTTTTACAATGTAAGGAATTGTCAGCATCTTCAGTGATTTGGCAGCAGAGTTAACAAGCTGATGAAATTAACAGGCTCTAGCTGTAAAAGTAATTAGTCTTCAGTTAAAATTTTTAGACTCATGACTTTTAAAGATCTGAAATTTCTATGTGAAATGCTGCACAGTACATTCATTCAGTTTTCAGTTTGGTCTGTTTCAAAGTCTTGATTCTGAATCAAATTCTTCACACACAGTGCTCTAAGATGGGAAATGAGGCAGGGTTTGGGGGGAGGGGTGTTTTGCTTTTCTTAATGAGTATCTATCTTCTGGTCCACAGAATGCAAAACGCAGGAATTCCATGTCCTGAAGTGGTTATGCTTAAGAAACATGTCTTGGTTATGTCTTTCATTGGCAAGGATCAATTCCCAGCTCCTAAACTAAAGGATGTAACACTTAGTACTGACGATATGAAAAAGGCCTACTATCAGATTCTTAATGTAAGACAACATTGATTTTTCTCCTCCAATTTTCTTGTAGAGGATTAACTTAAAGGACAAATTAGCATTTATTTACTTCTCAGGATGCTTGCATCACTTTTAAGATAGGGAGTCCAAAGGCTTATTTTGCTGCTGTTTAATGTGTGACTAAGAATAAATAAGAAATTACACCCTGAAACCCCCAAATTTAACCTTAATCTGACTAGAAAACATACTGCAACTTGATGGCAGATATTTAGCAGCAGAGAAATTATGAGCAAGTAGTTCTCCTTTTATTGAAGCAGAATGTGGTTTAGAAAGGGCTCTGAAGTCTTTCTGGGCTTACCAAGTACTTTGCAATGTGTAAACCTGCTCCAGTGGATAAGCCCCACCCCACCTTCCTTTTTAACAAATCTAGAAATCAGAGGATGAATTAGAATATTGCATGGTGGATGCTTTCCTTTCCTCTTACCTGCTGTAATTGGTTTAAACATGCACCTGCTAATAGTCCCCTGGCTTTTAGCTTCCTATAGACATTAAAACAAACAACACCCAACTCAGCAGCTTGATAATATGAACTGTCTGTGCCTCAAATCTTGAGACCAGGTGAAAATTCACTTAAAACACAGGCATGTTTTAAGTTAAATATGCATACTGGTTAGGATTCGGACTTCTTTCCTATGTGATAGGGGTGAGAATGACAGATGTATTTAGAGAAAGTACTTATCTGTCTGCCCTGGTTCTGGCCAGCCAGATCAACTTCCCCAAGCAGCCAGCCCAGGTGAGCTGAGTCAGCTTGGGCTGTTCCCACAACACCTGACATCACTCCCCCATAAAAGGGGCTGATTGGGGAGGGGCACTCCTGGGTGCCTTTAGGGCAGTCTGAGTGTGGCTGGGGCATCAGGTCAGTTCTTACTTTTATCTGTTATCATCAGGTCAGTAAGGTGCTGTTATCACTGGGTGTAAGTGAAACTTTCTGTGGGTTGTTACTGTTCTCCTTTCACAGTGATTTTGTCAGTAAACTGCCCTTATCCCAACCCATGGAGGCTCTGTTTCTCCTTCAAGAGTGAGTGAGTGGGGTGTGGTGCTCAGCCACTGGCTGGGGCTGAATGAGTGCAGTGTCTCATGTGCTTGGGCTGGTTAGCAGAGCTCATGTGAGTTTACCAGACCGATTGCCATGCCCTGTATGAAACTTCATTGAATAATTGGGGAAAAGCAATGTAAATTGTGTGGGTGATTGGAGAAAGACTTTTTGTTATAGTAATGTGAATGATACTTATTTGGAGTATAGCATGCTTCATTCATTCATTACTTTGGCTACTTGCAGATGATGCAACAGTTGTATAAGGAGTGCAACCTGGTCCATGCAGATCTGAGTGAATATAACATGCTTTGGCACGATGGGAAGGTGAGTGTGTTCTTAACGTGGGAAGGAAAGGTTTCATCTCGTGTGAAATGTTGCTACAAAGTGAATTGCTGCCTCTCTGTAACTACAGGTCTGGCTTATTGATGTGAGTCAATCCGTGGAGCCAACCCATCCTCACGGGCTGGAGTTTTTGTTCAGAGACTGTAAGAATGTTTCACAGGTAGGACCTCTGCATCTCCCTACTCCTCTGTAATGCTGAACGTTTTCCAAGATAAAACAGCAGCACATCAATTTGGAGCTAACAAAAAAAATAACATTCAACCAATGCAACTAAAAACTACCATCACCATTTATACATAAGATTACTTGTGCATATTGTCCATACTAATGGTATGGAAAAAAGTGTGGAGGAGTAAACAGGCACCAGTGGAACTTAGAACTTTATTTATTTATTTTTATTTGTAGGTCAACAAAAGCAAAAGTGTCATTTTGACTAAATACTGTAATGGGAACTTGGGGAGGGAAAAGGAATATTTTGTTTTGTGTAGTAAAAGTGCTTGTTGTGTGCTTTTTCTATTGACTAGTTCTTCCAGAAAGGAGGTGTGGCAGAAGCACTTAATGAGCGTGAACTCTTCAATGCTGTCTCAGGTTTAAATATTACAGCTGACAATGAAGTAGACTTCCAAGAAGAGGTACAGCTTTCTCTGTCTTTTGCTGTAGCTGCTATTGTAATGCCTGTGATTGGTGTGCCAGAGTATAATTTCAGCTATCATTCTGCATCAATTCTTTCAAAACTTGATTATTTCAACCTAGTAAGAATGTTTTCAGAAACTCAGACTGACAAACCTCTCCCTTCTTTCCTGCTCCTGACTAATGTTGCACACAACTGCTGCTTTTGGCATTGAAGAACCCAGTGATCTGTTTTAGGTGAAAGGCTGGCTTTGTTGTCTTCCCTCACACATGTAAGAAGTTGTGCTGAGGAAGGAGAGCTGGGTTAAAAATAATAATTGTTCTACT
Source organism: Zapornia atra (assembly GCA_013400835.1). NCBI lineage: Eukaryota > Metazoa > Chordata > Aves > Gruiformes > Rallidae > Zapornia > Zapornia atra. The sequence continues at coordinate 157,087 of VZTU01034134.1, read as the reverse complement.
GCTTCTTTTTCATGGTTTAGATTTTAACTTTAAATTCGAATTTGGGCTAGCATTTTCAATTTTGAAGCCTAAAATTAGGCTAATGTAAATGTGGCCTAGCAGTCTTTGGTCACCTTTTGGCTTTTAATTTTCAAATCTTGGCTGTAACTCTTTAAGCTGTGCATCAATAGCAGATATTTATAAAAACAAGTTCTCAAATGTTACATATTTAGTAATTAAAGCAAGGGCAACATGGCAAGTCTACTCTACATGGATTCCTAATAACAGCATAGGTTTATGCTAGTCCAGCAGGTAGCACATGGGAGCTTGAAACTGCTTAACTCCTGGGGGAGTCCTCAAAGTGAGGAAGGGATAAAGGGATCGCAATGTCACTATTCCACAATCCTTATGTATCAGTTAATGAAAGGAAAACCAATTCCCTCACTGACTGGTGTGAGTATTGGAGGGTGGTTTGTTTTTTGGTTGGCTTTCTTGTGAGGTGTGGGGTTTTTTGGTTGTTATGTATCTTTTGTGTTTAGGTTTTATAGGAAAGGCTGTTTATATAGAGGTATATTTGATCAGCCCGCCCTTAATTTTAGTTATTAGTGACTAAAGTCAAAGCCTGAAGTTTATCTTTCCTGGAGTGCCAGAGGAAGTAACCCGAGCGTAACAGTCTGAAGGTCAAAATAAGCTACTGTGCTGTGTTACTGTGCTCAAAACATGAGCAGTGAAAGATGAAGGCAGTGACACCTCAAAGATGGTTGTGGCAGATTTGTAATCTTGGTGTTGAATTTCTCCATTGCTGATGGATTGGCTGAGTTACAGTAGAAGTGTTTGGAGTTGGAGAAAGGGATGCTTCTGTACTTGGGAAAACAGCTGAAGTCTTAAGAATCACCCAGTCCTCCCTGCAACTCGTGCATTTCAGTTACCTCGTGTGAAACTATAAGGGAGTGCACTCATTCCACAGGCTCCTTGAGAACTGACATTTCAAGATGCACTTCCAAAGAGTGTGGCTCCCCTGCATTTGGCTGACACATTGAAACAGGAATAGAGATCTGACCAGTCATCTAAAGCTACCTTTTAACACTGTTTAGAAACATTCTGGTGCAGGTGTAGTTTTACAGTTTTATCATGGGTTTATTTTTTTTACTCTAGATTGAAGCTTTGGAGAAGATGAATGAAGATCATGTGCAGAACCATGGAAAGAAACTCTCAATGTTCTCAAGTGATGGAGACCCACCTATATATGATGAATAGCACTGAGTGCATAGCTGCTAACAAAATGAAACACAAATTTGCTGCTTCTAACAATGTTGGTGCAGTGGTAAATGTCAACTACCCATGTCGAGAGTGTGGTTGACTGAGAATACCAAAATGGAAACAGAGTGAGCATATGGTGATGCTTTGGTGGTTTTTTTAACTTAGCCTACGTGTTGGGCTGGCACTGTGAGAATGGACTGTCACTACCTCTTCTGATGGTCTGACAACTTCACCAATTACCCAGTTACATTAGAGTAATGTAGCTGAGGTAATAATATTTTGCATGATTCAGAGCTTATATGTTTTAGTTTTTTTGAATTTTTACTTTTTTTTTAAAAATCTAGATCATCTGAAATATTTAGTGGGAAAGCATGCTAGAAAAGTCCTTTTTTTTTTTTTTTTTTCTTTTTCTTTTTTTCCCCCTCTATTGCTACTTGAAAAACTAACTAAAAAACTTTCATCCTTCTCCACCAAGGGCAAAATGAGAAGTCAAACTATGTGCTGCAAACATATGAAAATGTTAACAAACCAATGTCCTTATGCATGCAGAAGTCTGGACCTTTTCATTTGAGGTACCTAGAATGTGGCTCTAACTGTCTCTGTAAATACAGTTGGGTATTACAACCAGCCGAGGACTTACTTGGTGATGGGCCAGGAAATCTTGAGGGCTGCATCTACATTGAGTGGCAGAGTAAGTTTGGTTAGCTTCACTCTTGATACAGGAGTGGTTCTAAGGACTTGATGCAAGCAACAACAACAAAAAATCTGTATAATAATCTTGTTCCTAAACTGAAATTCTGGTAGAGGATCAAGTGTTCTTACTCAGTCTGAAGATAATCATAAACTATGAAAATTAAATATTCTTCATCAATATTTTTAAAAGAAAGTGTTTGTTTGTTGTTTTTTTTTTTGCTTAGAAGTGGGGGAAAAAAAGCCTTGGATTTGTCTTTTTTCATGCTGAGTTCTTAATGTCAGTTGATTTTTAGCAAGTTCTAAAAATCTAGCACATCTAAAGATGAACTCATGTAGTGGGGTGGTTTGGAACCAGGAAACTTAATTCTGGTCAGCTTCTTTGTAACTGCTGTTTCTGATGCTGCTCTTAAATCATGCAGAATGTAGTGCTGTTACATGTGACATTCTCACAGTGTGCTGTGAAAGTGATTTTTTAATTATTTTTTTGGTTGAAAAACTGGTGGCAAAGTAAAAATTTTAAGATCTTGTGGGTGGTATTCTTGTGTGATTCTTCACATCATACAGTCCTGGGTGCCATATTAAAGCAGTGTTAGGGTAGGGCTACCATGGTTCGTTATAGGAATAGAAAAATTACTGTTTTGCTGGGTACTATGTAGACAGTAACCAACCTTGATGATTTTGCCAGTTTCATTCCAGTACTTGGATCCTCTTACCTTTTCTTTTCCCCTTACTTTGGAAATAAAGGGACTTAAGTCTACTTCTCACTCAGTGAAACAGTTCCCCAAAAGAAAAAAACATAGTGGAGAAAGAACAGAGTAGGCAGTGGTGCTACAGTTACCTCACTGTAAAGCTGCTGTTGTCAAATATAACCAAATCTCCTTCAGAGAAAGCTTTTAAAAAGGATAATCCTATGCTGGGTCTATTATATGTTTCAATGCTCCTAACATTTAAGAGGGGAAAAAACCCCTCAAAGCAGTTGTTAGTAACCTACACCCTGCTTGTTTAGGAAGGATGGTGATTAAGAAGGATATTTGCATCAAGTGACAGGAAAGAAGCAGAAATGATGGGAAGTGGGGTTTGGGTAGGGATTGAGCCCTCCTTTGAAAGGGAGGCAGCTGCTCCTATCGTTGTGCGTGGACTGAAGCCACGGTTGTTACTGTTATTTTTAATTTCGCTGCAAAACCTAGCACAGACTTAAAAAAAAAAAAAGTCCCAAAAGAAGCAATGGTCCTCAAGCCTGTGGTGTGAAGCTTCTGGCCCTGACTGTATTGCCTGAAGATTGTTTCGCTTCCAGCAGGAGAACTGGCTCAGGAATTTGCTTTGAGATTGAGACATCTGAGCACATTACAAAGTTGTTAAAGCCAAGAAAAGTTGATAAAGCCAGCATTTTCCTGGGCTCCTCTGAAACAAAAGGAGCAAATATAGATTTTTTTACATTGTTAATTAAGCCATTGTCTTAATTAACTTTTCTGACATTGGCTGTTGCAAGGGTCTTTTTAAAATTATCACACTAGTCTCACAGTGTGCATTAACATACTCATCTGCCAATCCCTGCCCCAGCTGCTACTGGCTTAATATGCCTGTCAGAGCTGAAGAAGGTACTTGCTGTCTGGGTGGGAGGTAGGAGGTTGAACAGTGGAATTCCTTAAATTTTGACAATGGATTAACTAGACTTTTGGCTAAGGAGTGATAAATTTATTCTGTGAAAAAAGCCAAACCCCCCCAACATTAAAAGTTTAAGGCAGCTTAATAAGCAAATATTTAACTGGCAGTGTTCTCATAGAATTTCTGAGCTACACCGTAGGTTCTGCAACGGCTGGGCCTGCCAGCACGTCACCCAGCAGACCCCGTCGCTGGTTTGTCGTCCCACCTAAAACACAGGTAAGCCCTAGCGCTGAGAAACACCCCCCACCCCTTTGTTAATTCGGTTCCTGAGAGAACCGTTTCCCTTTCCGCCCCGCTTCGCAACGGGCCGCTGGAAAGCCGCTCCGTGCCCGGCAGCGGTACAAACAGCGACTGCTCTTCGGTGAAGAAGCGGCGAAGCGCGGCCGGGCCCTGCAGAGCTCTGAAGCCCCTGGTTCCCCCCGCCCCCAAAGTTTCGGGGTTCTGCGTTGAGAAAGCGCAGTGTACGTATCTGGGCTGTAGGTATTTCCCCCCAGCGCCGGCCATCTACCGAAGAGGGATTCCCGCGTCACACCGCACAGCGGAGCCGGACGGAACCCCCGCCGCTCCCACGCCGGCGGCGCCTCTCCGGGAAGCGGCCGGCTGGCACGGCAGAACCCGTTCCCAAGCAGTGAGAGCCCTGCCCGGGGGGGAGCGGGGAGGACGAAGGCTCCGGACGTCGGCGCCACCACCTGCACTAAAGCGAAGCGGCGATACGGAGGGCAGCGATGAGGTGGGCGGGGCGTCCTGGGGTCCCGCCCACCGCGCGTAGGGGGAGGCGCGCGCCCGAGCGCGGGGCGGGGCCTTGCCACGCCTCAGCCCCTGCTTGCTCCGGCCGCGGCGGTCACCCGCGCTCTCCCTTCCCGCCGCGGCGGCGGCCTGCGCCTTTAAGGCGGGCCGGCCTCGCGTCACGTGTGAGGGGAGTGTAAACAGG